>JBBGZY010000295.1:5700000-6045000 GCA_037952925.1 Lithobates clamitans
GGAAAACCAATTTGAAATCCTTTTTCAACGGTATCATAACCTGCCTTCCTACATTCAAGAAGTTAAACTCATGGAAACTCTTACAGCAAGAATAAATATTACTCTTGTGACCTTCGAACAGGTGTGGGATCCCTGGGTCCGCCTAGACGCCAGTCATAAAATATATACGGCAACTCGGACTCGAAAGTTGACCCAGGGTCTCACCTACTATTTCGCCACCACCCCACCCCATCACCCTCTCCCTCTTTACTGTGGAGATAAGATTTCATTTTTTATCTTTTACCAACTTGTTTGCTTTTACCAACTTCTACGGTCGACATCTATCCCCAAGGCGTGTTGCCAGGAGCATAGTATCTTTAAAGTTTTAAATGCACGATATGTATACTACGACAATGGTTCCTCTGAAGAAAAAAAGCTGTGGCCACTTATCCTATACAATATGTGTTGGCAATGCATGTCGCATTTTTATACACACGATATAAGACCTTGATAGGCTATTGTCAAAATGTTGTGTTCTGTATTTGTATATGAGGCCAAGTCATGTTTTGTTAACATTTGTATACTTTTTTAAACTTTATAATAAAAATACGTTTGTTTTGTTTAATAAATGTTTAAATGTAAGAAATTTTCTGTATCACTTATTACTTAAGGCTGCTTTCACACTGGAGCGGGCAGGCGTTGACGGTAAAGACAAAACAGAAAAAAGGCAGCGCCGTTCTAAGGGTAGTAGATTAGGTAAAACAAGGCTTTAATAATGTTAAAATGTGCACTCACATTTGAGTAATAAAAACAGGCATGGGTTAGTTCTCTTGAGCATCGTGGAGTCTCATCTGGTTCCAGCTGGGCTGTGGTGGGGTCAGACCCCGGCCGCTTCCGGTGGCGTCCGTAGCTCCAAGGTGTGGGATTCCCTCAGCCAGCGAGTCAGCAGGTACGTAGGTGGATGACGTCAGATGTTGGAGAGCAGGGGGCGTGGCCGTAGCGCTCGCGTTCAGAATATGCATGCTCCTTCGTCAGGCGTGGATAGCAGCCATGATTGATGCTGAATATATAGGGAGAGAGGAGGGGAGAAGGGGCGGTGTCCAAAATTGATTGGCCAAGCAGCGTTGGTGCGTGTTTTACACACGCCAGCAGGAACAATTGTGGGAAGGTAAAGAGATAAAATGATAATGTCGCCCGCAAGTGTATAAAAGGAATTATATGGCTGGTATATGTGTGAGCAGAGAGAATAATTATCTATGATACATTAAAAAAAAAAAAAAAAAAAATGATAATAATGAAGAATATAAAGTGAGAATAAAAATAAAAAGGGATGGATGGGAAGAATGCAAGTCATATATGTGCGCATACATATACCATGCATCAGGCATATATGCGCACTTGCATATGTGTATGCATACATGCGTGCGCGCGGCAAATTACATGTAGAATGTAGTAATATTGATAGTGGACAGTAATAATGCTAGTGGGTGAGAGTGGGGAGTATTGGAACTAAAGTATACTAATAGGGTAGTATTAGCGGTATAGCCTGAGTAAATGGGGTTAATGTGGAGGAAAAAAGTATGTATGTATGTATGTATGTATGTATGTATGTATGTATGTATGTATGTATGTAAGAAGTTATGTCATGGGATGGGGGCGTTGACGGTAAAACGCTGCTAGTTTTAGTAACGCTTTACCATCATTTTAGTGGCGCTATTCGGCTGCTAGCGGGGCACTTATAACCCAGTTAGCAGCCAATGAAGGGGTTAAATGCGCCGGTGTAGCGCCGCTGCCGAAGTGCTTTGCAGGCGCTTGGCAGCGGTGCCCATTCATTTCAATGGGCAGGAGTGGTGGAGGAGCGGTATATACCGCTCCAAAGATGCTGCTTGCAGGACTTTTTGCCAGCGCATCAGGCTTTCACACAGACTGCAGGGGAGCCATCTTGCAGGCACTTTACAGGCGCTATTTTTAGCCCAAATGCGCCTGAAAAACGCCCCATTGTGAAAGGGGTCTAACTGTTAGATTTTATGAGAAGAAGGGAAAAAAAAAAAAAAAAAAAAAAAAAATCGGCCTAACATATCGGCTGCCGCGATTTCTAAATATTGGCATCGGCCAGAGAAAAACCCATATCGGTCAAGAAAAACCTCAACAAAACATCATTGTGAGCTGTTATCATAGTGTACCATTGCACAGAGCCATGGGGTAGTGCAGCCACTTTGACATCTGTCTGATAGATTACTAGCAGTGCCAAAACACTCACACTTTCTTATAAGTCATCCACTGAAACCAAGAATCCTAATACAAAAATCGCTACCTACTGGTACCACACCCCAACAGTTGCAAACACCATGGGTGGAGTTTATCAAATCTGGAGCAGCTGTGCATAGCAACCAATCTGCTTCTATCTTCAGCTTGTTCAGGTAAATTTTGAAAAAAGATAGAAACCAAATAGTCATCATGCACCCATGCTTCAGATTCTGTCTGCTTCAGTTTTGATCAATTCCCCTCCATGTACCCCGACACTCCCTGAACCTGCTGGAGAACTATCAGGTTATGTTACATTATATATGTCAGCAATAAACAGTCTCTGAAAACAGGGGTCCTTCAAACCTTGGGAAAAATTTGGATTGCCCAATATACGGAAAACAGGAGAAGGATGCAGAGCAAGCTTGTAGTGTTTGATTGTTTTTCGTCAGAGTTCGTTCGTTGGGCCGATGAGCGGGTGAGTTTTTAAATGAGTTGGTAAAGTAGAAGAACACCAGGAATGATTTTTAGGAGGGATTCTCGAGAATATATTTAGTCATTTTATATTGCAGAGTCTGAACCAAGAAAACAGACCAGCACTCCAGTGTTTAACCCCTTCAGATTCGCACTATAGCTGAATGACGGTTACAGCGCACATCTGCTTTGCCGGGAGGCCGTCAATAGACGTCCTCCCCTTTGCACGCTCGCCACGCCCCCCTGAAGGGTGCGCGCGGCGATCACCCGAGCCAATGAGACTCGGGTGATCACAGATCGGAGTAAGGGGTCGATTTCAGCCCCTTACCACGTGATCAGCTGTCAGCCAATGACAGCTGTTCACGTGATGTAAACAGAAGATCGGTAATCACGCTCATAGCGTGAGGAGAAAAAAAAAAAGCCGATCGCCGGCTTCTGTTAAAGGGACATCGGTCCTGAAGTCCCGAAGATGAACAGGCCAAGCCGCCTCATGTGTGCCCACCAGTACCGCCTGCCAGTGCCACCTGCCAGTGCCACGAATCAGTGCCCACTAATACATAAGTGGCAGTAATGTGTGCCACCTATCAATGCCCCCACGAGTGCCACCCATCAATGCCCACCAGTGGTGCCAATCAGTGCCTCATCAGTGTCACCTACCAGTGCCCATCACTGCCACCCATCAGTGCCCATCAATGCAGACTATCGGTGGCCATCAGTGTAGCCTCATCAGCGTACATCAATAAAAGGAGAAAAATTACCTGTTTGCAAAATTTATTAACAAAATATAAAAATGGTTTTGTATTTTTTTTTTTCGGTATTTAACTTTAACAAAAAATAAAAAACCCAGCGGTCATCAAATACCACCAAAAGAAAGCTCTATTTGTGGGGAAAAAAATGATAAAATTTCATGTGGGTACAGTGTTGTATGACGTCGCAATTGTCATTCAAAGTGACAGCACTAAAAGATGAAAATTGGTCTGGGCAGGAGGGGGGTTTAGGTGCCCAGTAAGCAAGTGGTTAAGTAAGGATTGAACTTTTATCGATAAGGGAGGAAAATTCACTGAGCAGGTTTCATGAAGATGCTTGGATATTATAGTGCTGAGATATTTGATGGCTGTGTGCTAACCATCCCCCTACCCCTCGAGCCGTTATTCAAAGAACTGCAAATTAATAAACTACAAGTCCTATCTGCCTCTGCAGCACAGATATGTAGTTATGAATGGAACATGAGTACAGCAATCAGCGCACTCATAGTACATTGACACCTCATCCAGTTCTCTAACTGAAAAGCCTGTACAGAATTACAGGCAGGGAGCTGGAGAAGAGCTTGCATGAGTCCGACTTTGTACCTGCAATCCACTCATCGTGAGCACAATGCTTTGCAGGTTCCTGGGGGGGGGGGGGGGGGGGCACACACTTTTTTTCCCCTGCAAAAATAAGTGCATTGATTACCTTTTTTCTTAAAGCAGAACTACATCACATCTCAGCACCACACACCAGAACCAAAAAGAAGAGGGAGGCTTTTCCCCCTTGGCTTCATCTGTAACCTTTTTCATCTACAATAAAGTTCTAAATTAAACCATCTGTTACCGGGCGCTCTTTCAGACTCGCTTAAGTTACTCCAGCTGAATCGTCCATTCAGTCATATCAAAAAGTAGCAGCCCCAAGTTCTCAATTGAGTACATTACCAATACCAACCCTTGGTCACTGCATTCCCCAAGATGAGCACCTACCATATTCATTGGTTCATCAGTCTAGCGTGGTTTTCTACGCACATAGGCATTGTTTATAACCTGCCATACAAATCAATTTTATATAAAGCATGCATGTTTGGATCAGCTAAGCAAAGCCTGTTTAAAATCACTTCAAGACCACAATACGTATACATTCATGATAGTTTTGTAGTGGTTTACCGGGGTTATGGCTGAAGCTATCAGCCATAGCCCCAGTATTTTTTTCAGCTTGCGAATCTCTTGCTCATAAAAGTGATCAGAGTGGCTGATTAGCCGCTGGATCACTTTAAGAAGCAGAGGGAGGGATCATCGCTCCCTTCCCACCACTTAACGGTGTTTCTCAGGCTTACCATTCTCACCGGCAAGCCTGGGAAAGGATCTGGTGGTACGTGCGGCTGACCACAGAGATAAGGAGAGACCGGATCATCTCTTCTCACCTCTATGATCTAGGAGGACCAGAGCAACATCATGACGTCACTTCAGATCTAGGGCGGGTATAAAAACTTTTTTTTTTTCTGATGCACAAGATCAATGTCCCCCCCCCATCTAATGCTTTCAAGGGTAGAAGAGAGATCTGGGGTCTTCATAAAGAGGACCTGTCATCCCTTATTTCTATCATAAGGGATATCTACATTTCTTGCGATAGGGATAAAAGAAAAAAAATATATATATTATGGAGAAAGCCCCATCCCTCTGTGCTTGCGCACAGAAATAAACACATATGTAGGTCGCACACGCATATGTAAATGGTGTTTGCACCACACACATGAGGTATTGTTGCAAATGTTATAGCAAGAGCAATAATTCTAGCGCTAGACCTTCTCTGTAACTCTAAAGTGGTAACCTGTAAAAATCTTTTAAAGCATTGCCTATGGAGATTTTTAAGTATCGTAGTTTGGCGCCATACCACAAGCTTGCGCAATTTTAAAGCGTGATATTTAAGGTATCCATTTACCAGACGTAACATCATCTTTTGTATTTTACCCAAAAATGGGTTAACCGTTAATGCAAAAAAAAAAAAAAAAAAAAAAACACAACACAATATTTATCAAAGTGTATCTTTTCAAAAAACATTTTGTTTGGAAAACCGCTGCACAAATATTGTGCGACAAAAAAAAAAAAAATGCATCTCTCTCTCTCTCCCCCCTTGGCTTTTTACCTATTTTGTTACATTACAGCCTTAAGTTCAATGTTTTTTTTCATATATGTGATGGATCAGAACACAATAGTCTAAGTTGGTGAAGTAAAATTAGAAAAACATTTACATAAAACTATTTTTCAGAAATAAAAAACTGATAATTGGCATGTGCATATGTATTCACCCCCTTTGTTATGAAGCCCATAAAAAGCTCTGGTGGAACCAATTCCCTTCAGAAGTCACATAATTAGTGAAAAGATGTCCACCTGTGTGCAACCTAAGTGTCACATGATCTGTCATTACATACACACACACACACACACACACACACACACACACACCATTTTGAAAGGCCCCAAAGGCTACAACACCTAAGCAAGAGGGACCACTAACCAAACACTGCCATGCAGACCAAGGAACTCACCAAACAAGTAAGGGACAATGTTGTTGAGTTGTACAAGTCAGGGTTAAGTTATAAAAAAAATATCCAAATCTTTGATGATCCCTAAGAGCACCATCAAATCTATCATAACCAAATTAAAAGAACATGGCACAACAGCAAACATGCCAAGAGACGGCCGCACACCAAAACTCACGGAAATGAGGCATACCGCAGGGAACTGCTTGTAAATGGATAGTATGATAACCATAACATCAGACTTTCCCATTCACTCAGGCTCTGCTTTCATTATACAGACCGTGTAATACTAGAGGAATGAATATGTGTTCACGTCATTAGTCGACAGTAATTTTCTGTTAAAGTCCTCTTCATACCTCTGTTTTATCTTATTTATCACTCACTAAATGTTATACATCTTGATAACTTGTATATCACACTGTAACATACATTGTTGAAATAAAATAAAGGAATTTAAAAAAAAAAAACTCACGGACCGGGCAAGGAGGGCATTAATCAGAGAGGCAGCACAGAGACCTAAGGTAACCCTGGAGGAGCTGCAGAGTTCCACAGCAGAGACTGGAGTATCTGTACATAGGAAGACAATAAGCAGTACGCTCCATAGAGTTGGGCTTTATGGCAGATTGGCCAGAAGAAAGCCATTACTTTCAGCAAAAAACAAAATGGCACGTTTTGAGTTTGCGAAAAGGCATGTGGGAGACTCCCAAATTGTATGGAGGAAGGTGCTCTGGTCTGATGGAGACTAAAACTTAACTTTTTGGCCATCAAAGAAAACGCTATGTCCGGCGCAAACCCATCACATCACCCAAAGAGCACCATCCCCACAGTGAAACATGGTGGTGGCAGCATCATGCTGTGGGGATGTTTTTCAGCAGTCGGGACTGGAAAACTGGTCAGAGTTGAGGGAAAGATGGATGGTGCTAAATACAGGGATATTCTTGAGCAAAACCTGTACCACTCTGTGTGTGATTTGAGGCTAGGACGGAGGTTCACCTTCCAGCAGGACAATGACCCCAAACACAATGCTAAAGCAACACTTGAGTGGTTTAAGGGGAAACATGTAAATGTCTTGGAATCGAAAAGTCAAAGCCCAGACCTCAACCCGATAGAAAATCTGTGGTCAGACTTGAAGATTGTTGTTCACAAGCGCAAACCATCCAACTTGAAGGAGCTGGAGCAGTTTTGCAAGGAGGAATGAGCAAAAATCCCAGTGGTAAGATGTGGCAAGCTCATAGAGATTTATCCAAAGCAACTTGGAACTGTGATAGCCGCAAAAGGTGGGTCTACAAAGTATTGACTTTAGGGGGGTGAATAGTTATTCACATTTTCTGTTTTTTTGTCCTATTTGTTGTTTGCTTCACAATAAAAAAAGAAAAAAAAAAAAAAAACACAACAAAAAAACACAAATGGCTTCAAAGTTGTGGGCATGTTCTGTAAATTAAATGATGCAAATCCTCAAACAATGCATACTAATTCCAGGTTGTGAGGCAACAAAACACGAAAATACCAAGAGGGTGAATAGTTTTGCAAGGCACTGTATATAATGTTTGGATGTTCCAAGTAATTTTCTAGCAAAAAATACTGATTTCTACTTGTAAAACAAAAAAAAAAAAAAAAAAAAAGTGTCAGAAAAGGCCTGGTCCTTAAGTGGTTAGGCCTATGAAGGTGCAAGGGGAGCTCTACAATACAACATCCATTGCAGGCTTATCAGTAATCATTCAGGAATATTCAATCCGGGCAATCAATTCTTAACCTGAAAGGATCAGTTGTAAGGCTCGATTCACATCTATGCATGTTGCTTTTGAGCGTTTCTGAAGTGCTTTGCCGCGTATTTGGACACTCGTTTTTACCGCGATTTGCTGTTTTGTTTTTTTTTTACACTGTATATACCCTGTTGCTAAGGAGGGGGGCCGGGAGCTGCGTCCTTAAGAAATGATGAGTCATCAGCTGACAGCTGAATGAAAAAAAAAAAAAAAAACACACACAACAAACACAGAATGGGGTCCCCCCCTCCCAGGTCCATACCAAACCCTTGGGTCTAGTAGTATGGATTCAGAGGGTTCCCACCCCACGCCAAAAAAATAAAATAAATGGCAAGGGTTCCCCCCCCCCCAAAATCCATACCGGACCCTTATCTGAGCATGCAGCCCGGCAGGTCAGGAAAGGGTGGGGACAAGCGAACGCCCCCTTCCTGAACCATACCAGACCACATGCCCTCAACATGGAGGGGCGGGTGCTTTGGGGCAGGGGGGGCTCTGTGCCCCTCCCACCCCAAAGCTGCTTCCCCCCCTGTTGATGGGGACAAGGGCCTCCTCCCGACAACTTTGCCCTGTGGTTGTAAGGGTCTGCAGGCGGGGGGGGCTTATCGGAATCTGGAAGCCCCCTTTGACAAGTCTTTTATTAAAAGACCCCCATTGGCAGACCCGACAACGACCAGGCAAGGGTTGTCGGGAAGAGGCTTTTGTCCCCATCAACATGGGGCAAAGTGCTTTGGGGTGGGGGGCATTGAGGGCATGCGGTCTGGTATGGTCCAGGAAATGTGTGTGGGGGGGGGTCCCCTCCGTATCCATACTAGACCCAAAGGGCCTGGTATGGGCCTGGGGGGGGGGGGAAAGAGACCCCACGCCATTTTTTTTTCACGATTTTTTTTTTTGGCAATTCTTTTTTTTTTACATTCGCTGACAGCTGATGACTCGTTGGTTGTTAAGGACGTGGCGGCTGGCTTCCTGGGCCTCCTCCTTAGCAACCTGTTACGGTGAACGTACAGCAAAAAAACAAAACTAAAAAAAAAAAAAACACACACACACACACACACACACACACACACACAAATTGCAAGCCGTGGCAAAAATTGCGTTAAAAACACAGTACTTGCATTTTGGATGCGGGTCTATGGAAGTCTATTACATGCAAAACACTGCATTTTGCGGGGAAAAAAGTCCAGACCCTTTCCAAAAAAATGCAGAGGCACAAAAATGCATTGATGTGAACATGTTCCAAAGGAACCCATGTTAAAAAATTTCCCTGCATTTCTGCAAAACGCATCAAAAAACGCATTAGTGTGAATGGAGCCTTAGAGGGCTTCTGAAGAGGTCAGACAATGAATTAAATATATGAATACAATGACATCAGTTTGATATGACTGGCTTCAGTGTAAAACTTACACTTTTAAAACTTCTACATATTAACCAAAAATATCAGAAAGCAGTATCTTGGATTTAAAAATGTTTGGCCGATCCCAACTTTGCATGGCTGTCCGGCCAGCTGGCAGACGCGTCGGTCGATTGGGTCTCCCGGTGTGGCTAGTTAGCCTCTCCAATTGCTATTATAAGAGAGCTAACCACCAGCTCTAAAACAATGATACCGGGGTGATGCCTGCAGCTGTAGGTATCATTCCTGTATAGCCACCAAAAGTACAGCGACACGCGGGTACGTCGCTGGACAGGTCAACTTATCCTTTAAATGAAACTAGGAAATCAGCTTTAAAAATAGATCAAACCAGAAAGAATCAAAGTATATACATGGGCAAATTAAGAACAGTAATTTAATTCACTGTGAGCATTTCTTGATTTTCTTTTATTAATTCCCAGGTCCCACTTACATTCAAAAACTGCTGACTGATCTTTTGCGCCTTGGGGCTGCTAATTTCTAATACACATCAATGATCACTGCATGACCTATGGACAGGAACCTACATTGGAATGGGGGAGATTCACCGGATATCAGCAAATAGGAATGTCATTTAAAATGACACTAAAAGCAGTATTAAACTAAAAACAAAATATATTGCAGCTTACAATCCTTAAATGCTGTGACTGCAGTAGTTTCCTTTTTTTAGGCTTTCTCCTTAATTTTGACCTGGTGGCCTGACCAGTAACACTTCCCGTCTTAAGCCAGGTAACACATGATCAGATTATCGGACAAGTTTTCGTCCAAGTTTTGTTGCATGCTAGACTCAAGTGAAAAGGTTACTCAACATACAAAAATTCTCGTACAACTTCAGAAGTGACATAATGTGTTGAATTGTTTTGTATGTGTTCTTTCATTTCTGAGCATGCGTAGTCTTGCTCTTATGATTTTTTTCAAATGTAAACTGTACTAATTAAATGAAAATCGGACGTTGTGTTCACAGGTCGACAAAAATTTTATAGCCTGCACATCCAGTTTTTGTTGTCCGAAAATTCGGAATCGGCTGTTGAAAGCACCATACTAATGATCAGAAAATTGGCAGATCATTCGTCGTTTTTATGCTCCTACACATGATGATGTAAAGGATTTTGCTTCTGAATATATATGTTTGGTTCTGTAGAGAACTATTGGTTTACAACCATTTTGCCCTGGATATGATCCGATGCCCACCAAACCAGTTCAGTGACTCATCGTTCAATTACCGGATTAGGGGCCGTTCGTTCTTTTCTGATACTGCAGTTTGTACAGAGTCAATGTCATAGAATCTGGTGAGCACTTATATGTTACATATGGATATGACGAACAGACTAATTGTAAATGATACTAATGTTATCTTTATGATGTTTTTGCAACTTGAATAAATGATTTAGATGCATGTTGAGATGCCCAAAAGAAACAGGATTCTGTGAAACGCGTCAGCTTACTGCACACACAAGCATCTTTCAAGCTTTTATGTGGATTGAGTATCATTTTTGGTCAATTCTCTGTATGGCCTAATGTTACCGTCAAATAATTTTTATGCTTTGTATATTTTGTAATAAAGTTATATTTTATTATTACCCACTGTGTATGTGCTTAAATCAGAGACAGTGACATATCCGTGAAAGTCCCATCACCTTATGGGAGAGTAGTGCTCTCTGTAATTTTGCACCGTTCGGACAAAATTTTGCTTCAGATTTTTGTATCGTGTGTACGGGCCTTTAGGGCGTCTGCAGTCTGGCTGGAGTAACAAAGACATCTTTGGATGGCAGCATTAGTAATCTAGGGCAGTGGTCTCCAAACTGTGGCCCGGAGGCCAGATGCAGCCCTTTGCTTGTTTTTATCAGGCCCTTTGGGCATTATTCATCCCAATGAAACAAGACACTGACACCAACAATGGGGTACTATCCCTCCACGTAAAAACAACCGTCTACTCCCACTGATGCCAGGAAAAAAAAAAAAAATTATATTCCCACAGGCCACAGTCCGGCCCCCATAAAGTCTGAAGAACTGTAAACTGCCCATTTGTTTAGAAAGTTTGGAGACCGCAACCTACGGAGAGGGTAGTTTTAGATGTACTAGCAGATTTAGATGCACTAAATAAAGCCCTCCTTCTCACCCCCCAATCGCTTTTTTAACCGATTCCCGACCAGCTCATGCAGATATACTGCGGCAGAATGGCTCTCCTGGGCAAAATCCCGTATATATACAGCTTTTCCCAGGAGAACCACCAGAGGGCGCGCAAGCTGCACAGAGGGGGACCCGATGCGTGTGGCCGGCGGGCGCGATCGCGTGCACGAGAGCCAGCACGGGGATTTGTGTGTGTAAACACACAAATCCCTGTGCTGTCAGAGGAGAGGAGACAGATCGTGTGTTCCTACAAAGTAAGAACAGCGATCTGTCATCTTTCCTAGTTAGTCCCACCCCCCCTACAGTTAGAACACAGTGAGGAACACACAGTTAACCTCTTGATCATCCCCTAGTGTTTAACCCCTTCCCTGCCAGTGACATTTATACAGTAAGCAGTGCATATTTATAGCACTGATCACTCTATAAATGTCAATGGTCCCAAAAATGTGTCAAAAGTCTCAAGATCACTGCCAATACTAGTAAAAAAAATAATAAAAACGCCATAAAAAAAAAAAAAAAATAAAAAAAAAAAAACTTTCCCATAGTTTGTAGACGCTATAACTTTTGCACAAACCAATCAATATATGCTTATTGCGATATTTTTTTTTTTTTTTTACCAAAAATAAGTAGAAGAATACATTTTGACCTAAACTGATGAACAAATGTGGTTTTGGGGTAGATTTATTAGAGCAAAAAGTAAATTTTTTTTTTTTTTTTCAAAATTGTCACTTTTTGTTTATAGCGCAAAAAATAAAAAACGCAGGTGATCAAATACCACCAATAGAAAGCTTTATTTGTGGGAAAAAAAAAAGGACGCAAATTTTGTTTGGGTACGGCATTGCATGACTGCGCAATTGTCAGTTAAAGCGCAGTGCCAGATTGTAAAAAAGTGTTCTGGTTAGGAAGGGGGTAAAATCTTCCGGGACTGAAGTGGTTAAAGCATGTTGTACAGTTGGTTTGTTGTTGCTGTGCCATGTAAAACATGTGAAGCAGGTGTTCATCTCAGGAGCTGCGTACCTGACTTGGCCCCACAAGGTTTTTTGTGATAACCGAGGAGCTTATGGGGTAAAGTGGCTTCATGCGTGACGTGATGGTTCAGGGAACTTTGCTCTGCACAACATATTGATCACACAGCTGAGTGAATGTCATTGATTTGCATGATTGGACTGTATTGTTATGGGATATATTTATGTGCTGTGTTGCAGTACAGGGGATAAAGTACCCCCTATTTGTTTTTTTTTTTACATATTTAAAAAATAAAATAATCAAAGCCAAACTCCAGTTAACACTCTTTAACCACTTGAAGACCAGGCTTTTTTTTTTTGACACTTTTTGTTTACAGGTACAAATCTGTATTTTTGCTAGAACCCCCAAACATTATATATTTATTGTAGCAGAGGCCCTAGAGAATAAAACAGCGGATTTTGACACTTTATATGTCACGTGGTATTTGTGGAAGCAGTCTTTCCAACGCAAATGTTTTGGGAAAAAAATACACTTTAATGAATATTAATGCACACAAACACAATGTAATACCCAATTTTTGGCAAAATATAAAATATGGGGTTACGCTAAGTAAATAGATGCCCAACATGGTACGCTTTAAAATTGTGCACGTTCGTAGAATGGCAACATATTACTTCGCCATAGGCGCTGCTTTAAAAGCCTTTACAGTTATAGAGGAAGTCTGGTGCTAGAATTATTACTCTCACTGACGTTCATGGCAATAGCTTATGTGTGGTGCGATCGGAATTTAGGTATGCATGCATTCGCCTTGGCACATGAGCATGGGAGACAGGTAGCATTTTAAAAAATGTTTATTACAATTTTACATTTATTTTTTATACTGTTTCTTTAAAAAAATTTTTTTTTTTTTTAATCACTTCTTGCCATCACAAGGAATGTAAATATCCCTTGTGACAGCAATAGGCAGTGACAAGTACTCTTCATGGAAAGATCTGGGGTTTATTAGACAAGCATCTGATCACACAAAGATCCATCTGCTCAGATGCTTTACCAATTTAAAAACGGTGTTGTTTACACCCGGGAAACTGGAAGTGACGAAACTGCTCATCTCTTCTGGTTTTCTATACCACAGAGAGCATCGGGGACCTTCCAGTCCTCAACGGTCTCTACGGTAAGCACTAGTGCGCTGGCTTTCATTCCGGGACGGGGACCCATTCTGCCGCCTATAAAAGCCATCCAGTGGCTAATTAGCTGCTAGGATGGCTTTTACATAAAAGTCGGGTGCCAGCAGTTAAGTTAGCGTTAAGTGGTTAAGCAGTTACAGCAATTGTTTTTTCATCTTTTAAAATAAAGATTGTACATAAATAAATAAAAGCTGATCATTGTAAGCACCCCTTTTAGTGATAAATGATTTGTCTCAACTCTCCAACTGTTACTTTTGCAGGACAATTTTTTCTGTGGGAAAAGAACACTGGTAGGGTCGCCAGGTCCTCCGGTGACCCTGCCAGTAAGGAAAGGAAGCCTTAAAAGAAAACAAATGCAGCCACCACATCTAAGAAATGGTAAGCTGTGACATAATACATGTTTTTGGGTTTAATATCGGTTTTAAAAATATTCTATTCAACTATGTCATCTTACATAAAAAGGAAAAAAAAAAAAAAAAAAGAAAAAAAAAACACCACACACACACACACACAACAACTTTGTTTGCTTTCAGAATTTTCCACGCCTCAAAATGTATTTTTTTGTTACCTCTGTGATCGGACTTCCTGTTACAGGGTGGCTATATTCATTCTCAATGGTCCCACTGAAAGCAGGAACCTAGTGACCCTCTCTTGCTCACTTCCTAGGTATGTGTCAGAATAATCACAGTAAGGCCGGGTTCACACCGGTGCACTGCAGTTGACGCACAGTACAATTGTATGTGCAGTTTACGTGCACTCCAATTTACTTCCATTAAGCCCTGTACACACACAATAAAAATATCGGACAAATGATTGTCTTTTTTTTTTTTTTGCATTCTAGTCTCATATGGAAACCCAATAGGTTACTAAAGATACGAAAATTCTCATACGACAGAATACAACTTTGGAAGTGATGTAATGTATCCCTTCATTTCCGAGCATGCGTAGTCTTGGTCACATGATTTTATTTTTTTTAACAAATACTATACTAATTACATGAAAATCATTTGTTCTGTCATCGTATGAGAAAAATTTTCGTGCTTGCCCCTTTGGATAATTTTGCATGAACTGTTGTGATCGGCTCTTGACAGCTGTCTACCAATGATCAAACAAACGCTCTGAAAGCAGTATTTTTCATCCGAATTTCTCATTGTGTGTACTAGGCATTAGACTGAAAGTGCATCAACGATGCAGAACTTTGATGCGCTTCCATGAAAATGCATGGTCTAATAGAAGTTAATGGGGGTGCACCTAAAAAAAAAAAAAAAAAAAAGAATTTGCACATACTGCAGTGTTTTTCAGTCAAGGCATCCTCTAAAATTATGGACAGTCTCAAGGCACCCCATTCTAAAATGTACAAAGCTATTCTAATAGTTTTAACTTAATGCACCAACATCCACACACATAGGACACCCAACGTTAAAGGTTTTTTATTCTGCCAAATTAAATATACTTTTGCACATAAGAGGAGCATCAAACAAGGATGCTGTACGGACGACCGACATCCTCCTTATCAACCGATGATGTCATTGGTTGTTAGGATGCCAGCGGCTAGAAGGTCGTAATGGTGTACAATGAAAACCTGTGGCTTTGTGTAACTAAAAAGCAGGTCTCATCCATCCACTGACTTGTATACAATTTTTAGGCATTTTGCCAAGGCACCCCTGAAGAAGAAACCTCAAGGCACCCTGGTGGAAAAAGGCTGCTGTAGTGTGAACCCAGCCTAAAAAATAATTTAATGAAAAACGGATTACAGGATATCGCTTAGGCTGCATTGACACCTGCGCTACACGGGAGCATTGCTTTTTTTAGGCTTTTTCTTTTTGGCATGACATGTAGGGCCACCCTTTTACTTGAATGAACTATCCTACACAAAAAAAGTAGCTCCAGTGCTTTTTTTTTGGAGCCGACACATTTTTGAATAAACGCGTTTTTACACATTTTTTGTATTTTCCAAATGAAACTTTTAGCGCATTTGGAGTGCCATTAAAAGAAATGACACACAAATGCGCGCTTTCTACAAAGGTCATCTGGTTCGATCTGATGGGCTGCAGCGCTACAAGGACACAGCGGGGAGGATTCCCCCATCCACCTCCAATGTGGTGATGGGGAATTCGGCTCGGTTTTTTTGTAATGTATGGCCAACTTTAACGTCACTTGGATACGGCATAGTTACAGACAATACAGAGGGATGTTTAAAAATCAGTACAGCTTCCATCAGACACAGGTTACAAAGGGACACAATCATCTCTCTTCTCCTTATGTTGGAGGCCAGCAGGAAGAAATCAGATGGCTTTTGTGTCCAACATCCATAGAAATGAATAGGGATCGAACCTGTCCACACTGGACACTCAGCCCACTCCTCTGATTGGGGCTCATTGTTCTCACCCCCTGATCTGTCATAAATCTACTAAAGAGAGAAAGCAAACCAGGATGATCGAATGGATCAGATCTACAAGTGATCGCTGTGCAGAGATCCATCCTGACAGCCAGGGATCCCCAATGGGGAATGGCTCCTCTACATCTATTATATCCACATGCTGGCTGCAGCACCTGCTGGACCACCCGACCCCCTGCTGACTTCCAATCGTTCTCATCTAATGATCGTCTCCGATTATCTGAATTCCTCCTAAAACAACAATAGTGTCCATGCAGAAGAGAATCCCCCACCGATCGGCCATACACACAGTACCTGATCTCCTTGATGCTCTCCAGCTTACACATGATCTCCTGTTCATCCCCCATGCTCTGCACTTTACACTTCGCCGTCCAGTGGAATGTGAAAAGCACCAACAACACAGTACAATGGATTGAGATGTGAGCACAGCTCCGAGCAGGCACAGGACACGCCGCACTGCTGCTGGGAAATGAAGTCCTCGCTACCGCCCCCCTACAGCTGGTGTCCGGCTCCAGGACTACATCTCCCAAAAGGCTCCGCGCTCCTGTACACTATCTACTTCCTGCAGGCGATTGCTCTCCTACTCCCAGTCTTAATCAATGTGCTGGAGCTAATGATGTGAGAGCTTGTCAAGGGAGGGAGGGCAGCGCTTTGTGCCCAGATTAATGGCAGACTGAAGATCACAATATATTGCTTTCTCTAATGAGTGTGCTGCCCTGCTGGGAAGATCGGTGATATCCTTGTCCTCGGCTGACTGCACCTTCCATTTATCAATGGCTTATTAGTGTGAGCAGGAAAATGTCTAGGATTAGAATAATGGGCTCTTCCCTATAATAATGGGATCTTCCCCAGAATAATGAGATCTTCCCTAGAATAATGGGCTCTTACCTATAATAATGGGATCTTCCCCAGAATAATGGGATCTTCCCTATAATAATGGGCTCTTCCCTATAATAATGGGCTCTTCCCCGTAATAATGGGCTCTTCCCTAGAATAATGGGCTCTTCCCTATAATAATGGGATCTTCCCCATAATAATGGAATCTTCCCTAGAATAATGGGATCTTCCCCATAATAATGGAATCTTCCCTATAATAATGGGCTCTTCCCTATAATAATGGGATCTTCCCCATAATAATGGGCTCTTCCCTAGAATAATGGGCTCTTCCCTATAATAATGGGATCTTCCCAATAATAATGGGATCTTCCCTAGAATAATGGGATCTTCCCTATAACTAGAAAAGCTACAATTTCTGGGGAAATTGTGAAAGTGTTCTTGCCTCTACAACTGGAGTGGGCGGAGTAACTGGGTGGGGTGGAGTCGCTTGAGTAACTGTGAAAAGTGTTAAAAAGCTTAATATTTTAAAAAGTATAAATAGTAGTAAAAAAGTTCATTTTTTTCAAAAGTAATTTTTTTTTTTTTCAAAAATGAATTTTTTTTAATCAAAAATGATTTTCCTGACGCCTCCATGGCAGCACACGCTGGGTTGTGACTCCGCCCCCACAACCTGACAGGATTGGTTAGCTATAAGTTTGAAGGGGAGACACCCCGCTGCATTCTCTTTTTTATCCTCACCTGACAGATTGGGATAAGCAGCTTGCTCCTGTTGTCAAGATAAAGAAAAAGCCTCTTACCGCACTCGCCCCAGCAGGTTCAAGCCTCTCCTGTTTGGAAGTCCCTCCTGTACAGTCTCTAAAGGAGCTTCTATGGAGGGAACCCCCGGTCTGGTGGTCTCAGGGGGCGTCGGGACATCTGGCACAGTAAGCTTTAAAGAAGCTTCATATTTTTGCAGTGGTCTCCTTTTCTTTTTACCTGTACTTTGCCTGTTTCCTTGTTTATGGTGTTTCTCCTGATTAGGGGGCTTGCTGGCACTTGCTGTCCACCGCTGTGGATCCGTCATGGCCGCCGAGGCCGCCTCCTCACTCTACAATTGGCCTCAGGGCCAAGGTTCTGCCTTGAGAAGGGAATGCCCTTCTCCAAGATGGCGCCGAGGCGTTCGGGACGCTCTGCGCATGCGCGGGAGCGTCATTTTGCCGCGACGGCGGCGGCAGATTTAAAAACACAGGTATTTCTGTGTTTGTTTGCTGAGAAGTGCACAGATACCTGAATGTTCACCGTGCGTTCAACTGCTTTGCCAGAAAACAACTCAGCAAGACCAGGTAAGTCAAATCATCTGATTTAGCCTTTTAAAAAAGAAAAAAAAAAAAAAAAAAGTAAAGTTTTTAAAAAAAAAAAAAAAAATTTTTTTTTTCCATTCTCTTATTTTCCTTCAGTCTTACTGTCCTACTATCACTATGGAGACCACTGCCCGTGCAGACCACCATCAGCAAACGAGGTAAAGAGGCCATTCGTCATTGGTAAGTATTGAAGAAGGGGAGAGAAAAAGAGAGCCAACCACTAACGCTGCGTTTTTGGCAGCCCCACCAGGTCAAGAGCCGCAAGTTCCAGGCATGAGAGGAGATCTAGTCATGCGTCAAGCAAGAAGTCTCGCAGAAGCCGCTCAAGATCCTCTTCTCGCCACCGAAGACATAGCCGCTCACGTCACAGCCGCTCAAGACGCAGCCGCTCCCGTCACAGTCGGTCACACCGCAGACGGTCACCTTCATCACACCGCCAAAGCCGCCACACCCGTCCTGCAGCAAACGCTTGCTGGGTATGCGGCGCGCCAGCCTTGCCAGATAAGCTAGTCTGCAGATCCTGCTTCAATGAGGCAGCAAAGGACAAAGAGCTAGACGCAGCAGTGGCTACGGAGCTCATAAGAGAATCTGTGCGGGAATCCATAAGGGAGACAACAGCACCACTAATCAATAGGCCTACGCCCAGCACATCGGTAGCGGATGACCTCCAACCCCAGGCATCAGAACCCTCCTCAGGAGATGAGGATCAGGACATGTCAGCAGGGTTTGATTTCTCCCTGGTACAGCCTTTCGCAAAGTCTGTCAAAGAAGCGATAGACTGGGAAGAAGATAAAGAGGAACCACAGAAAGTCCGGAAATATTTCCCAAATTTAAGGAAAGAACCAGAGAATTTCCCTTTTATAGGTGAACTGGAGGATCTTATTAAAGATGAATGGGAAAGATCTGATAAGCGGTCCAGTCTCACCAACAGACTGACAAAAATGTATCCTCTGAAGGAGTCAAAAGTCAAACCATTGGGGCGTGGCCTGGCGATGGCTGAGTGAGAACGTGTTTTCCTAGAGCTCCTGGCTTCCCCCTTTCTCACCCACGATTTTAACGGCTTTATATTGCTGCAAAGGAGGTATGCTAACCTCCAAGAGATATAAGACAAGATCCTCGACACAAGGGACTCCAACAATATCTTCACGGGGCAGTATTCGGAGTTATTTCAGTGAGTCCCTGAGGAGATCACCGGGCGCCATAGTTTCTGCGCCGCGTGGTCACCTAATGGCAGACTCGGCCACGCTTGAAATACCAAGATCCCCGGCCTCATCTACGGCATCGGACTGCCTATCAGAGACACCAGCTATTTTTGGATCGGATATGGCGGATACAGTTCAACAGCGAAGTAGCATACCAGACGAGCTACATGCCATCCTGCGAGCTCTCCCCACCAAGGCGGACTTTGAGGCCTTACCCTCCAAATCGGATATCGAGGCCCTTGTTTCTCGGGTGGAGGAGGCACACGCCAGAGACATTCAAGAAATAAGAGAAGAGATACAAGCGATATCGGATCGGGTCGACACGGGAGAGGGTTCGATTGCTTCCCTTACACAGCGAGTCACTCTCCTGGAGCAAACTCAGGCGACACAGACAAACACGGCTGTGGATTTACAATTACGTCTCGAGGACCTTGAGGACCGCAGCCGCCGCAATAATTTGCGATTGCGCGGTATTCCGGAGGCTACCGGCGCCGAAGATCTGGAGGCGACTGTGGTGGCTATTTTTCAGAAGGTCTTGGGAACGGCGCCCCCGACGCTCGAGCTAGATCGTGTACACAGATCATTAGGCCCTAGATCGTCCGATCCAGAAAGGCCTCGGGATGTCCTTTGCAGACTCCACCGCTACAAGCAGAAAGAACAAATCCTACGGAAGGCGTGGGATCATGGCACGGTGGAGTTTGATGGAGCGGCGATCAAGATTCTACCAGACCTGTCCAGGGCAACACTACAAAGGAGAGCTCTACTGCGACCGATCTTAGATCTGGCCCGCCGTCGGGGATGCACATATCGCTGGGGTTATCCCTTTGCAGTTAACTTCCGCAACGGAGCCGCAACCTTTAACCTACGATCCCCATCGGAGCTACCGGATTGTTTTACATTCCTAGGAGCCGAGCCGATCGCAGTCCCAAACTGGCTAGCAATGATTCCCCGACCGATGGGGAGATCGGGTGCCTCTTCCCAACAGATCTCCCAACCTCCTCGTCAGCAACGCTCGAGAAGGAGAAATCGGGCACCCTCCGGAGAAGGTACACGTGAGTCATGACACTTTATTTAGCGATGATCTTTGCCAAGTCCTGATCGATTGTTTGCCCGAAGAAGCTAAGGACTACATCAGTTTCCTTTGTTTCACTACGTTTTGTGCACACTCCCCCATACCAATAGATGCATCTCACATCTTAACCCGCAACCCCACCCCGCGCATGGATTATTCACAGGACACCGAGAACCCGACAAAATAGTGGAGACCTGTGGATACAGTAGAGTGCTACCTCCAGAAGGTAGCGAGGGGAGCAGCTGCAGTAGCCGAGCTCTGTCTACCTACTACGGAACCAAGGAATCTGTACGCTGGGGAGTTATGCTACCCCTCGCTGCTCAAAACCAACGAAAATGTACATTCCAATCCCCACGCATGACTATTTGCTGTATTACGTCACTCTACCCAGTGTAAAAATGATGCCTGACATTGAAAAGTGCGTTATGGGATAACATGGAGGTAATACAAATGTTTGCGGGGAGAGGATGTCTTATGGTGGAGGGGGAGGAGCGTTAAACCCCCCCCCCACGTAATACACCGTTATGGGGAGTGTGCAAGGGACCCAGGAAGGGTGGAGGGAGGCTCTCTCTCGCCGTACCCTGACCCCTACCATTAGACAAAATATACCCAGGACATATTGAAATGGCTCCACTCTTATCCCTGCTTCGGGGAGACCATTGCGGGGGGAGGTATGTAGGCGGGATGCTCGTGGAGGTGGGGAACGCACCTCATACCACCTACCCAGGGGTTGGAGGCTCTCGGGACCCACCACCTTAGTTGTGAGAGGAAGGGAACGTGGCCTTATCAACCTAATGTCTCCTGGACACCCTGTTCGGGAAGGTATACTCTAGATAATGCAGGATTGCAAAGCAAGGAGGCCACACAACCCCCAAATCCTCGATACTCCCGAGCCTGGTCTCTGAGGATGTCATAGAACCTCATGTTAGAGGATGAACATATGGTATGGTGTTTATGGGGTACCCTATGTTGTCTAGTTAGCTTCATTTTAGGGCAGTTGGTGTTTCAGAGCGGGATTGGCATCTGACGGATCGATAAAAACTTGATAAGTAGATATGCACCATGTCTGATACACTCAGTTTAAAAGTTTTTGACTGCATATATATATTTTCTTTTTGTCTCTTGCTTTCCTCTTGTTTTCTTTAATTAACAACATAGCCGATATCTTTCTATTATCAATATATAGGTATTATTAGGGTGGGGAGGGGGGTGATGCCCAGGAGCTCACCACTGGTTATCGCTTACCCCGCTCCCAATTAGGTCTGCGCTCGATTACCAGTGTATAGCTGGTGAGCGTCCTAGCACTAGTGTGCTATCTTATTAGACTGCTACTGTAGCACCTGAGTGGTGTGTGTTTGACACTCTTTTCATTCTCTCTCTCTCTCTTACATCTTATCCTTTTCTTTCTTCCCCTCCCTACTCCCCCTTCCCCCTCTACCCTAAACTCCCCTCTCCCACAACTAGTCCCTTACGGGGATCACTACGTGGAATTGGAGGCCATGGAGGCGATCAGGGTATTTTCATTGAATGCAAAGGGCCTAAATGTACCCGAGAAAAGGCGGATGCTGGTCAATGACCTTCGACGCCATAAGGCCACTGTGGCTTTTCTTCAGGAGACCCACTTCAAGAAAGACAACCTGCCGATACTGAAAAACAAACACTATCCAACGGCTTATCACTCTACCTTCGCGACAACTAAATCGCGGGGAGTATCCATACTCATTGCACGGTCGGTCCCTTGGAGGTGTGCAGAGGTAAAGACAGATCCGGAGGGACGTTACCTGTTCCTCAGAGGAGAAATTGGTGGGGTGGAGGTGACGCTCGCCAACATATATGCACCTAATAACCACCAGGACCATTTCATTTCCCATACACTAGAGACACTGATGGAATTCACAAAAGGTCAGTTGATCCTCGGAGGTGACTTCAATGTGCCATTGATTCCCACGGAAGACTCCTCCTCGGGTCACTCCTCAATTACGCCAGCAATTAGGAAACGCATTGCTCGCTCCCTTCACAAAGCACAACTGATTGATGTGTGGAGGCTTCTCCACCCAACTGAGAAGGATTACTCCTTCTATTCTAACCCACATAAAATATACACACGGATAGATTACTTCTTGATCCCTCATGCACATCTACATGCCATACGAGACTGCTCGATTGATTCCATTACCTGGTCTGACCACGCTCCGGTTCTGCTCACATATGACTTGACTGATAATCTCACCTCTAAATCACGGACGTGGAGGCTCAATGAAAGTCTTCTGCAGAATGCAGAAGTCTGTAAAGACGTGATCAGAGAATTAGATTACTACTTTAAGACTAACGCTACTCCTGACACTGACCCAGGAATACTCTGGGAAGCACACAAGACGGTAATCCGTGGCATCCTCATCAAACATGGGGCACGAATTAAAAGACAGCGCACGGCGCAGCTGAGATCCCTCCTAGATGACCTACACAAAGCCGAAGCTAAACACAAACACATACAAACACCTACGGGTGAGGCAGAGATTCTGCTCCTTCGAAGCAGAGTCTCCGATCTAATGCTATTTCAGGCTAAAGCGACGATCCAGAAATGTCGACGAGTCTCCTATGAATCGGGAAACAAATGTGGTAGGCTCCTAGCTAATTCCCTGAAGACACAGACACTAGCAAATTATATTCCTCACGTAAACTCACCGACGGGTCAGAAGATCACTTTACCTCACCAAATTGCGCGAGAATTTAAAGACTTCTATGCGTCCCTCTACAACCTACCGAAGGCATCCTCCTCGCGAGCTCAAATTGGGACATACCTAAACAAATCTGGTATGCCCACGCTTCCCACTGAAACTAGGGAACTACTCGAGGATCCAATAACCATTGAGGAAATTCAGGCAGCAGTGGGTTTCATGAAATTGGGGAAGGCCCCTGGGCCGGATGGCCTTACGGCACAGTACTACAGGAACCTGTTACCATCCCTGGGGGTACATATGCTTACATTTTTCAACTCTCTAGGGGCGGGAACATCTATTCCAAGAGACACATTAGCTGCACATATTGCAGTGATCCCAAAAGACGGGAAAGACCCTACGTCCTGTAGCAGCTATAGGCCAATATCACTACTTAACGTAGACCTAAAAATTTTCACAAAAATTCTGGCCACCAGGATCCAAAAGCATATCCCGTCCCTAATCCACCTGGACCAAGTGGGATTTGTCCCAACCAGGGAGGCGAGGGACAACACGATTAAGGTTTTGAACCTCATCCACACAGTCAACCATACTAAGACACCTTGCATTATTCTGAGCGTGGACGCTGAGAAGGCCTTTGACAGGGTGAATTGGCAATTTATGGTCTCCGTTCTAGATTACATAGGACTAGGCAATACAATGCTCAATTGGATAAAGTCACTCTACTGCACCCCCACAGCGCGTGTTCGAGCCAACGGAGTCCTGTCGGACCCGTTTGCTATTGAGAACGGAACACGCCAAGGATGTCCTCTGTCCCCACTCCTCTTCGCCCTGTCACTGGAACCCTTCCTGTGCACCATACGTTCCAATCCAGACATCACTGGGGTTAAGATGGGAGATTCCCAACAGAAGGTATCCGCTTATGCGGATGACATGCTATTCTCATTAACTAACCCAGCAATTTCCCTCCCAAACTTACTACAAGAATTTAAAACTTATGGTAACCTATCCAACCTGAAAATTAACCTATCCAAATCCGAAGCTATGGGTATAGGTGTACAGCCACGTCTTCTTGCCTCCCTCCAAAACAACTTCCATTTTAAATGGACTTCCACGGCCCTAAAGTACCTGGGAACTCACATTCCCCCCAAATTATCAAAGACGTTCGCACTGAACTTTCCCCCACTTCTGAAATCGGTGAGGACCCTACTAACCAACTGGCATACAGGATTACACTCATGGTTCGGGAGATGCAACATCCTAAAGATGTGTATTCTGCCCAAATTCTTATATTTGTTGCAGGCCCTACCGATCCAAATCCCATCCTCCTATTTTGACCAGATTAATGCTCTATTTTTTGATTTTGTGTGGGCCCATGGGAGACCTAGACTCGCGAGGAGGTTGCTTACCCTACCCAAACGGTATGGAGGGCTGGCAATACCGGATCTTCGCAAATACTACTACGCTACCCACTTGACCAGACTTATAGACTGGAACCGACATCAGACTACCAAACTATGGACTAGACTGGAACAAACTCAAAGTGACATTCCCCTGAACAGAGCACCATGGTGTTATGACAGACTTCCAAGCGCTGTAAAAACCCATCCCCTGATTGGAGTGACCGTACGCACATGTGCGGCGGTGTCTACACGATTCCGTCTCACATCTCTAATGTCGCCACTCCGCCCGGTCTTAGGAACGCCAGAATTTACCCCAGGATATACGGATCCGGTGTTCCAATCCCTGAGAGACTTGGGTTACTTTCAGGCCTCTCACTTTTTCCTAGATGGTAAATGGCCTACCATATCCGAGATGATGAGCCCGTTAGGCCCATTTCAATTAGACTTCTGGAGAGCGGCCCAGCTCAACCACTTCCTTAAAACACTACCATCCCCCGGGAGTTTTGACCAAACTCTCACTACATATGAAACCTACTGTTCGGAGGAAGACATTATGCCTCATGCTCTGTCTGCTACTTATCAATTACTAATTACACCAATGGCCGATTTCAGACTACATTACATAGATGAGTGGGAGAGAGACTTGCAATGCACATTAACGACCCGTCAAAAGCAGAACATCTTACATTTCACTTATAGATCTTCGATTTGCACGAAAATGCAAGAAACCAATTATAAAATACTCACTAGGTGGTACAATACTCCTGCAAAAATACATAGGATATTTCCATCCTCCTCAGATAGATGTTGGAGATGTCAGAAAGATCGGGGTACTATTATCCACATCTTCTGGACCTGCCCCTTGCTGGAGCGGTTCTGGAGGACTGTCCAGAATATCATCCAGAAGTTCACTGAGCGTCAAATAACAAACGATCCGGCCTTCTTCCTGCTCCATGCAGCTCACTCACCAAGTAAAGTATATAAAAAATCATTGATACGTCACCTGCTGGATGCAGCTAAGGCGTGTATTCCTTTGAAGTGGAAGTCGACACAGCCTCCTTCAGTGGGGGCGTGGATCAGGAAGGTAGAGGACATTAAAACAATGGAGGACCTGATCCTGACAGCTAGACACCAAAATAAGCTATTCTCTAGTACTTGGACAAGATGGAACATGTTCATATATTCAGAGGAGGGTCAGTCACTACTGGGTTTGAACTTGTAAGTATAGGGTGGGCCGATAATGGAATGAGCCTGTTGGTGTTTGTATACCGGGAACCCTTAATGATTTGGCGTGGTTGTCTTGTGCCCTGGCTGCCTCTATGGACCTGGCCCTCCTGTTTGGTCTTACCCCCGTTACAGTCCTTCCCCACCCAATCCCTGCCTTTCCCTCCCTCCCTCCCTTACTCTCTAATTCCCCCCTTGCACTCCCTCTTATTTTTCCTCTTCTATTCTTCTATCTCTATCCTTTTCTTCTTTATTTTCTCCTTTCTTTCAGTAATGTAAACGGAAAATAGAGGGGATGGCCCCATTCACTTTTATCTTAAACAGATAAGGCCTCTGCGGAACGTAGCTCTGACTATATTGAAATGTATGCACTGCATTGTTTTCTTAATAGTAAGTGATTGAACTATTGGAGGCTGCGACCTCACTGAGTACTATCTATGCTTGCCTTGTCATTACTTTGATGGAGCTGTACCCCTACTGGTGTTTGAATAAAACTATAATTTGAAAAAAAAAAAGTCAAACCATTGATGAACGCTCCAGTAGTCGACTCCTCCTTGATGCGTCTTGCACGGCATGTCACTCTGCCTATTGAAGACGCAGTTTCCTTTCGGGATGTTCTGGATCGGAAATTGGATCTGGAATTGAAGAAAGCATACTCCACTGCTGGGGGCGCGTGCAGACCAGCAATTACCACAGCAGCAGTGGCTAAAGCCATATCAGGTTGGGCAACCAAGGTGGAGAAAGATCTGCAAGACGGTACGGAAATAGACAAAATAATATCTTCCCTTCAGGAGATCAAGTTGGCAGGTGACTTCGTGGCAGAGGCTTCAGTGGATATTATAAGATCCTCGGCGAGATCAATGCTAGCCTCAGTCACGGCAAGAAGGGCCTTGTGGCTGAAACCATGGATGGCCGATACTGCATCCAAAACAAACTGGTGCAGAATTCCGTATGATGGCTCAAACCTATTCGGGTCTAAATTGGACACCGCTATCTCCAAGGTAACAGGAGGGAAGTCGGGATTAATTCCCTCAGACAGAAGACCCAAGGCCCAAAAGGGTTCCTTCTTCAGGCGCAACCTTCCTGAGAAATATAGGGAAGCTAGATCCTACCGTCCTGGTAGGGAGTTTAGAAGAGACTGGAAGAACACAAGACCTTCCTTCCTAAGGATGCAGAAGTCCAAGCCTACCCCGGCAGGGGAGCAGCAGAAGTCTTTTTGAAAGTTCGCCTGCCCACTCAGTACAGGTGGGCGCCAGGCTCAAGGACTTCGCACAGATTTGGTCAACCCATATAAAGGACCAGTGGACTCTTGCCACGATCAAATTTGGACACAAGTGAAAGTTTATGGGCAAAATTCCAAAAAATCACTTCCAATCAACAAGACTGCCATCTTCACTAGTCAAAAGGAAGTTACTATTAAAATATATAGTGGAATTGAAGGAGAAAGAGGCAATCCTGGAGGTTCCGTCAGATCAAAAGGGGAGGGGGTTCTATTCCCCACTATTTTTGGTAAAGAAGAAGACCGGAGACTTACGTCCTGTGTTGGATTTAAAAAATCTCAACAGGAACATAAAAATAGAGGCCTTCAAAATGGAGAGTCTGCAGTCCATACTTCTGGCAGTGAACCTGGGCGACTGGATGCTCTCAGTAGATTTATCAGACGCTTACCTACATATTCCAATTCATCCTGCCTTTCAAAAATTCCTCCGATTTGCCATCAACAAAAGCCACTTCCAATTTCAGTGCCTTCCTTTCGGCATCTCGTCGGCTCCCAGGACATTTACCAAGGTCCTCCTACCCTTGGTTGCATTCCTCAGGGAAAAGGGTCTGCGAGTCCACCATTATTTGGACGACATCCTGCTCTTGGCAGAAGATCAAGAAACCTTGCTACGCCATCAGAAAATCTTACTCACGACTCTCCAAGACTTCGGTTGGCTAATCAACTGGAAAAAGAGCAGCTTACAACCCACACAAAACATGGTATTCCTGGGAGCAGATCTGAACACCAAATTGAACACGGTACAACTCCCTCAGGAGAAGATTCAGCCTCTAGTACAAAAGATGTGGAGATTACTATCAGCAAGGCATCTTCCAGCCAGAATCTGCTTGAGTGTGCTAGGGTCCATGGCTGCAACCCTGCCCATGGTGCAATGGTCACAATGGCACATGAGAGTCCTCCAAAACTCCTTTCTGAGGCAGTGGGATGGAGTATCGATGCGTCAGACCATTACTATCTCCAGACCAATGAAGCAATCAGTATGGTGGTGGACACACTTGACCAACCTCAGGAAATACAAACTGATAGTTCCCCCAGATCCGATAATAGTCACCTCGGACGCCTGTCAGAGCGGCTGGGGAGCTCACTGTCAAGATCAAGCAGCACAGGGCCGATGGCAGTTCCGGGCCCAGGATATAGTATCGAATATACTGGAACTCAGGGCAGCTTTCCAGGCCCTCATGGCATTTGCACCAGTCCTCAGAGGGAAGAACGTGCTTATTCGGATGGACAACAAGGTGGCAGTGTCCTACATCCAGAGGCAAGGGGGTACCAAGAGTCTCACACTGATGGAGGAAGTCTGCCCTATCTTGGAATGGGCACAGGTACACCTGGCAGATTTAAAAGCAATATATGTTCCTGCCGCACAGAACATGTTAGCCGATTACTTGAGTCGAGAAACTCTTTCGAACAACGAATGGTCCCTGAGTCCCCAGGCCTTTTCTCTTCTTACGGAAACATGGGGAGTTCCAGAGATCGACTTAGCAGCCACTCCTGCGAATACGAAGTGTCGGAGGTTTCTGTCCAGAGCATCTTTCCCTTCAGCCGAAGGGATAGATTGTCTAATTCACCCCTGGAACTTCAAGTTGGGGTACATATTCCCGCCAACTCCGCTAATTGCGAGATTCCTGTCCAGGCTTCGGAGATCTTCAGCCACGGTAATCGCGGTAATCCCTCTTTGGCCGAGAAGACCATGGTTCACGACCCTATTGCAGCTCAGCCTTCAACCTCCAATCCTCCTTCCGGTAACTCCGGATTTGCTATTCCAAGGCCAATTTCTACATCCAGCTCCAGAGAAACTGCATCTGACAGCATGGAAGTTGAGAGGGTTAGGTTAAGGGAACAGGGCTGCTCACAGGAAGTAATATCGACTCTGATGCAAGCCAGGAAAAGCACCACCAACACCACCTATACAAGAATTTGGAACCAATTCTTTACAATGGCGCAGCAGAAGGGATGGGATCCTATTACTCCAGAACCTTCTCAAATCCTAGAATTCCTCCAATCAGGAATCAACAAAGGTCTATGTTCAAGTACCCTTAAGGTACAAGTATCTGCCTTGTCGGCCAAAACAGGCACCAGATGGGCATTACATCCGTTGGTTATCCAGTTCCTGAGAGCCTGCCTAAAAATCAAACCTCCTAAGAAACCAGTTTTTCCATCATGGGATCTCTCAGTAGTTCTTGAGGCCTTCACCAATCCTCCTTTTACTCCATCTGAATCAATATCTCTGTGGGATCTGACTCTAAAACTATCCTTTCTCACTGCAATCACATCAGCAAGGAGGGTGTCTGAGATCCAAGCACTGATGGCATCAGAACCTTACTTGGTATTCTTTCCTGATAAGGTAGTACTAAGACCTTCAGACCACTTCATCCCGAAGGTAGCAACTTCCTTCCACTACAACCAAGATATTGTCTTACCATCCTTCACTAATGATCAGGGTGAACCTCATCCTCTGGATGTTAAAACTACCATCATTAGTTACCTGGCGGCTACAAATTCTTTTAGGAAGACGGATACCCTCATGGTCATCCCACATGGAAACAAACGAGGTCAAGCGGCTACTTCACGTACTATCGCCTCCTGGTTAGTCAAGTCCATCAAGAAGGCATACTCCATGCGGCATATGGCAATTCCTGAAGGCATCAGGGCTCACTCGACCAGGGCAGTGGCTACCTCCTGGGCAGCGTATTGCAGGGTTTCACCGGAGACTATTTGCAAAGCAGCAACTTGGTCCTCCAGACATACCTTTATTTCTCACTATATAGAGTAGATTCTGCTCACTTGGCTATGGCAGACTTCGGTAGATCCGTTGTTAGAGCCAATTCTTCCGCATTATAAGGAATAAATATTATTTTCTTGCACCCACCCGACTGGCGAGTTATTTCCCAGCGTGTGCTGCCATGGAGGCGTCAGGAAAACGGAAAATTGTATACTCACCTTTCCGTAATTTTCCTTTCCTGACGCCTTTCCATGGCAGCACACAGATTCCCACCCCGTTTTATGGTGATATATTTACAGAGAATGCAGCGGGGTGTCTCCCCTTCAAACTTATAGCTAACCAATCCTGTCAGGTTGTGGGGGCGGAGTCACAACCCAGCGTGTGCTGCCATGGAAAGGCGTCAGGAAAGGAAAATTACGGAAAGGTGAGTATACAATTTTCCGTTTTTTTTCTTCAAAAATGATTTTTTTTTTCAAAAGTAATTTTTTTTTTCAAAGGTAATTTTTTTTTTCAAAAATGAATTTTTTTATTTCAAAAATAATTTTTTTTTCGAAATTATTATTTTTTTTAAAGTAATTTTTTTTTCAAAAATAATTTTTTTTTTTCAAAAATATTTTTTTTTTCAAATATATTTTTTTTTTTAAAGAAATTTTTTTTTTAAAAATATTTTTTTTTTTCAAAAATAATTTTTTTTTTTCAAAAATATTTTTTTTTTCAAAAATATTTTTTTTTTTTTCAAAAATGATTTTTTTTTTTTCAAAAATGATTTTTTTACTTTTTTCAAAATTTTTTTTTTTTTTTCAAAAATATTTTTTTTTTTACATGGGGCGGTCATAATGTTTTGGCTGATCATGGGGTGGTCATAATGTTTTGGCTGATCATGAGGTTGTCAGCTTTTGTCACTTCCCACTCTAGTTTTGAACATTTCGCCATTCATTCCTATGGGACCAATTTCGCCGCAAAAACGTCATTTCGTGGACCATTCGGCAAAACATTCCACAAAGTAATAACACACCAATCGGGAACAATCCGCTCGTTTCGGTATATTATTTGTCTCTGTAGTGTGAAAACTGTGGGAGGAGTCTACAAGCATTATCAAGTCTAGCAGATGAAGTCACATGCATTTGGAGTGTCTCAGCATCTTGTGTTTACAACCACTGTTTCCTAGCAACGCTCATGCCCTGTTTATGCTTCCCAAATACTGCTTCATCAAAACTGCCCCATCAGAATTACCCCATCAAAACTGCCCCATCATATTCCTCTATTATAAATCAGTGCATGGTGTGTCTGTCCCCTCCCCCGGGCTCTGTAATCAGCTGAGATGCTCCAGCCACCTTCCCCCCTGTGTATAACAGAAGCTTTGGTAACCATGGCAACAAAACAAACACTAACAGTACACTCTGATTAATGGCTAAAATTTCCTGAAATGACCTCTAAACAAATGGCCGTATTTTAAAAACTATACATCCTACAGCGAAGATCTTTATATTGTGAGAATTACAAGACCCAGACCTAGATTTTGATGTATAGTATGTCTCTGAAATATTAAAAATGAAGGCACAGTCGCAGTTTAGAAATTGCCCTTCAAATTTGGAGGGGGCTAGAGTGTAGTTTCAATGAATGTCAATGGACGGCGTGAGTTGCAAACAAATGGTCATATTGTGAAAACTATCAGGACTATGGCTTAGCCGTGGACATGTTTAGTGGCAGCAGGGATAGCTGAACGTTTTGATATAAGATATGTGTAGGTGGGCTTGAAAATGAGGGAGTGGCGGCAGTTTAGAAATCATGTTCTGATTTTCCAGCTTTTGTCATCTCCCACTCTAGTTTCCCCATTCATTCCTATGGGACCAATTTCGCCGCAAAAACGACGATATTTCGTGAACCATTAGGCGAAACGTTCCACAAAGTAATAGCACACCATTCGGGAACAATCCGCATGTTTCGGTATATTACTTGTCTATGTAGTGTAAAAACTGTGGGAGGAGTTAGGGTGGTAAATTTGGCTATAATAATAAGAACTAGAAAAGGTACAATTTCTGGGGAAATTGTGAAAAGTGTTCTTGCCTCTACAACTGGAGTGGGCGGAGTAACTGGGTGGAGTGGCTTGAGTAACTGTTGTGTGGTTGGAGTGGCTGGAGTAACTGTGAAAAGTGTTAAAAAGCTTAATATTTTAAAAAGTATAAATAGTAGTAAAAAAGTTGAAGTCTCATCATTAGCTGAAAGAGCTAAACATTTTTTTCAAAAATTATAATTTTTTTTTTCAAAAATTATGATTTTTTTTTTCAAAAATGATTTTTTTTTTCAAAAATAATTTTTTTTTTCAAAAATAATTTTTTTTTTCAAAAATGATTTTATTTTATTTTTTTTTCAAAATTATTATTTTTTTTTTCAAAAATTATTATTTTTTTTTCAAAAATATTTTTTTTTTTTTACATGGGGCGGTCATAATGTTTTGGCTGTTCATGGGGCGGTCATAATGTTTTGGCTGATCATGGGGTTGTCAGCTTTTGTCACCTCCCACTCTAGTTTTGAACATTTCGCCATTCATTCCTATGGGACCAATTTCGCCGCAAAAACATCATTTCGTGGACCATTCGGCTTAACATTCCACAAAGTAATAACACACCAATCGGGAACAATCCGCTCGTTTCGGTATATTATTTGTCTCTGTAGTGTGAAAACTGTGGGAGGAGTCTACAAGCATTATCAAGTCTAGCAGATGAAGTCACATGCATTTGGGGTGTCTCAGCATCTTGTGTTTACAACCACTGTTTCCTAGCAACGCTCATGCCCTGTTTATGCTTCCCAAATACTACTTCATCAAAACTGCCCCATCAGAATTACCCCATCAAAACTGCCCCATCATATTCCTCTATTATAAATCAGTACATGGTGTGTCTGTCCCCTCCCCCGGGCTCTGTAATCAGCTGAGATGCTCCAGCCACCTCCCCCCCTGTGTATAACAGAAGCTTTGGTAACCATGGCAACAAAACAAACACTAGCAGTACACTCTGATTAATGTCTAAAATTTCCTGAAATGACCTCTAAACAAATGGCCGTATTTTAAAAACTATACATCCTACAGCGAAGATCTTTATATTGTGAGAATCACAAGACCCAGACCTAGATTTTGATACATAGTATGTCTCTATAATATTAAAATTGAAGGCACGGTCGCAGTTTAGAAATTGCCCTTCAAATTTGAAGGGGCTAGAGTGTAGTTTCAATGAATGTCAATGGACGGCGTGAGTTGCAAACAAATGGTCATATTGTGAAAACTATCAGGACTATGGCTTAGCCGTGGACATGTTTAGTGGCAGCAGGGATAGCTGAACGTTTTGATATAAGATTTGTGTAGGTGGGCTTGAAAATGAGGGAGTGGCGGCAGTTTAGAAATCATGTTCTGATTTTCCAGCTTTTGTCATCTCCCACTCTAGTTTCCCCATTCATTCCTATGGGACCAATTTCGCCGCAAAAACGACGATATTTCGTGAACCATTCGGCGAAACGTTCCACAAAGTAATAGCACACCATTCGGGAACAATCCGCACGTTTCGGTATATTACTTGTCTATGTAGTGTAAAAACTGTGGGAGGAGTTAGGGTGGTAAATTTGGCTATAATAATAAGAATAACTAGAAAAGGTACAATTTCTGGGGAAATTGTGAAAGTGTTCTTGCCTCTACAACTGGAGTGGGCGGAGTAACTGGGTGGGGTGGAGTGGCTTGAGTAACTGTGAAAAGTGTTAAAAAGCTTAATATTTTAAAAAGTATAAATAGTAGTAAAAAAGTTCCATCATTCGCTGAAAGAGCTGAACATTTTTTTCAAAAGTAATTTTTTTTTTCAAAAATGAATTTTTTTTAATCAAAAATGATTTTTTTTTTCTTCAAAAATGATTTTTTTTTTTCAAAAGTAATTTTTTTTTTCAAAGGTAATTTTTTTTTTCAAAAATGAATTTTTTTATTTCAAAAATAATTTTTTTTTCGAAATTATTATTTTTTTTAAAGCAATTTTTTTTTCAAAAATTTTTTTTTTTCAAAAATATTTTTTTTTTTCAAATATATTTTTTTTTCAAAAATAATTTTTTTTTTAAAAGAAATTTTTTTTTCAAAAATATTTTTTTTTTTCAAAAATAATTTTTTTTTTTTCAAAAATAATTTTTTTTTCAAAAATATATATTTTTTTTTCAAAAATGATTTTTTTTTTCAAAAATTATTTTTTTACTTTTTTCAAAAATTATTTTTTTACTTTTTTCAAAATTTTTTTTTTTTTTTCAAAAATATATTTTTTTTTACATGGGGCGGTCATAATGTTTTGGCTGATCATGGGGTGGTCATAATGTTTTGGCTGATCATGGGGTTGTCAGCTTTTGTCACTTCCCACTCTAGTTTTGAACATTTCGCCATTCATTCCTATGGGACCAATTTCGCCGCAAAAACGTCATTTCGTGGACCATTCGGCAAAACATTCCACAAAGTAATAACACACCAATCGGGAACAATCCGCTCGTTTCGGTATATTATTTGTCTCTGTAGTGTGAAAACTGTGGGAGGAGTCTACAAGCATTATCAAGTCTAGCAGATGAAGTCACATGCATTTGGAGTGTCTCAGCATCTTGTGTTTACAACCACTGTTTCCTAGCAACGCTCATGCCCTGTTTATGCTTCCCAAATACTGCTTCATCAAAACTGCCCCATCAGAATTACCCCATCAAAACTGCCCCATCATATTCCTCTATTATAAATCAGTACATGGTGTGTCTGTCCCCTCCCCCGGGCTCTGTAATCAGCTGAGATGCTCCAGCCACCTTCCCCCCTGTGTATAACAGAAGCTTTGGTAACCATGGCAACAAAACAAACACTAACAGTAGACTCTGATTAATGGCTAAAATTTCCTGAAATGACCTCTAAACAAATGGCCGTATTTTAAAAACTATACATCCTACAGCGAAGATCTTTATATTGTGAGAATCACAAGACCCTGACCTAGATTTTGATACATAGTATGTCTCTGAAATATTAAAAATGAAGGCACAGTCGCAGTTTAGAAATTGCCCTTCAAATTTGGAGGGGGCTAGAGTGTAGTTTCAATGAATGTCAATGGACGGCGTGAGTTGCAAACAAATGGTCATATTGTGAAAACTATCAGGACTATGGCTTAGCCGTGGACATGTTTAGTGGCAGCAGGGATAGCTGAACGTTTTGATATAAGATTTGTGTAGGTGGGCTTGAAAATGAGGGAGTGGCGGCAGTTTAGAAATCATGTTCTGATTTTCCAGCTTTTGTCATCTCCCACTCTAGTTTCCCCATTCATTCCTATGGGACCAATTTCGCCGCAAAAATGACGATATTTCGTGAACCATTCGGCGAAACGTTCCACAAAGTAATAGCACACCATTCGGGAACATTCCGCACGTTTCGGTATATTACTTGTCTATGTAGTGTAAAAACTGTGGGAGGAGTTAGGGTGGTAAATTTGGCTATAATAAGAATAAGAATAATAATAATATATATGTGAGATAACAGTAAGTGGTCTTGCTATGCAAGAACACTTAATAATATATATGTGAGATAACAGTAAGTGGTCTTGCTATGCAAGAACACTTAATAATATATATGTGAGATAACAGTAAGTGGTCTTGCTATGCAAGAACACTTAATAATATATATGTGAGATAACAGTAAGTGGTCTTGCTATGCAAGAACACTTAATAATATATATGTGAGATAACAGTAAGTGGTCTTGCTATGCAAGAACACTTAATAATGGGCTCTTCCCCATAATAATGGGATCTTCCCTATAATAATGGGATCTTCCCCATAATAATGGGATCTTCCCTATAATAATGGGATCTTCCCCATAATAATGGGATCTTCCCCAGAATAATGGGATCTTCCCTATAATAATGGGATCTTCCCCAGAATAATGGGATCTTCCCTATAATAATGGGATCTTCCCTAGAATAATGGGCTCTTCCCCATAATAATGGGTTCTTCCCTATAATAATAGGATCTTCCCTATAATAATGGGCTCTTCCCCAGAATAATGGGGTCTTCCCTATAATAATGGGATCTTCCCTAGAATAATGGGCTCTTCCCTATAATAATGGGATTTTCCCCATAATAATGGGCTCTTCCCCATAATAATGGGATCTTCCCTATAATAATGGGATCTTCCCTATAATAATGGACTCTTCCCCATAATAATGGGCTCTTCCCTATAATATTGGGCTCTTTCCTATAATAATGGGATCTTCCCTATAATAATGGACTCTTCCCCATAATAATGGGCTCTTCCCTATAATAATGGGCTCTTCCCCATAATAATGGGCTCTTCCCTATAATAATGGACTCTTCCCCATAATAATGGGCTCTTCCCTATAATATTGGGCTCTTCCCTATAATAATGGGATCTTCCCTATAATAATGGGATCTTCCCTATATTAATGGACTCTTCCCCATAATAATGGGCTCTTCCCCATAATAATGGGCTCTTCCCTATAATAATGGGCTCTTCCCTAGAATAATGGGCTCTTCCCTATACCGACCCTTCAGGATGTACATCAAGACTCATATTAAGGGCTCATTTCCGCCACAATCTCTGCATTCACTGTGCGGTTCTGCGTGTGCGCTTCCAGTGCGTTTTTTGGAATTCTTTACTAAGTTGCATTAAAATATGCAGCATGCTGTACTTTTTTCAAAACATTGCAGTGGCATAAACTAGGCTCATTGGAATACATTCATTTTTCTTGCATATGCATTTTATGCTGCTTTTAACCATTTGCCCACTGGGCAGTTATAACCCCCTTCCTGCCCAGACCAATTTTCAGCTCTCTCACATTTTGCATGACAATTACTCAGTCGTGCAGCACTGTACTCATATGAAATGTTTGTCCTTTTTTTTCACAAAAATAGAGCTTTCTGTTGGTGGTATTTGATCACCACTGGGTTTTTTATTTTTTTGCGCTATAAATTAAAAAAGACCAACAATTTTGTTAAACAAAATGCATTTTTCTTTGTTTCTGTTATAAAATTTTGCAAATTTTTAATTTTTCTTCATAAATTTTGGCCAAAATTTATACTGCAACATATCTTTGGTAAAATTAGCCCAAATCAGTGTATATTATTTGGCCTTTGTGAAGGTTATAGAGCAGGAATCTTCAAACTACGGTTCTCCAGCTGTTGCGGAACTACACATCCCATGAGGCGTTGTAAAACTCTGACATTCACAGACATGACTAGGCATGATGGGAATTGTAGTTCCTGAACAACTAGAGGGCCGTAGTTTGAAGACCCTTGCTATAGAGTCTACAAGCTATGGTACCAATAATTGAAAATTGATCACACCTGATGTACTGACGGCCTATGTAATTTCTTGAGACACTAATGGCAGGAATACATGGTTAGAAAATCGACCGATCGCTCAACCGATGACCAACAAAACAGCGTTCGTTGGTCGAAATCGTCGCTGACATTAACCAATCAAAAAAAAATCTTTTAAAGAGCAGTCGATTTCATACATAGGGGGTTATTTCTGAAAGGCAAATCCACTTTGAGCTGAAAGTGCACTTGGATGTGCAGTCACTTTAAATCTGAGGGGTAGATCTGAAATAAGGGGAAGCTCTGCTAATTTTATCATCCAATCATGTGCAAGCTAAAATGCTGTTTTTTATTTTCCTTGCATGTCCCCCTCGGATCCACAGCGACTTCACTTCCAAATGCACTTTCAAGTGCACTTGCAGTGCAAAGTGGATTTTCCTTTGAAAATAACCCCTATAGTGTTGACGTCTCACGTACAAGTGGGGTCCTCTACTAGTTACGCTCATGCGTGATAATGTTCAAGAGATATTTTACGGACGACCTTCACACCAACGAATAGAATATCGTTCATTAGCAAACGATATGACACAATTTCTCCACTTTTTTCAATCGGTCTTTTTTATTCACAATATTGATATTGGGTATTTCTTGCCGGGCATCAACGAGTAGAAAATCGGACGATCGTTCGCAGAACAGAAATTTTCGCTCGATTTTCTTATCGTGTATTCCTTTAGCGCGGTTCTTTTATACATTTTGTCTATTTTATTCTACACCTAAGAATCAGAACTGCAGCTTTGTGTTAGAGGGAAGCGCAGTAATTTTGTATTATTTTATCGTGTATTCCTGCCATAACAAGCCAGGACAGTACAAATACCCCCAAATGACCCCTTTTTGGAAAGTAGACATTCCAAGGTATTTAGTAAGAGGCATGGTGAGTTTTTTTTAAGTTGTAATTTTTTCTTACAATTCTTTCTCTTTTTTTTTTTTTTTCACAAATTTTCATATTAACCACTTCAGCCCCGGAAGGTTTTACCCCCTTCCTGACCAGAGCACTTTTTACAATTCGGCACTGCGTCGCTTTAACTGCTAATTGCGCGGTCATGCAATGCTGTACCCAAACGAAATTTGCGTCCTTTTCTTCCCACAAATAGAGCTTTCTTTTGATGGTATTTGATCACCTCTGCCGTTTTTATTTTTTGCGCTATACACGGAAAAAGACCGAAAATTTTGAAAAAAAATGATATTTTCTACTTTTTGTTCTAAAAAAAATCCAATAAACTCAATTTTAGTCATACATTTAGGCCAAAATGTATTCGGCCACATGTCTTTGGTAAAAAAAATGTCAATAAGTGTATATTTATTGGTTTGCGCAAAAGTTATAGCGTCTACAAACTAGGGTACATTTTCTGGAATTTACACAGCCTTTAATTTATGACTGCCTATGTCGATTCTTGAGGTGCTAAAATGGCAGGGCAGTACAAAACCCCCACAAATGACCCCATTTTGGAAAGTAGACACCCCAAGGAATTTGCTGAGAGGCATGTTGAGCCCATTGAATATTCATTTTTTTTGTCCCAAGTGATTGAATAATGACAAAAAAAAAAAAAAAAAAAAAAAATTACAAAAAGTTGTCACTAAATGATATATTGCTCACACAGGCCATGGGCATATGTGGAATTGCACCCCAAAATACATTTAGCTGCTTCTCCTGAGTACGGGGATACCACATGTGTGGGACTTTTTGGGAGCCTAGCCGCGTACGGGGCCCCGAAAACCAAGCACCGCCTTCAGGATTTCTAAGGGCGTACATTTTTGATTTTACTCCTCACTACCTATCACAGTTTTGAAGGCCATAAAATGCCCAGATGACATAAAACCCCCCCAAATGACCCCATTTTGGAAAGTAGACACCCCAAGCTATTTGCTTTGAGGCATGTTGAGTCCATGGAATGTTTTATATTTTGACACAAGTTGCGGGAAAGTGACAAATTTTTTTTTTTTTTTTTTTTTTTTGCACAAAGTTGTCACTAAATGATATATTGCTCACACAGGCCATGGGCATATGTGGAATTGCACCCCAAAATACATTTAGCTGCTTCTCCTGAGTACGGGGATACCACATGTGTGGGACTTTTTAGGAGCCTAGCCGCGTACGGGACCCCGAAAACCAAGCACCGCCTTCAGGATTTCTAAGGGCGTACATTTTTGATTTTACTCCTCACTGCCTATCACAGTTTCGGAGGCCATGGAATGCCCAGGTGGCACAAACCCCCCCCAAATGACCCCATTTTGGAAAGCAGACACCCCAAGCTATTTGCTGAGAGGCATGGTGAGTATTTTGCAGCTCTCATTTGTTTTTGAAAATAAAGAAAGACGAGAAAAAAAATTTTTTTTTTTCTTTTTTCAATTTTCAAAACTTTGTGACAAAAAGTGAGGTCTGCAAAATACTCACTATACCTCTCATCAAATAGCTTGGGGTGTCTACTTTCCAAAATGGGGTCATTTGGGGGGGGTTTGTGCCACCTGGGCATTCCATGGCCTCCGAAACTGTGATAGGCAGTGAAGAGTGAAATCAAAAATTCACGCCCTTAGAAAGCCTGAAGGCGGTGCTTGGTTTTCGGGGTCCCGTACGCGGCTAGGCTCCCAAAAAGTCCCACACATGTGGTATCCCCGTACTCAGGAGAAGCAACAGAATGTATTTTGGGGTGTAATTTCACATATTCCCATGGCATGTTTGAGCAATATATCATTTAGTGACAACTTTGCGCAAAAAAAAATAAAAAAAATAAAAAATTGTCTCTTTCCCGCAACTTGTGTCACAATATAAATTATTCCATGGACTCAACATGACTCTCAGCAAATAGCTTGGGGTGTCTACTTTCCAAAATGGGGTCATTTGGGGGGGTTTTGAACTGTCCTGGCATTTTATGCACAACATCTAGAAGCTTATGTCACACATCACCCACTCTTCTAACCACTTGAAGACAAAGCCCTTTCTGACACTTATTGTTTACATAAAAAAATAATTTTTTTTTGCAAGAAAATTACTTTGAACCCCCAAACATTATATATTTTTTTTAAAGCAAATGCCCTACAGATTAAAATGGTGGGTGTTTCATTTTTTTTTTTCACACAGTATTTGCGCAGCGATTTTTCAAACGCATTTTTTGGGGAAAAAACACACTTTTTTACATTTTAATGCACTAAAACACACTATATTGCCCAAATGTTTGATGAAATAAAAAAGATGATCTTAGGCCGAGTACATGGATACCAAACATGACATGCTTTAAAATTGCGCACAAACGTGCAGTGGCGACAAACTAAATACATTTTTAAAAGCCTTTAAAAGCCTTTACAGGTTACCACTTTAGATTTACAGAGGAGGTCTACTGCTAAACTTACTGCCCTCGATCTGACCTTCGCGGCGATACCTCACATGCATGGTGCAATTGCTGTTTACATTTGACGCCAGACCAACGCTTGCGTTCACCTTAGCGCGAGAGCAGGGGGGACAGGGGTGCTTTTTTTTTTTTTTTTTTTTTTTTTCTTTATTATTATTATTTTTTTATCTTATTTTTAAACTGTTCCTTTCATTTTTTTTTTTTTTAAATCATTTTTATTGTTATCTCAGGGAATGTAAATATCCCCTATGATAGCAATAGGTAGTGACAGGTACTCTTTTTTGCAAAAATTGGGGTCTATTAGACCCTAGATTTCTCCTCTGCCCTCAAAGCATCTGATCACACCAAGATCGGTGTGATAAAATGCTTTCCCAATTTCCCAATGGCGCTGTTTACATCCGGCGAAATCTACGTCATAAAATGCTCGTAGCTTCCGGTTTCTTAGGTCATAGAGATGTTTGGAGCCACTCTGGTCTCTGATCAGCTCTATGGTCAGCTGGCTGAATCACCGGCTGCATTCTCAGGTTCCCTGTTGAGACAGGAGAGCCAGAGAAAAACACGGAAGATGTTGGGGGGGGGGCATTCCCTCCCACTGCTTGTAAAAGCAGTCTAGAGGCTAATTAGCCACTAGGATTGCTTTTACATGAAAGCCGACCGCTGGCTGAAAAGAATGATACCAAGATGATACCTAAACCTGCAGGCATCATTCTGGTATAACCACTCAAAGTCGTGAATGGCATACCTGAAGACAAAAAAATGGTTAACAATAATACACAGTAAACAGTAAAGTATAAATAATTACATACCTGAAAAGCAAACGTGATAAAACATAATAACAATAACAATAACAATAACAATCAATAACAATAACAATAACAATAAAACATTGCAGAATAGAATACAGTAAAAAAGAGCAGAACAATAGAGAGAGAATAGAGAGAGAGAGAACAATAAAACGACAACTATTTTTATTTTATATTTTTGTTTGTGGTTTTTTTTTTTTTTTTTTTACACTTTTTTTTGTAACTAACTTTTATAACTGTAACCGGTTCCAGGTTCGGGTCTCTCAAAATGCGATGGCATCTCGGGAGACCCTGTGAAAGTGTGCCTAGTCTGTGCAATGCTGTACCCTACGCTAATAGTCAACTAGTGCATGGTAGCGTTCAAAACATTCACCAATGCAAAGACCAGGATTGTCAGGACAGGAGGGACAATAATAGCGGGTGTCACGTCTATATCCGCGCTTGCTGCAGACACAACATCTTTTTTGGGGGGTTCGTTGGGTAGGGGTACTCGGGAGGACATAAAAATGCCTCTCATGCAGCCGACTGCATTTGGTTGGGGATGTGAATGGGGAAAGTACGGGCGCTGCAGAAGCGGTGGGTTCCCAATTAGGATTGGCGAATGCAGCAGGAAGGGCACTATGGGCACGACGGGGCTGTGTTTGTCTTTTTGGTGGCAGCGGTACACTACTTGTGCTTGCCACCTCACCAGCTTGAACTGCACTTATGGGACTCGCCACGTCACCAAGTGTTACTGCAGTGCTGGTTTGACTACGACCGGGGTGTACTAGGCCGCTGGCGCTTGCCAGTTCACCAAAACGCTACAAAAAAAACTGTTAGCGATCACAGGGATCCGGCCTGACTCTGCGAACGCTGCAGTTATGCGTTTAGTGTTTTGTAAGTGACAGTGATCGATCGATACTGCACTTGGGTGGGCTGGGCCGGGCCGGGCGGAGGGGCAAAACGCAGGTGCTAGCAGGTATCTGGGCTGATCCCGCTAACACTGCGTTTTTGGGAACCCTAAACTGCTGGGGACGCTAGTATAGATCAGATCGGATCAGATATTGATGCGATCAGATACTATACCACTAAGGGAGGTGTACGGTGCGTGCGTGGGTGTTAGCGGTACTGGCGCTAACCTGACACTGCCTGGGGCTGGTGCTTGCCAGTTCACCAAAATACTACCAAAAAAACTGTTAGCGATCGCAGGGATCAGGCCTGACTCTGCGAACGCTGCAGTTATGCGTTTAGTGTTTTGTAAGTGACAGTGATCGATCGATACTGCACTTGGGTGGGCTGGGCCGGGCGGAGGGGCAAAACGCAGGTGCTAGCAGGTATCTGGGCTGATCCCGCTAACACTGCGTTTTTGGGAACCCTAAACTGCTGGGGACGCTAGTATAGATCTGATCGGATCAGATATTGATCCGTTCAGATACTATACCACTAAGGGAGGTATACGGTGCGTGCGTGGGTGTTAGCGGTACTGGCGCTAACCTGACGCTGCCTGGGGCTGGTGCTTGCCAGTTCACCAAAACGCTACCAAAAAAACTGTTAGCGATCGCAGGGATCAGGCCTGACTCTGCGAACGCTGCAGTTATGCGTTTAGTGTTTTGTAAGTGACAGTGATCGATCGATACTGCACTTGGGTGGGCTGGGCTGGGCTGGGCGGAGGGGCAAAACGCAGGTGCTAGCGGGTATCTGGGCTGATCCCGCTAACACTGCGTTTTCGGGAACCCTAAACTGCTGGGGACGCTAGTATAGATCTGATCGGATCAGATATTGATCCGTTGAGATACTATACCACTAAGGGAGGCGCATGCTGCGTGCGTGGGTGTTCGCGGTACTGGCGCTAATCTGACGCTGCCTGGGGCGACGCATATCACCGCCGGGCGATCAGGGGGCTAAACCTTTATTCGGTAATAAACGGCGGGTGCCCTGACACTATAAAAAATAAACGAACTAACCAGCGTCACCCGTAACAGTTATACAGTGATCAGTGGTGAAAGGGTTAACTAGGGGGCAATCAAGGGGTTAAAACATTTATTAGATAGTATATGGGGGTCCCTGTCGCTATAAAACACTGACGGCGAACCTAAATATTTACGTTCCTAACTAGCGTCACCAGCGACACTAATACAGCGATCAGAAAAATGATCGCTTAGCGACACTGGTGAGGGGGGGTGATCAAGGGGTTAAAACTTTATTAGGGGGGGTTAGGGGGGTATCCTAGACCTAAAGGGGGCCTAACACTAACTGCCCTAACACTAACTGTCACAAACTGACACTATGCAGTAATCAGAAAAAAAAAAAAAAAAAAAATACTGCTAATGTCAGTTTGTGACAGGGGGGGGGGTGATTGGGGGGGGATCGGGGGGCGATCGGGGGGGGGATCGGGGGTGTAAATATGCCTGGCATGTTCTACTGTGTGTGTGTGTGTGTTGTGCACTCACTTGTCATCTCTCCTCGGCGCTGGAACGGAAACTGCCAGACCGGGGAGAGATGACATCACATCCTCTGCCTGTGTGAAACGACACACAGGCAGAGGAGGATTCCTATTGGCTGGGAGCGATCGCGAGGGGGGGGCCACGATCGGATGGTCTCCCCCTCGCCTCCCGACGCTCCCAGTCAGATGCCGACCGCCGATGGCACCGGGGGGGGGTCCGATCGGACCCCCCGCCCGCGGGAGGCAGATCACGTATGGGTACGTGATTTTGCCTGCCCGTGCCATTCTGCCGCAGTATATATGCGGTAGGCGGTCGGCAAGTGGTTAACAGGTTATTTCTCACACACATCATATGCATACTTGCAACTACACCCCAAAATACATTCTGCTACTCCTGAGTATGGCAATACCACATGTGTGAGACTTTTACACAGCCTGGCCACATACAGAGGCCCAACATGCAAGGAGTACCATCATGTTTTTAGGGACATAAATTACACATTTAAATTCTAGACTACCTCCTACACTTTTGAAGGCCCTGGAGCACTAGGACAATGGAAATGCCCAAAAAATGACCTCATTTTGGAAAGCTAACACCCCAACTTATAATCTATGAGGCATAGTGAGTCTTTTGAACATGTACTTTTTTTCGATAAGTTTTTGGAAAATGTGGAAAAAAAATGAAAACACATTTTTTTTTTTTTTTTTTTACACAAAGTTGTCCATGTTAGAAAAAGTCCTGCAAGCAGCATCTTTCGGGCGGTGGAAGAGCGATGTATACACTGCTCCTCCACCGCTCCTGCCCATGGCTGATCCACCGCTCCTGCCCATTGAAATTAATGGGCACCGCTGCCGAAGCGCATGCAAAGCGATTCGGCAGCGGCGCTACACGGGTGCACTTAACCCTTTATTCAGCTGCTTGCGGGGGTTAAAAGCGCCCTGCTAGCGGCCGAAAAGCTGCTAAAACAAAGGTAAAGCGCCGCCAAAACTAGCAGCGTTTTACTGCCAACGTTGCCCGCCCCAGTCTGAAAGCAGCCTTAGTAGTATTAAAAAAAAAAAAAATTTCACTATATATATCTTATAGTTTGTAGGCGCTATACCTTTAATGCAAACCAATCAATATACACTTATTGGGATTTTTTTTACCAAAGACATGTAGCAGAATAAATTTTGGCTAAAATTTATGAAGAAACTTGATTTTTTAATTTTTTATTTTATTGGATATGTTTTATAGCAGAAAGTAAGGAACAATGTTTTTTTTGCGTCTTAGCAGGACATGGGTATTGCTAACTGGGAGCTTTTTAGATAGGCTTCCAGGGGACCCCAAGTGCCCCCTAGGTCTAACAATAAAATTACTTCATATTTTGCAAAGCTTGCATTGTTTTGTAATATCTATTCTGGCTCCTTGACTACATAGACTATTTTCTGGAAAAGGTCGTCTTTAACCACTTCAATACAGGGCACTTTTACCCCTTCCCGGCCAGGCCAATTTGTCACACTTTTAAATGACAATTGCATGATCATGCAACACTGTACCCAAATAGAGGTTTATTTTGGTGGTATTTGGTCAATACTTTATTTTTTGCTAAACAAATTTAAAAAAGACCGAAATTTTTGAAAAAAAAAAGTTTTTCTTTGTTTCTGTTATAAGATTTTCTAAACAAGTATGTTTTCTCCTTCACTGATGGGCCTTGATGAGGTGGCACTGATGGGCTCTGATGGGGTGGCACTGATGGGAACTGATGAGGAGGCACTAATATGCAGCACTGATATGCAGTACTGATGGGCACTGATAGATGGCACTGACAGGCAGCACTGATGAGGAGGCACTGACAGGCATTACTGATGGGCACTGAGAGGCATTACTGATAGGCACTGATTGACATGTGTGATGGGCACTGTTCGCTATCTTTGATGGGCACTGATTGGCATCTGATGGGCACTAATTGGCATCTGGGGTGGGCACCTCGGATGGGGGCTGTGCTGATAATCAATGCACTGATTATCAGCGCAGACCCCCCCCCTGTCTGGAGAGCCACTGATCGGCCCTCCTCTACTCGCGCCTTGTCAGCTCGAGTAGAGGAGAGCCGATTACCGGCACTTCCTGGTTACTACTGCGATCAGCTGTGATTAGCCACAGCTGATCACATGGTAACGAGCCTACGTCACAGGCTCTTTACTGAGATCAGAGACACACCGCACCACCGATCGCCGCTCTGCGCCCCCCCCCCCCCACCCGGCTTATCCTGCTGGATGTCATATGACACTCAGTCAGAATAACTGATCCCCGCCCGGCCGTCTTTCTGCTATAGGCCGGGTGTGATGTGGTTAAGGATTTAATTACATCTATTGAACATTTCTAACATGAGGTTTCTTTTGGGCAACAGTTTCATCAGTGGGTTTAGTTCAGCTTTAGAGCCCTTGCACACTGGGGCGGGGGGCGGCGTCGGCAGTAAAACGCCGCTATTATTAGCGGCGTTTTACTGTCGGTATGCGGCCGCTAGCGGGGCGGTTTTACCCCCCGCTAGCGGCCGAGAAAGGGTTAAATACCCTTGCAAAGCGCCTCTGCAGAGGCGCATTGCCGGTGGTATAGCCGCGCCGTCCCATTGATTTCAATGGGCAGGAGCGGTAAAGGAGCGGTATACACTCCGCTCCTTCACCACTCCGAAGATGCTGCTGGCAGGACTTTTTTTACCGTCCTGCCAGCGCATCGCTCCAGTGTGCAAGCCCTCGGGGCTTTCACACTGGAATGAAAGCAGCGGCACTTTCGGGGCGGTTTGCAGGCGCTATTATTAGCGCAATAGCGCCTGCAAACCGCCCCAGTGTGCAAGGGCTCTTAGTAAAGTTAGTAAACTTTAAAAAAAAAAAATCCTACTGCAAGGTAATAATATCATAATATTGCGCACTAGCACATTATCAAAAACTTAGCTTAAAACAAAGCCCTCCAGTGGCCCGCTGTCACCGCTGGCTTCCATCTTCACCTGGCCTTCCTTCTGGATTTGTGGTCTCCAGCTATTTGAATGGCCAAGCCACGGTGAGTAACGTTTTTTCCTGATTAAAGCCTAGTACGCACCACTAGTTTTTATTTTGGCCATGAGCCTTTGACAGAAGCCGACCGAAAGGCCGGCGTATACCAGCCAATTTCGGCCGACATTCGGCCGGTGTGTACTAGACTTTAGACCAGATCAGTCCATGCTCAAGAAAGAGGGATCACATACAGGTAATACTTCCTCTACATCCCCATTGGAAGATTTCCCCTCTATAAAGCCCCATACACACTTTCAGTTTTTCTGCTTATTTTTGTCTTCAGATTTACCAAAACCATGTAGTGCAAGGGCCTGCCTGATTGCATACAAATTGAAACTCCTAAGGTTTGACCTCATATTATATGGTTTTGGTAAATCTGAAAGAAAAAAATCAGCAGAAAATCTGATAGTGTGTATGGGGCTTTACTTTTCTGGGAACAACCCAAAATGTGGGCTTTTCTTTTACTTTCAATGCTAATGGTAAACAGAACAAATAGAGAGAGTGAATCTCCATAAAGCCGGATACACACTACAGTTTTGTTTTTTTTCATGCAACTCCGCGGTTGTCATTGAAAGATGTGAATTATTTATGCTGAACAATGGCACAAACAATATTTTCAGGTAGGCCACTGATACACAGAACAATATTTGCAAACCCAGTGACTTATCAAAGCATTGCTTTTCAGCAGTTAAAGTGGAACTATAGGTAAAACTTTTTTTTTCATTTTGCATAGAGTAAGGGAAGGTTGTATTCCCTGTCAATTTTCTGGGCATCAGTGTCCCATTGTGGAGATTTACCTTCACTTCCTGTCTCATAGCCAAAACAGCAAGTGAGAGGAAATCCTTGCAAATTAAAAGGAATCCCTTGGGGCTCTGGGGGTCACCAGAACTGATCTCCCCATTGGAAGATTTCACACCTATGGGGGTGGGAACAGGTTTACGCAAAGTGGGATTTGATTGGAATGCTACTTTAAAGGAGAAGCTCTTTTGGCCCTACTTCTCTTATGGATCACAGGCGTGCAGTTCGTTCTGCAATCCTGTGACCCGTTTTCAGTCAACAGCGAGCTGATGTCTGATAGCTGACATCACTCAGCCAGTCCAGGCTCTGGAAAGATCCCAACTTTACAGCTGAGATACACCCAGATGCCTGCATCGGCAGCTGAAAGCCTGAGCCAGCCACTCCCCTCCAAAGCCCCGTGCTCCAGTGAGCACTGGAGGGGCAAAGCAGAGAGCTAGTGACTGACAGTCAATGGCCCTCTGCTCACTGAAGACTAAGAACTGAGCAATCAGCTGTCTTTTATTGCTCAGTTCTCAGTCACCGATGCTGCATCCACCTAGGTGAGTATAATATTTTTTTATTTAAAGAACCCCATATTTCTCTTTTAAGTCCCTGGGGTGTGCATCTGGTGCGCTCTGTGATCGCTGTGCTTCAATCACAGATTGTGGTAAAAGGCCAATCACAATGGCCCTTTACCACGTGATCAGCCATGTCCAATCACAACTGATCACAGTGTAAACAGAATTGCCGGTTATTGTCCATACTTTCTTCACGCGCTGTCACAGCATGAGGAGAGTCAGTAATCGGCAATCCTGACAGGGGACATGTACACAGATAATCAGGGCACTGATCATCAGTGTCCTGATGATCAGTGCCAAATGCTGCCCATCAGTGCCTCCTCATCAGTGCCACCCATCAGTGATGCCTATCAGTGCCCATTAGTGAGGTCTATCAGTGCTTACCAGTGACGGATATCAGTGCAGCCTCATCAGTGACACCCATCAGTACCCATTAGGGCAGCCTCAGCAGTGCCCATCAGTGTCGCCGATTAGTGCCCATCAATGCAGCCTCATCAGCGCACATCAGTGAAGGAGAAAAATTACCAAAAAAAAGTTGTTGTTTTTTTCAAAATGGTGTCTTTTTTAGACTATTAAGCAAAAAATAAAAAACCCAGTGGTGATTAAATACCACCAAAAGAAAGCTTTATCTGTCTCAAAAAATTATAAAAATGTCATATGAGTACAATGTTGCATGACAGCGCATCTGTCATTTAAAGTGCTACGGCACTGAAAGCTGAAAATTGGCCTGGTCAGGAAGGGGGTATAAGTGCCCTGTGACCAAGTGGTTTATCATAGGTAGTAATAACCTGGAACTCCACTTGACCTGAATCACCAAGTCCTATTGCCATTTACTGTATAAAACTGCTTGACTGGCTGTGTGATGTTTGGAAAGAACAATACGTGCTGGATGCAGCCTGCTTTACACAGTGGGAAGAAGTTCCTAGCCATCCTCAGCTTCCCCTGCAATTAGAAAAACAATAGCCAGCACAGGAAGTCATTGTAACTTGAAAAGTCCTGCACTTTACATAGTCAAGAATGCAGACCTTCCAGGTATACAGAATGATAATACCTCGGTCACAATTGGGAAGTGACACATGACATTAATACAACAATGCCACTACTTTCAATATGTGATATATGTTTACCAAGAGTATTCATTAAAAGAGTTCTATAGTCACAGCATACACTTTCATATTATAACATCAGCATTGTAATATCAATACAAACAATTTGACAATCCAATAAAAGCTTACTTGAAAAATCTTTCATGTTGCAAATGCTACCTGTCAGCTGGTCATCTCTTTTCACAACCTCCTGGATTCCCTGCATGCTTTTGTAGCTTCTCCTCTGCTGTTTACTTTCCATTTCTAAGAACTACAAATCCCATGGTACTTTACTGCCTGCAAGCAGTGATCCCTGTACTGACTCTGCTCCCTGAAACTCCTCATCTCAGCACCTCTGTACTTCATAAGGCAGGCTATGTGAAAAGTGTGACACAAAGTGAGCACTTAAGGCCGTACACACGATCCGAAAATCGTCCAAAAAATACCGCTTTCAAAGCAATCGTATGATAATTGGATCATTAGTACAGAGCTTTCAGGAGCCGAATATGACAGTTCATCCGATATTATCCGATCGGACAAGCACGAAAATGTTTCTTGTACGATACCAGATCGTATGATTTTCGTTTTAATTAGTACAGTTGTCGTTGAAAACACAACATGTGACATTACTTCTGATTTTTTTATTCTGTCATTTTCATAACTTTAGTAAACTCTTCATGTTCGATATGCGACTAGCATGCAAAAAAAAAAAATCTGTCGTTCGATCTTTGGATAGTGTGTACAGGGCTTTAGTCTAGGTTCAGACCTATTCGTTTTTAGTGCATTTTGCAGTTTACAATGCACTACAATCCGCTTAACATGGTTTCCCATGGGACACATTCACATCTATGCGTTTTTCAGCCTCTGCATTTTTGGAAAGGGTCAGGGACTTTTTTCCTACAGCAGATTGCGTGTATTAGGCTTTAATGGACCTGTATTGTTGTTGTTTTTACATGCGTGTAAAAATGCCCACCCAATCCATACCACGCCAATTTAAAAAAAAAAATGGCATGGGGTCACCCCCACAAAATCCATACCAGACCCTTATCCGAGCATGCAGATCAGGAACGGGGGACCAGCAAGCCCCTCTTCCCCACAACCCTGGCTGGTGGTAGTGGGAGTCTGCCCACGAGGAGCTTATTGGAATCTAGAAGCCCCCTTTAACAAGGGGGCCCCCAGATCCCGGACCCCCCAATGCAAATCAGTATGGGCTACATAGTACCCCTACCCATTCACCAAAGGTGTAGTGTAAAAAATGACAGTAGACATTTTGACAAGTCCTTTATTTAAAAAACAAAAATAAAAAAAACAATGTCCTCTGGTGTAGATCCATCGCTAATCACGATGCCCACTGCCACCGGCGACCCAATAAAAAGGAAAAAAAAAAGGTTCACTTCTGCCATCTGACAGCTACCTAAGTGGTGGGGGCCACCCGGTGACATCACCAGGTAACCCCGCCTCCTTGTGTCGTCGTCAGCCAGGAGCATGCTGGGTTTCTGAAAGCTGATGACTCATCGGTTGTTAAAGACGCAGCAGCCGCCAACTCCTTAAAAACCGGCTATTCACAGTTTGTTAAGGACAAGAAAAAAATAGAACGCAAAACGCATTAAAAATGCATTCAAATACACAGGTTCAAAAACGCAAAATGCACCATAAAACACACTGGAAAACCACATCAACCGCAATCGCATAGATGTAAACCTAGCCCCCGTTCACATGAATGAGAGGCTGACAGCTCCCACAGCTACTTGTGGCCTCTTGCATGTAATTGCTCAAGTAGCGATTACCTGCGAATGATCAGCCCTTGATGCAGATTAGCTGCGGGAGCTGTCAGCCTCCCATTGCTTTCAATGGGGCTCCCACCCATACCTACTCGATGGGAACCCCTGCTGCATCTCTAGCATGTAATCACTATTTACAAATGTCACATGATTTTATATTTTAGCCATAGATACACTTTAAGAAAAATAAATAAGATAACAGAAACGCATATTAAAAAAAAAGCTTGTGTTAGTAATGTAACATATTGAGGAAAACAAAATGAAGCAGAAGCCTTTAGTAAGGCAGTTGGTCGTGGGAGTTGCAGCCCTGTAATAGCTAACAACACATACGTTTGCAATCACTGCAGCACGAGCTCTATAGATACAGAATAGCTGGCTTTTAAAGCATTAGTGTTCCTTCTGTCATTACTAGCACACCTCCAACAGCAGGATCATGCCTTCAATACTTATACAGATGAGCATACAGTGTAGGCTCATACACACACGTGATACGTTCCAGGATCCACTTTTCTTCACATTCTGGAAGGTCCATACAAAGTAGGGTTGCCACCTCTTCTTCAAGACAAACTTGAACACTTCAGCGGCCTGGGACACCTTTGTCCCAAGGAGAGTAGTACCATGCCATAGCAAAAAGTGGGTGTGGCCAAATTCTCTTGCTGACATCATCGCCCTGCCCCCCAGTGATGCCGAACCTGCCCCCAGACAGCTGCCTGCAGCTCCCAGAAGGCAACAGATTTGTGTGTGACTATCTTGGTTACTTGGGGAGCCACATCCCGGTCTGAATAATGGACACATAATTCAAAACCCGGACTGTCCGGGTGAATCCCATACAGGTGGCAACCCTAATACAAAGGCAGCTGTTTATATGAGCCAGGACACCTTAGATTATGTTTAGTAGAAGGTACAAGGAAAAGCTAGCTACAATATGGCCGTGTGCATCAAACACTTGGTGAATGTGCAGCAGCATCAAGCACTGTTTTGGTGAACTTGGACCTACAGATAATAGCATGATACACATTTGTTGTATGTGATATTAAAGGACTGGTAAAAAAATAGAAATGGCTTGTGAATGATGTAAAAAGGTTAGGACAAGAAAAGTGGATCCATTGCCCAGTTAAATTCTCATTTACTGGAACACGAGGAGTGATAAAGCTAGACTTGGAACTAAAAGTGGAACTTAACTCTTTTAATTAAAGGATAAGTTCACCTTTGGGAACATGTAACATGTTCCCAATGCTGCAGCCGCTGGTTACAGGTTCCAAAAGAAAAAAATAATAAATGCACATTTTTTTACTTGCAAAAAAATGTGCATTTATTATTTTTGTCTAAAAGGTGAATGTCTCCTTTAACAATAACTATTTGTAAGCTGCTAACATTAGTAAAAATATAGGAAGGTATATTATATTTACGGTACTTGATTTAAACTTTTTTTTTTTTTTACATTTCTTCAGTTTCTGGCCTAGGCCTAAATAATGTCATACATCCCAGAAGTCTTCCTGGGCATTTTTTTCTTTCATCTGGAGGAAGGGAGCAGGGGCTTTCTCAGCTAAGCACACAATCCTACCTGCATGCCTGAGCTAAGGCTGATGGATTCCATGATGTAAATGCTATATGAATCATCTGTCCTTACTCAAGAAGGCTTGAAATGCTAGGGGGGTGTTTTTCAAAATGATTTCTCAGCAAAATATGCATGAAGACATGGTTAGATGTGTGAGTTTGCTCTGAATAATAAAAATGTATTGTGAATGTGGGCGTGACTGCTCTAACCTCAAATGAATAAAAAGAAGCAGCTACAAAAAATGTGACAAACATATGAAGCATAAATGGTGAATATTGTAGTGCTAACACATATACTGTACACATATATTGATATATAAGTGAAACCATGCAAAAATCAAATATACAAAGGTGACATGTATAGAAGAAAAATGTGAAAAAGTCCAATAAATGAGGAAATCTATTGAAGATAACCTGTGCATCAACCACCAGTAGAAGATAAGTCAGAGATGGATTGAGCTGGCACTGTCCGGCAAGAAAAACATCAAGGATGGTACATCTTCAACAAAGGAGAGAGGTATATATACTCTTACCAGAACAGGTGGACTCAAATGTCAGCGACAAAGAGTCATAAAGGCAAGGGTGCCAAAATCAGAGGATAAACAGAACTTCAAAGGATCCAGGACCTCCACGGATGTTTATGGGTGACCACCAAACGAACCTCCAATGGAAGGAGAATCAAGGCTGGATCTTGAGTGTCAAAAAACTGACTCGACAGCAAGGCAACTCTCATCCGGCATATGCCCCAGTTGAAGGCCTCTTTGGTCGAAACGCGTTGGGATAGGCTTATTGCTCTCCACATTGCCCTGAATTTTAACTTGTGATCGCAGTTTTTTATTGCTGTATGCCGGTTTTTAGAAATAAAAAAATGATTTTTTGACCTACACTATATGGAAGCATTCTGTTCTTACATACCATCTGGATGAGAGTTGCCCTGCTGTCCAGTCAGTTTTTTGACACTCAAGATCCTGTCTTGGTTCTCCTTCCATTGGTGACAATCAAAAAGTATGGAGGTTGTAGAAAAGTCTGCTGTATGTACCAGCCAACATCCCAAATTCAAATTGTGTACAAAGTTTGCCATTGGGGATGGGACTTTAAAGGCATGGACTGTGAGACACACAGTATCGTAAAAAAATACAATCATTTTATTAAATAGCTTGTCAAAAAACATAAAACTCATACAAACATATATAGGAAAAATCTGTACAAATAACTCTCAGGTGCATAGTGTTCCAGAAGAGTTACAGAATACTATGCACGCAAAATATGAACATGTAACAATAGAAATGCATTCAATGTTTCCTACGCGTTACGGAGTAAAAGCTCCTTCTTCAGGGATAGCCCGATATGCATTTGATTCTAAATGTAGCAATCTGAAATATAAAAAAAACATATTTTCAACAACAAAATACACCTCAACAATATTTCTCTGTCCATCCAATGGCGACAGATGGATCCAGACAAAGATAGAAATATAATAAAAAGTGTGGCGCTAATGAGTAGTGGGATACATGTGACTAAACAAGTGATAGTGATCTCTATAAAGGAGTGTTAGAGCTTGAAGTGTAAACTTATTAGGTGAATGGTATTGTTTTGTAGAACATCCCAAAAGAAAGAAAATATAACAATATATAGTGATGGTGAATGCTTAGATATGTAAGAGAGTGAATACTCAATAACAACCTGTAGGTTAATTAGAAAAACAATCGTGCATGCACTACCATATCTAAAGAAACAATACAGCAAAATAATAATACAAGGTATCTTAATATACTGAATGTGCAGCTCAGCAAAAAAAATAATGTTCATTTGAGCAAAGGCCACGAGAAAGGACGTCCAGGTCCCTAAAAAGGGTAGACATATATGGATACTGGAAGTCTATAAATGGGTGGATGGGGTACTCCTAGTTAACGTTAAAGATAGAAATATACATGTGCTGAAGATGTCCTGAAAACGGACCCATACCTCACTATCTGAGGTGCGTTGAGGCTTGGGCACGTGTAAATAGTCCCATACCAACTCTCCTTCCCATTGCTCTCTGGAAGCTTCAATAATGTCCATTATTGGCTCCGGAACGTAAGGATAATCATATCCCCATTCTTGCGCCACTCTCCTCTAGACATCTCTCTGAAACCTTGATAGGCGAGGTAATTCCTTTGGCTTTCCCCTCCCAGGCAGAACATATGCATCCGAGGCCTTGATAGCCCTCTGCTGGTATGAGGAAGAGCCATAAGAGGGAGTCTGAAAATTTTGAAGAAAGTCTGATGGGGGGGGGGTATAGAAGGCTTAATGAAAATGGCTGTGTCCCTTGCAACTCTTGTGGAAGCCTCCATGGATGTGGAGCTCTCCAGGAACACTTCATCTTCATCACTAGAACTGCCTCAGGGAATTGAAACTGGGAAGGGCTATTTATAAGGACAGGGTTTTGGTCCTTAAAGCTGGTCAGCACACCCGTAGTTTCTCCATTTCGGTGAAGGGGACAGGAGATTCCTTGATCCCTGCTACTATTTGTGAACAGGACTCTGGCGTAGGAGCTGCCACAAAAGTATGTTTTGAATGTTCTATCCTATGTAGCTGGGCTAGGGTGGATTTTCCCAAAGACTGCCAATGCAGGACAACAGTCAGTGTGCCTACCTGATCAGTATGGACACAATTTCTGCTGTTGACTCTGTTTTGTCCCTTTGTAGTTTTGTTCTATTCAAATGTTATGAACTCCCAGTTGGAATCATCCAGAAAGTGTTTGTGCTCTTGGACTTGAAAGTGTATACCTGGCGTGACCATACAGGCTCTGTTCTGCAGGAGTCTTTAGACTTCTTTTGAGGGAACAGCAGTCCTGGTGGTATTACCCATGCCAAGAAAATTATGTATGTGTAGATAGAGTGAAGATTAGGATGCATATCTATGTTTCTTTTACAGGTACCTTCAAGATGACTGTCTGTGTGTAAATACCTGTAGTGATAGGGACTCATAAGACAGGAATTGTGATTATTATTGCACATACACTTTTGTTTAATTTTAAATGCTTTTGCACACAAACACTTCTATGCGGGTAAATGTTAGGAGGACTGTTTCCTGGTTAGGGGAAAGTTTTTTTCCCACAACTGGGGACAGTTGTGATTTAAGGGAGGGGTATATGTAGCGCCCACCTACTTAGGTGAGTGCTAGATTATAGAGTTAGGTGTAGAATTAGGCCAAAATACCAGTATTTTACCCTGCGGTGTAAGCTGGTGGATTTGATTGACATGGGATGTCGATTAGAGTAGAGGAGGGTGTGACCCCCTGCGCTCTGCTTGTGATAGTTTCCTCTATTTTCTATGTTTTGACCTGGAGGATGGGAGGAATACAAGTTAGAGTGACAGGTAGTTCTGGAAAACCCCTCTAGACCAATCATTAATTTGCTTGGGCAGAGGCGGGACTTCTATATAAGGCTTGGTCATATGCTTCCTGAGGTTTTTGGTGCATGGGAGTTTGAGAGATCCAGGAGGAAGGATGTAGTTCGGATACAGCTTTGGTGCTCTCCCCTGCGGGGGAGGGGAAGCATGCGGTGTGGAGAGGAGACTTGAGAGGAAGGTTCTTCACGGGACAGATGCTACTACTGACAGACACAAGGACTGGGAGAGGATCTTCTATGTGCTTCATGGATGGTCGCTCGGTAACACAGGTGAGTGTAACCCAGGGGAACAGTGCTTCTAAAGACTTTATAGGGATTAGTGTGCGGGTTCAGTAGAACAGGGCTGGGCCTTAGAGAACTAATACCCTGGAGGAATCCAAAAGTCAACTCTTGGACTTTATTCAGAGTATCGTTCACAGAGTTAAACTAGAACTGCTGTGCATTAAGGGACTAGTGACTAACTGGAAGAAGAAGAGATGCATTACACAAAATGGGAAGCGGTGCAAGATGGAAGTTTTATTCACAAAGGCTTCATACATTCTAGGAAGAATGTTGTATTTTCATCGCTTAAAACATTGGAAGTTATTCAGAGTGGCTTTTCAATGTAAAGCAGCATTAAACAACAGAAGCAGAATAAAGATGTATAAAGTTTAACGGTTCATGGACTGTCTGTCGTGTCACTTCAATGAGGGAAAGGGGGTAATGGGAACACACTTCAGGGAAGAACGAACTATTAGCAGCTCCTACGGTGGTAGTGCGCTTCATATACATTACTCTGCACAGGAACCAGGAAGTCACCTATCATCAGCACTTTATGCCAGAGGATTGTCACTAGAACCCAGGGGCGGACTGACCATTCGGTCATTCGGACGGCGACCGAGGGCCCGCGGCCAGTAGGGGGCCCGTGAGACATGCTCGTCGGGTCTAGGGGTATGCTGCTAGACGTGCTGCGGTGGAGCCGTTCTGCCGACTGCCGCTGTGCGGGGGGGCAAGACACAGCATCTCCCCCTGCACCTGTGGCTTTCAGTTTTATTGCAGTGAGGAGAGTGGGAGGCGGCGATCAGCAGCTCTATGGTGCTCGCAGCATCTCCCTGGGACTTGTATTTCTCCTCCAAAGTGTATAGAGTGGAAAGGGGAGGGGCCTCTGACCCGGGCAGCTACAAGTTTCACTCTCTGCTTGTACACTGTTACCGACTGCTTCCCAGGTCAGAGGCCCCTCCCCTATCCACTGTACAGAATCAGATGGAGGACTACAAGCCCCAGTAAGATCCACAGGCACCACAGAACTGACGATCGCCACCTCCCACCTCCCCCTGTGCTGGGGGTTGGACACAGCCAGGTACAGGGGAACCTCTGGGGGGGGGGGGGGGGGTTACATCTGGGAACCCTGATGTATGGGGGGGCTCTCTGGGGACCCTGATGTATGGGGGGGGTCTCTCTGGGTACCCTGATGTATGGGGGGGGCTCTCTGGGTACCCTGATGTATGGGGGAGTCTCTCTGGGTACCCTGATGTATGGGGGGGGCTCTCTGGGTACCCTGATGTATGGGGGGGGCTCTCTGGGTACCCTGATGTATGGGGGGGGGCTCTCTGGGGACCCTGATGTAAGTAGGGGGCTCTCTGGGGACCCTGATGTATGGGGGGCTCTCTGGGGACCCTGATGTATGGGGGGAGGCTCTCTGGGGACCCTGATGTATGGGGGGAGGCTCTCTGGGGACCCTGATGTATGGGGGGCTCTCTGGGGACCCTGATGTATGGGGAGGCTCTCTGGGGACCCTGATGTATGGGGGGGAGGCTCTCTGGGGACCCTGATGTATGGGGGGGAGGCTCTCTGGGGAATCCTGATGTAAGGGGGGGGGCTCTCTGGGGAACCCTGATGTAAGGAGGGGGCTCTCTGGGGATCCTGATGTAAGGGGGGGGGGGTTCTGTGGGGACCCTGATGTAAGGGGGGGCTCTCTGGGGAACCCTGATGTAAAAAGGTGGCTCTCTGGGGAACCCTGATGTAAGAAGGGGGCTCTCTGGGGAACCCTGATGTAAGAGGGGCTCTCTGGGGAACCCTGATGTAAGGGGGGCTCTCTGGGGAACCCTGATGTAAGGGGGGCTCTCTGGGGAACCCTGATGTAAGGGGGGCTCTCTGGGGAACCCTGATGTAAGGGGGGCTCTCTGGGGACCCTGATGTAAGGAGGGGGCTCTCTGGGGACCCTGATGTATAGGGGGGCTCTCTGGGGATCCTGATGTAAGTGGGGGAGGCTCTCTGGGGTCCCTGATGTAGGGGAGGCTCTCTGGGGCCCCTGATGTAAGTGGGGGGGCTCTCTGGGGACCCTGATGTAAGGAGGGGGCTCTCTGGATACCCTGATGTAAGGAGGGGGCTTTCTGGGAACCCTGATGTATGGGGGGAGGCTCTCTAGCTACCCTGATGTAAGGAGGGGGCTCTCTGGGGAACCCTGATGTAAGGGGGGCTCTCTGGGGAACCCTGATGTAAGGAGGGGGCTCTCTGGGGAACCCTGATGTAAGAAGGGGGCTCTCTGGGGAACCCTGATGTAAGGAGGGGGCTCTCTGGGGAACCCTGATGTAAGGGGGGCTCTCTGGGGAACCCTGATGTAAGGGGGGCTCTCTGGGGAACCCTGATGTAAGGGGGGCTCTCTGGGGAACCCTGATGTAAGGAGGGGGCTCTCTGGGGACCCTGATGTATAGGGGGGTTCTCTGGGGACCCTGATGTAAGGGGGGGCTCTCTGGGGACCCTGATGTAAGGGGGGGCTCTCTGGGGAACCGTGATGTAAGGGGGGGCTCTCTGGGGAACCGTGATGTAAGGGGGGGCTCTCTGGGGAACCGTGATGTAAGGAGGGGGCTCTCTGGGGACCCTGATATAAGGAGGGGGCTCTCTGGGGATCCTGATGTAAGGGGGGGTTCTGTGGGGACCCTGATGTAAGGAGGGGGCTCTCTGGGTACCCTGATGTAAGGAGGGGGCTCTCTGGGTACCCTGATGTAAGGAGGGGGCTCTCTGGGGACCCTGATGTAAGGAGGGGGCTCTCTGGGGACCCTGATGTAAGGAGGAGGCTCTCTGGGGACCCTGATGTAAGGAGGAGGCTCTCTGGGGACCCTGATGTAAGGAGGAGGTTCTCTGGGGACCCTGATGTAAGGAGGAGGTTCTCTGGGGACCCTGATGTAAGGAGGAGGTTCTCTGGGGACCCTGATGTAAGGAGGAGGTTCTCTGGGGACCCTGATGTAAGGAGGAGGTTCTCTGGGGACCCTGATGTAAGGAGGAGGTTCTCTGGGGACCCTGATGTAAGGAGGAGGTTCTCTGGGGACCCTGATGTAAGGAGGAGGTTCTCTGGGGACCCTGATGTAAGGAGGGGGCTCTCTGGGGATCCTGATGTAAGGGGGGGGGGTTCTGTGGGGACCCTGATGTAAGGGGGGGCTCTCTAGCTACCCTGATGTAGGGAGTGGGCTCTCTGGGGACCCTGATGTAAGGAGGGGGCTCTCTGGGGAACCCTGATGTAAGAAGGGGGCTCTCTGGGGACCCTGATGTATGGGGAGGCTCTCTGGGGACCCTGATGTATGGGGGGGAGGCTCTCTGGGGACCCTGATGTATGGGGGGGAGGCTCTCTGGGGAATCCTGATGTAAGGGGGGGGCTCTCTGGGGAACCCTGATGTAAGGAGGGGGCTCTCTGGGGATCCTGATGTAAGGGGGGGGGTTCTGTGGGGACCCTGATGTAAGGGGGGGCTCTCTGGGGAACCCTGATGTAAAAAGGTGGCTCTCTGGGGAACCCTGATGTAAGAAGGGGGCTCTCTGGGGAACCCTGATGTAAGAGGGGCTCTCTGGGGAACCCTGATGTAAGGGGGGCTCTCTGGGGAACCCTGATGTAAGGGGGGCTCTCTGGGGAACCCTGATGTAAGGGGGGCTCTCTGGGGACCCTGATGTAAGGAGGGGGCTCTCTGGGGACCCTGATGTATAGGGGGGCTCTCTGGGGATCCTGATGTAAGTGGGGGAGGCTCTCTGGGGTCCCTGATGTAGGGGAGGCTCTCTGGGGCCCCTGATGTAAGTGGGGGGGCTCTCTGGGGACCCTGATGTAAGGAGGGGGCTCTCTGGATACCCTGATGTAAGGAGGGGGCTTTCTGGGAACCCTGATGTATGGGGGGAGGCTCTCTAGCTACCCTGATGTAAGGAGGGGGCTCTCTGGGGAACCCTGATGTAAGGGGGGCTCTCTGGGGAACCCTGATGTAAGGAGGGGGCTCTCTGGGGAACCCTGATGTAAGAAGGGGGCTCTCTGGGGAACCCTGATGTAAGGAGGGGGCTCTCTGGGGAACCCTGATGTAAGGGGGGCTCTCTGGGGAACCCTGATGTAAGGGGGGCTCTCTGGGGAACCCTGATGTAAGGAGGGGGCTCTCTGGGGACCCTGATGTATAGGGGGGTTCTCTGGGGACCCTGATGTAAGGAGGGGGCTCTCTGGGGACCCTGATGTAAGGAGGGGGCTCTCTGGGGACCCTGATATAAGGAGGGGGCTCTCTGGGGATCCTGATGTAAGGGGGGGGTTCTGTGGGGACCCTGATGTAAGGGGGGGGCTCTCTAGCTACCCTGATGTAAGGAGGGGGCTCTCTAGCTACCCTGATGTATGGAGGGGGCTCTCTGGGGACCCTGATGTAAGGAGGGGGCTCTCTGGGGACCCTGATGTAAGGAGGGGGCTCTCTGGGGACCCTGATGTAAGGAGGGGGCTCTCTGGGGACCCTGATGTAAGGAGGGGGCTCTCTGGGTACCCTGATGTAAGGAGAAGGCTCTCTGGGGACCCTGATGTAAGGAGGAGGTTCTCTGGGGACCCTGATGTAAGGAGGAGGTTCTCTGGGGACCCTGATGTAAGGAGGAGGTTCTCTGGGGACCCTGATGTAAGGAGGAGGTTCTCTGGGGACCCTGATGTAAGGAGGAGGTTCTCTGGGGACCCTGATGTAAGGGGGTGCTCTCTGGGGACCCTGATGTAAGGGGAGGCTCTCTGGGAACCCTGCTGTTAGTGGGGGAGGCTCTCTGGGGTCCCTGATGTAGGGGAGGCTCTCTGGGGCCCCTGATGTAAGTAGGGGATGCTCTCTGGGGCCCCTGATGTAAGTGGGGGAGGCTCTCTGGGGACCCTGATGTAAAGGGAGGCTCTCTGGGGACCCTGATGTAAGTGGGGGAGGCTCTCTGGGGACTTGTTTACATAGGCAGACCACAGTTCTGCCTCTGTTGGAAACAATCGTCTGGGCCTGGCGGACATCGGGTCCTCCGGACCCGCTGGTTAGCTCTCGGTGTGTCCAATCACAGCGGCAGCAGGTCAAACAGCATGCAGTAAATGTACGTGGTTAAAGTGAGTTTATTTTTCTTTATTTTCTTAAATCTTTAACATTTATTTTGAACATGAAGTAGAGAAATTCTGTGACCAATGCATGTAATGTAGCAGTGCAATATATACGTGGGGCTTTGTGAGGGTGTGGCTTGTGTGTGGGTGGGGACAAAGGGGGCCCCATGAGCCCCTATTGCCCGGGGGCCCCATGAGTTGTCAGTCCGCCCCTGCTAGAACCAGCACTTTGTCATTTTATGCTGACACTGCTAAATATACAGCCACTTACCTACTTTGCACCTTATATGGACACTACTTATCTTTTTGTTTTCACCTATAAAAACATTTGCGGCATATACCTATATGAAGGAAACTTTTTTTGTATGATTTTATATGCCGTTTAGGATTTTACCTATTCCTTCAAGATTTATTGCAATTTTAGTGCACCTTCTTTTGAGCACTGTTTTTTTTTCCACTTCATTTGTACACCATATGGATATATTTTCTATCACTGTTCTATGAAGAATCACTTGAGTGTTTGATATACTTTTATTGTCTTATTGATACACTTTTTATTGTTTTATCCGAAGAAATTGCAGGGCATGTGATACGTTTTTATACTGCGTAGGATTGGATATATTTTGACCTTTGAACATTGTCTCTTTCAACTATATCTTTTATTGAGCACCTTTGCACTTTATTACGCACAGTATTTAGGTTCATAGCACAGCACTACCTTCACTTTATATATTTTCTGGGTTCTGATATTTCCTTCAGTGTTGCAGCATATTGTTAAAAAATGCACACACTTGGTAGCGCGGGAATATCATTGTATTATACATCATTTCTTCTTGTATCACACCTATCATGCCTGGTAACCCACTCTACAAGGAAGGATGTCAGCTCTCCCTAACCCCCAAGGTCACCATTAGACCTCTGGGGCCCCGGGACCTTACTACACACCCAAAAGTGGAACTCTCACTTATACTCTTCCTCCCCCCCTCCAGTTTCACATTTGGCAGGGGGGAGGAGGGAACGGAGGACCTGTTTTTGACAGGCCCACTTCTGGAGACGGGCTGCGGCCCGATCTCCCGGAAGTTCAGCCCCTCCTCCTTCCCCCACCACTGGTCTAATTAGAAAGCACAGTGCGCTTCACGCATGCACAGTAGGGAACCAGGAGTGAAGCCAAAAGGCTTCATTGCCTGGTTCCCTTACCAGGAATGGCAGCAGCAGCACCCAGGAGTCGATCCGAAGATCGCCTGGGGTGCCAACATCACAGGTTCCCTGGACAAAGTCAGCAGCTACATTATTTGTAGCTGCTGACTTTTATTTTTTTTCACTCAGGCTGGACCTCCTCTTTAAGGAGGGAAATTAGGAGCTGAATTTCTGGCAGTATTTTGTTGTACTCGCAGTGCTTTTAAAAGAAACAAAAAAGATGGAGAAATGTGCATGTGTACAACGATGTATTGCATGTCTACTGCCCAGACATTATATGCATGAAGGTAAAAAAAACTTCAGTGTGCAGCATTCCCCTCAGGCCCCCCTCCATACTCACCTGGGCCCGATCCTGATCCAGTGATGTGCACAAGAGCACAAACTCTCCAGGGTCTGTTCCTCCTCATTATCCATTGGCTTCTGCTGCTGTCAGTCACAGCCATGGAGGGAGCAGGGGGGTCTCATAGTCACACAGAGGCAGCTCAGGAGCAAGCATGCATGAGAGTGCCTCCCAGAGCAAGCAGTTTTCTCTGGGGGCACTCAACGGGGGGAGGAGCAAGGAGCATCAGCGGGGGACCTGAGAAGAGGAGGATCAGGGCTGCTCTGTGCAAAACCATTGCACAGAGCAGGTATATATGACATGTTTATTATTTTTTTTTAAAAGCTGAACCTTTACAAAAGCTTTAGGCTGGACACACTCAATTTGTTCAGCGGGCTGAACAAAAAAATCAGACAGACCTACTAACACAAGCGATGTTGTTATGGCGATCTCCCCCGCTGGTCTATTGTGTTCTGACAGGGGGACTGCCCCCATCAGAACACACTGATCAGCGCTGGTAGTTATTAGCTGCCAGCACTGATTGGCTGCTGGTCGAATGCTGCTTTTTCAGCAAGACCATTTGACAGAAGCTGAGACCAGCTGTATAGCTGTACAGCTGAGACCAGGCAGCTGTACACACTGTCCGAATGTTGGGTGTTGTTCAGGAGGAATGTGTGTATTCGGATTGTGTGTACCCAGCTTTAGTGAGAGCGTGCATTAAGCATGTGGTAGGGCCACTTGCCCTGCACTTGGGGATATCTTTCACTGTGAATGCGCTCATCAATGCACAGGACCAGGTGAGGACTGAGTTCCGGTTGCCACAGGAGACTGCTGAGGAGGGAGCCAAAACATCAACCACCCCCCCCCCCCGGAGGACCCATCACCTAGACCAGGTACCACGCTTTGCAACTGGGTGCATGTATCTTGTTCTTGGTTATCCATCGCAACAGCATTCCTTCTCCTGATAGACTATCGAGTAGACCTTTGTAGTAGCTTCGCTTTGTACCTCACAGGTGTTTTACTGACCCAAGTTCTTTTGATATGCCAGAACCAGCATGCACCCCTTTGAATGACTTCAGACCAGACTGGTTGATGCAACTTTACTTAAAAGTCTCTTAGCATTACAGTTCAACATGAACAACATCCTCAACGTGACCCTAGCTACCTCTAGTTGGCTCCAAGCAACTCTCCAAAAGGAGGTAGTCCATTTTAGGCGATCTACAAGTCCTGGCTGATCTCACGATTCCCGGTGCCTCCATCGGACTGCAAAGTGCAGCAGTCATTTTCCAACACATTCACAACATGTACAGCTAAGGGCTGCAATGACCAGCTCTCAGACCCTAGCTTTCCCCCTTATTATATCACTAGTGGGAAATCTGCATTCAAAAAGCTCTGGAACAGCAGCAACACAAATTAACTCTTTCCCCCCAGCCTGGGTCAGCCACTGACTGTACTAGCATCCTTGTAGGCAACCTGCCTACATGCGTTCTTTCAGCACAGAAAAGCCATTCCTCGTGGATGCATGCATGCAGCTGCTCAACTTTAAAGCTCCCCTGCCCAACAGCCGCCAAACTGCATGCAGCCAGTGGGAACAGATTAATTCAAAAGCCCACATTTGTAAATGTTTCTGTCTGCAAAATTCCTATGTTTAAGACATCATAGCATTACAGACATCATATAGCAATAAACCTGTGAAAGTTGAGTTGCATCTTATAAATGTATATGTGTTGGCTCATAGGATATGTAACATGATTAATAATATCTATATACAGTATAACCAGGATTTTGACCTATGGTTGTCCCTGAATATATATTTGAATACCCTGCCAGTGCATGTTGGGGGCTGGCGTAGGTGTAGTAACAGAGATGCAGGCTTTTTAAAGCGGTAGTAAGCCACCAGAAAAAATAAATAAAAAATCGGCCCCCCTGCAGGTTTAAGACATAATGTACTAGTATGCACTGCATACTAGCACATTGCGACAGACTTACCTGGTCACAGAGCCCTCAGGCAAAGCGCTGCCACGGCTTCCAAGTGCTTCCATCTTCACCCGGTCTTCCTTTGTGGACTCCGGATGCATGAATGGCCGGGGCCGTGATGACGTCACTCCCGCAGGTATGCTGTCCCTTTAGAACGCATGCACTGGTGACATCCCTGCATGCTGTGTGAATATCTCCTAAACTGTGCAAGTTTAGGAGATATTTACTGTACCTACAGGTAAGCCTTATCATATCTTTAACTACTTGTATGTTATGCAACTGATACTACATACAGTATATAAGTGGTTAATACTTTATGAGAATTCTGTTTAAATGAGTTGACAGCTTTGGAATGATGTTTAGCAATATAGTGTTACATTTGTCATAGACATAATTTCCTTTTCCTGTTCTCCCTAACAGCAGACCATGACTCGTAATTGCGTAAAGAAAGAATGTCTTGTCCATGATCACCCTGTTATAATAAATAGGATACGTTATTTTTAATACTGTAACTTTTGATTATATTTCAGATAACATAAGCTGTATAAATGGGTTGGAAAGACCAGGGGGAAGCTATATACGGATCTTTGCAATTTTATATTTGTTTGTTATAACCAGACAGTTATTTTTATATGGTTTTGTGCAACCATAAATCTTGGATATAATTTTCACAGTTGACATAGAATTGTGGTACCTAAAATGACCCAGAAAATATCAGGTGGACCTATTTTCTTCTATACCACGTATTCAAATGGGGGATGTTGGTACCCAATGTAGAAGCTATTTGTACACCCATATAATAAAAAGTATCTGTTATATTTGTTTCTGCAGCTATCTGCTGGAAATGTGCTGTTCAGAGCGAGCTTAACTTACAAAAGTGCGCTATTGAGGAGACATTGTTAGAATTGACAATTATTACTTGTTTAATCTGGTATTGCATCCATATAGCAGATACAGTATCTCACAAAAGTGAGTACACCCCTCACATTTTTGTAAATATTTTATTCTATCTTTTCATGTGACAACACTGAACAGCTTGTGTACAGCTTGTATAACAGTGTCAATAACTCAACACACGGCCATTAATGTCTAAACTGCTGGCAACAAAATGAGTATACCCCTAAGTGAAAATGTCCAAATTGGGCCCAAAGTGTCAATATTTTGTGTGGCCACTATTATTTTCCAGCACTGCCTTACCCCTCTTGGTCATGGAGTTCACTGGAGCTTCACAGGTTGCCACTGTAGTCCTCTTCCACTTCTCCATTACGACACCACTGAGCTGGTGATTGTTAGAGACCTTGCGCTCCTCCACCTCTCGTTTGAGGATGCCCCAAAGATGCTCAATAGGGTTTAGGTCTGGAGACATGCTTGACCACTCCATCACCTTTACCCTCAGCTTCTTTAGCAAGGCAGTGGTCATCTTGGAGGTGTGTTTGGGGTCGTTATCATGTTGGAATACTGCCCTGCGGCTCAGTCTCCGAAGGGAGAGGATCATGCTCTGCTCACAGTACATATTGGCATTTATGGTTCCCTCAATGAACCGTAGCTCCCCAGTGCCGGCTGTACTCATGCAGCCCCAGACCATGACACTCCCACCACCATGCTTGACTGTAGGCAAGACACACTTGTCTTTGTGCTCCTTACTTGGTTGCCGCCACACACATTTGACACCATCTGAACCAAATAAGTTTATCTTGGTCTCATCAGACCACAGGACATGGTTCCAGTAATCCATGTCCTTAGTCTGCTTGTCTTCAACAAACTGTTTGTAGGCTTTCTTGTTCCTCATCTTTAGAAGAGGCTTCCTTCTGTAATGACAGCCATGCAGAACAATTTGATGTAGTGTGCGGTGTATGGTCTGAGCACTGACAGGCTGACCGCCCACCCCTTCAACCTCTGCATCAATGCTGGCAGCACTCATACGTCTATTTCCCAAAGACAACCTCTGGATATGACACTGAGCACGTGCACTCAAGTTCTTTGGTCAACCATGGCGAGGCCTGTTCTGAGTGGAACCTGGCCTGTTAAACCGCTGTATGGTCTTGGCCACTGTGCTGCAGCTTGGTTTCAGGGTCTTGGCAATCTTCTTATAGCCTAGACCATCTTTATGTAGAGCAACAATTCTTTTTTTCAGATCCTCATAGAGTTCTTTTCCATGAGTTGCCATGTTGAACTTCCAGTGACCAGTATGAGAGAGTGAGAGCGATAACACCAAATGTAACACACCTGCTCCCCATTCACACCTGAGACCTTGTAACACTAACAAGTCACATGACACTGGGGAGGGAAAATGGCAATTGGGCCCAATTTGGACATTTTCACTTAGGGGTGTACTCACTTTTATTGCCATCGGTTTAGACATTAATGGCTGTGTGTTGAGTTTTTTTGAGTGGACAGCAGATTTACACTGTTAATGCCCTGTACACACGGTCGGATTTTCCGACGGAAAATGTGCGATCGGAGCTTGATGACGGAAATTCCGACCGTGTGTGGGCTCCATCGGACTTTTTCCATCTGAATTTCCGACACACAAAGTTTGAGAGCAGGCTATAAAATTTTCCGACAACAAAATCCATTTGCGTAAATTCCGACCGTGTGTGGACAATTCCGACGCACAAAGTGCCACGCATGCTCAGAATAAATTCCGAGACGGAACTGCTCGGTCTGGTAAAATTAGCGTTTGTAATGGATATAGCACTTTCGTCGCGCTGCAATGTTTTAAATTGTTTCATGCAGCGCACTCTCTTCTTATTTATAATGCTAGAAGAATGAAGTTGTTTTTGGTTGAAGGCGGAAGGGAGGGACCTGGGTAGTGGGCAGGCTACTGGGCCCGGCCACCTCCTGGCTGACACTTTCCTGTGTATGAAAAAGGGACATCGTTTTGGTTCATCAATCACACACAATTTTCAGCTCATGACTGTTGCAAATTGAATGTTAATAAGTAGAAAAGACTATGATTCTGACCCCAGCATTTTTCATTCTTGTCCCAATCATTTGTGGCCACTACTGTCTATTGATATGTAAAACACTTTATGAAATCAGAAATTAGGAGTCCAAACTAACATAGAATTAACATCATTAATTTGACCAACAGAAATATAGGAAGAATGCTATACCTGGCTCAAGCTGGGCTCCCCCACATGTTTCTGCCTGGAAGGCCCAGGTTGGACGTCATAAGCCTCAGCTGAGGTGGAAGGAAGCGTGGAAGGAAGAGTGGAGAGTGCTGGCCTGGGTTCAGTCTGGCCTGACAGAAAATACAGTCTGTCATAGTACCACAGCCTGGGTACATAAATGTCATCTTCTGCAGCTCCTGATCTCTGGAAATCCTGGACCTTTTTGCACTCCTATAGATAAGTGCTCCACATGCCACCAATTAGGGCCTTCAAATAGGGGATGTCTGCCGTGGGGATCACCGGCTTCACAAATTCCAGCAATTGATCCAGCGCTGCCTTCCTCTTTGTTTGATTCTTATAATCGGGGTGGTTTACCTGCCACAGACAGGGCAGCTCCCTAAACATATCAATGAATATTGGCATAAAGTTATAATCATTGACTAGATTCATTTTCTCTGCAAGACACAACACAAGACAAACACTAATGTCAGGCTAAAGTCTCCTAATATTGTCCCAATATAGGCCTCAATCTATAAGCAGTATAGGCCCAATTTTAAATGTTACCTTCGTTATCACGTTCGGTGCTTCCTATACTCCTTCCTCCACTCACAGATTGTATGTATGGCGCACGCATGTTACGCTTTATTTACACTGCGCATGCGTGAAACTCCGCCCACGACGTTCTTTCTCGTCTATTCCCCGCCCCTTCTCGTTCGGCGCAGTGGGGAAGAGCACATGGCAGAGACAGAGCAGGTGCATGCTAATTACAGCAACGAGGAGGAGGAGGAAAGCCCGGAGCCAGAAACGTTACGATCCCGGAGGAGAAGATTTAAGGCATCAAATATGGCCTTTGTAGAGATGGTGGAGATGGTTGACTTATTGAAGAGGGCCAACTATGACGGGAAGTATGGACCTTATTCCAACCCAAATGTCAGAAAGGCCAAGATCATGGCGAAAGTTGTGAAGAGTCTGCACCGTAATTTTGGGGTACGACAATCCAAGGATCAACTCAGGAAGCGGTGGTCGGACCTCAAAATCAGGGAGCACGATCAGTATAGAAGGGTCAGGAGAGTGCTACAAAAAAGTAAATAGTTGTGCTCCTATTCTTTATTTTGATTACGTTCGTGCTGCTCCATGTGCTTTTCTTTACTGTTGTATAGTTTAATGGCAACTTTCATGTTCATGGACACATTATTCGTTCGTAGGAAACATTGTTTGTTCGGCCAATAAAACACCATGTTTTGTCCAGATGCAGTTCAATACATTTTTTATGGCCTACTTCTCTTAAAATAATTTTGTTGTCTAGATGGGTTAGTAACTAGAATGAAATGCAAACTAGATTCTGTATAAGGAGAGGACACTCAGCAGCTGTTTACACATCTGGACGCTGGAGCACTAGTGTGGGACACAAGAACACCCTTTTTATTAGGGGGCCCACACAGGTGTTCCAGTGTATACTATAGGGGTGTCTCCATCTGTGAAGCTTGTACAAAACAGGTAAGTATTCAAGCTTGACAAAGGACAAAAAATATTTCTTCATCTTGCAACTCTGCCAAAAGAGACAATTGTACCCCACTTCCATGCAATGTTTCATATTCCTATTTCTGCCATCAAATATCTGTGTGCTAAGTATACCTATTTTTTTTAACATAGGGGAGAAAAGACTCGGAGGACACAACTCATTAGAGGAGCCAACAGACCCCCCACCTCATGAAGAAGGGGGAATCCCCCAAACCCAAGCAGAGAAGGAGGAGGGAGACGTTGTGGAAATAGTCACCACAACAGGTGAGTGTCTGCAACCACAGGCTCAGGTAAGAGATGGATGCCTGCATATTTATAATACATGGTGTGGTTTTTTTTTATATTTTAGGTGATCGTGATGTTGTGGAAGGGGAATGTCACGTCACCAGTGAAATTGCCCAGATCCTCATTGGGGAGATAAAGGGGTATAATAGGGATTTGGAAAACATCAAGCAAACAATTAATGATGTTCAAAACAAAATGAAGAATATCATTGATGTTTTAGGGAGAATTTAAAACACCTAGAAATCCCTAATTTATTTCTGCTGTATTCTATTTTTTTTCTGACAATTTTTGAACATATTCTAGAAAAGCCAAATTTTGAAGATGCACACAGTGTGTCAACATGTGCTATCTGCCATCACGGGAGATCAATGTATGCGTTTTGGGGGTGCAACCCCTTCCTCAATAATAAAGTAGCTGAGAGGAAGGGGTTGCACCCACAAAATACGTCCATTGATCCCCCATGATGGCAGCTAGCACATGTTGACATTAGGCAATTTGTGGCTTTTCCAGGGGTGACTTCACCCAATCTGCTGAAGGCAATATCAAACACAGTTTATAAATACTCATGTCTGATATTGCCTTTACTTTCTCGAAAAGTTGAACTTTGTAAGTTCTAGAGTTGTGTATTTTTTATGGTTTTAAACATGCCTCTTTTACCTTAAAAGGCAATTTCTACTTTTAATGTGATCTAAAAAATTGTTATACAACAAACATGTTGGTTTGTTCTAAAAACCTTTTATAAATGCACATGTGATTGTGCTTTGATTAAAATAGATTGAGAATCAACAATGTGTGGCTTCTTCTTTCAATGCTCAAAAGCATTTTTTGTGGTAAAGTTGGTGTTTTCAGTGGCAATGGGGGTTATTTACTAAAGGCAAATCCACTTTGCACTACAAGTGCAGTTTCAGTGCAGTCTCAAGTGCACTTATAGTGCAAAGTGTATTTTTCTTGAGTAAATAACACCCACAGTGTTTTCTAATTTTACACAATCACGCCATTTTCAGCACTCCCCAAATTTCAGTCATGGTCAGCTAAAAGAAAGTCAAGCAGTAAACCAAAGCAAATATTTGTTCAGTTTAAAATATATTTTATTTAAAAAATGTCTCAGACATTGCCTCAGGCCCAACTGAGCCAGCATAGTTCCAAGAATTTCTCCTGAAAAAGTTGTGGATAACACAGCAAGCCAGGATGATGTGATTGAGTTTATATTCCGCCATGTGTATCGGTGTAAGAAATAGGCGGAACTGGCTGGCCATTATTCCAAACGTGTTCTCCACCACTCTTCTGGCTCTGGTCAGCCGGTAATTAAAAACCCTCTGCTCCGGGGTGAAGGTCCTCATAGGGAATGGCCACATAAGATGGTCCCCCAGTGCAAACGCTTCATCCGCAACAAAGACAAATGGGAGTCCTTCCGCATTGTCTTCTGGAAGTGGCAAGCCCAAGCTGCCATTCTGGAAACGCCTGTAGAACTCCGTGTGGGCGATGACTCCACCATCTGACATCCGGCCATTCTTCCCCACGTCCACATACAGGAACTCGTAAGTAGCCAACACCACCGCCAACATCACAATACTATTGAACCCCTTGTAGTTGTAATAGTATGATCCCCGAGTTGGGTGGTGGGACGATGTGGACGTGTTTCCCATCAATTGCCCCGACGCAGTTAGGAAAGTCCCACTGCTGGGCAAAGTAGGAGGGCACAGTCTGTCATTCATGTGGGTTGGAAGGAAACTGTGGAGTCAAACAAGAAAAAAAAATTAATCTTTTTGCACATAAACATTGAAAGCCAATTAGACACAAACATTCTTGGCCAACATCAGTATAACATTTATTTTAGGGAGTATTTAAAGACAAAGGTATAAGGTCCACCTATCAGATTCCTCCCCCCACCCTCTCATGTGCCATTTTAAAAATTTTAGGGGGGGGGGGGATGTTTTGGCCAGGTAACCCTCTCCACTGCATTGAGAGATGAATGCCTAAATAATGTGTATTACCAACAAAATGGTCAGCAGAGGTTGGAATTGATATATCTGAGGCGGACTGGAGTAAGGCCTTTCTTTTCACAAGCAAGACCTTGATCTCGAGCTATATGCAGGAGAAGAACTATAAAGTCCTATCAAGGTGGTACCGAGTCCCCACAACACTTAGGATGATGCAACTCCAAGAGAGGTACTTATTTGCACATCTGGTGGGAATGCGATAGGCTTTTACCATTTTGGACGCAGATTTTTCACATTTATTCAGAGATTTATGATAAACCCCTGATGCCTTCTCCCACCATTGCCCTCCTGTCTATTTTTCCCGGAGCCGTAAAATCACAGAAAAACAGTCTTTTGAAGTTTTTCATGAGTGCAGGGAGACAGCTTATTCCCAGACACTGGAAATCTACCACTTCCCCCTCTATAGTGGAATGGGTCAATGAAATAAATAATATAATGCTAATGGAGGAAATGCAGGCCAATGTCCTGGACAAACAAGCTAAATTTTCATATATCTGGAGTGTCTGGAGGCATTACTCCACTTCAGACAAACTTAAACAGAGAATGAAGAATACGAACCCCCCCTAATGGTCACACACGGTATACCAGTAAAACGTGGGCTGTACCCCATGGTTGGTTTTACAGAGTGAGGTTCGCTGTCTCCCCCCCCCCTCTTGTTCTCCTACTGAACATATCTGTTCTTTCCTCTTTCTTTTTTCCTTTCTTACTTCTAACTTATTTTTCCAGATCTTATAAGACCTATACAAATGCAATCTATTTCAATAACCGCCCCTCCCTCAGTGGAGGATTATTTTTGTCTTTCACTCCTTACACTTTACAAGTATGTGCACTTTATGGCAGATGTTACGTTTGCACATTTTCTCCTTAGTTATTCTCCACAGTGCCCTGAGTCCAAGGAAGCAGAAGATCCCCATTGGGGCTTCCTAGACCAGGGTACTCAACGCCTTACAGACTAATATCTCATACTCAGGACCCACAGAGAATGAAACAATGTAAAGGATCTATGTCTGGTCAATTGATTGCACTAGTCTGAATTTTATATATTTGTGCACTTGGGTAAACCAAGTGATTTCATGTCAGGTCTCTAATTTTGTTGTTATTACTTCTTTTGTTATAAACCTGTCTAAAATTAATAAAAACTAATTGAACCATAAATAATGTGTATTACTTTGGCCAGCCCCTCCTTACTTACACTATTAGCAGCCCACTGAACAGGTAAGAAGTGTCATAATACAAAGATATAAATACACACTGTACACATTTTAGCACATTTTTATATTCTGCTATTACCTATCAAGATAATAATAGGATACAAAAACTTTAAACAGTACCATTTGAAAGTATTCAGGCAGGCCCTTGCATGACATGCTTTGGGGAATTCATCCATAAATCTGACCACAAAAGAGGTGGGTATAGTGTGTATGGGTTTGGCAAAGTCAGCAGATAGAGGATTGGTATCAGCTGAGTTAGCAGTTGGGGGGGGAGGGAGGGTTCCAAATGATTTTGGGACCCAAAAAAAAAAAACCTCTGGCACTCTGCCTGAATTTAAAGCACAAATCACAATTTAAACATTTTAGGGGGTATTTTGGGTAAAGCGCTACTATGGAGCTGACAAAATACATTGTTAATTGGGTAGACAAGGTGGATATAGGCCCAGGAGAGCATGCTGGGGAGGTAAGTGAAGGCAAATATGTATGAAGGACAAAAAAAAATTGATAAAAAAATCCAGCATGTATGAGGACAAAGGGGACATTCACAGCATATTACAATCATGGTAATTAGGGAATGAGGAAAGAAATACAATACACTAACAAATATTAAATGCAATAAAATGTGATGTTAAAGGATAAAAATCTTACCTTAATATACTCCTTCTGCAGGACCTGGATGATGGCAGAACAGGTCTCTGGGATGATGATCCCCAGAGCCTCAGGGGAGATGCCTGTCGAGAACTTGAGGTCCTGCAGGCTTCTCCCCGTCGCCAAGTACCGCAGGGTGGCGACGAGCCTCTGCTCCGGAGTGATGGCTTGCCTCATGCAGGTATCCTGCCCGCTGATATAAGGGGTCAGCAAAGCCAACAAACGGTGAAATACAGGGTCCGTCATCCAGAGAAAGTTCCTGTAATCGTCAGGATTATTCTCACGGATCTCACGGAGCAAAGGCATGTGACAGAACTGGTCACGCTGGAGCAACCAATTCTTGATCCATTAACTCCTCCTCGCCCTGTTCATGGACTGGGCTTGTGTCAAAGTAAGGACCCCAACACCAAGCCCCCGGCACAGCACGAACTCTATGATGGGTACCTACACGCAACATGGCTAGAAAAAGGTTGGCTGGTCAGAACGAAGTAACAGAACGCACTGAAGAACAGCAAGGCCTGTGAAGAACGACCTGAAAATCAGTAACGAACGGACAAGAACACAATGACAAGGAAATGGGAACTGGCTGCGCGCACTGAAGACCAGATACAAACCCACAAGCACAAACTGAACAGCAGATATACGATCTGAAAACTTCGAGTCTGAAAAAGCGCGAATCGTCTCTCACCAAACTTTTACTAACACGAGATTAGCAAAAGGAGCCCAAAGGGTGCCGCGCTTGGTATTGGACTGCCCTTTTATAGTCTCGTCGCACGTGGTGTACGTCACCGCGTTCTTGGCATTCGGAAATTCCGACAACTTTGTTTGACCGTGTCTATGCAAGACAAGTTTGAGCCAACATCCATCGGAAAAAATCCATGGATTTTGTTGTCGGAATGTCCGATCAATGTCCGACCATGTGTATATGGCATTATACAAGCTGTACACTCACTACTTTACATTGTAGCAAAGTGTCATTTTTTCTGTGTTGTCACATGAAAAGATATAATAAAATACTTACAAAAATGTGAGGGGTGTACTAACTTTTGTGAGATACTGTATATGTATTACAAGGATACAGCAATCAGATGGTGTAGTGGGTAGCACTTTTACCTAGCAGTAAGAAGGGTTGCTGGTTCGAATCCCAACCACGACACTACCTGCCTGGAGTTTGCATGTTCTGTCTGTGCCTGCGTGGGTTTCCTCTGGGTACTCCGGTTTCCTCCCACACTCCAAAGACATGCTGGTAGGTTAATTGGATCCTGTCTAAATTGTCCCTAGTATGTATGAATGTGAGTTAGGGACCTTAGATTGTAAGCTCCTTGAGGGTAGGGACTGATGTGAATATATAATGTACAATGTATATGTAAAGCACTGTGTAAATTGACGGCGCTATATAAGTACCTGAAATAAAATAATAATAATAATACTAAAGTGATGCTGTATTTTTCACACAAAGTATTGAATGCAGTGTGTATTTTTCAAGACTATCTGGTGAACCTCACCACTACACCTATTTACTAACACATACAAAAACTATTTGGAACAAAATCTGGATAGACATTGAACAGTTGCTCAAAGTTGAATCCTTGGCGTAGATTTACTAAAGGAAAATAGGTTGTTCATTTAGCTCTGCTGACCTCCATCATCTAGTCATGTGCAAGCAGAAAGTAGTTTGTATTTTTTTTTCCTTGCACATAATTGGGTATTTTTTGTGAAATCTCGCCACATGCACTAAGACAGGGACAGTTTATTTGCAAGGTGCAAATTCCATGGTAAAGTGATTAGTAAATAAACCCCACTGTGTGCATTGAGACAGTTTCCTTGCTGGTAAGCTATGCAGATTCTTGCCATGCTGCTGCCTGTGTGAATGGAGCTTTGGTGTATGTTCTAATGTTGCTTGTCTACATCTGTCTAATGGGCTGATTATAAAAATACTGATTATAAAATATGATTACTATGGCAGACTAACTGGAAAATGTCCTTATTATCTTAGATATCCTTAGCCATTTTTTGACAGCAGCAGGAACCACGATAACTTGTCACTGTAGATCTGCCCAGATACCCTGCCTCATGGAGTGATCTGTGGAACTGGATGCTATTAATGATATGGAACATCTTTTGGCAGCAGAGTACGATCGGCTCCACAAACATACCTAAGCCTATTGGACATTTTTCCGTCATTCAGGAGGATTTAGAAATTTGGTTCCCTCTTTACTACATTACCTCTTCTTGGCACGGCAATAATGGGAGGAGCAACCCCCTCTTACGCCAACTGCCCCCTCTTCTTTTTTTCTTTCTACTTCTTGCTTTACCTTCACTTTTTCTATCTTTTCTTCTGTTATGATTTTCATTGGCTCACATATCTGGGGATTTTGATGAGTTGTTGATTATCATTGTACATACTGTATGCTTTGGGTGACCACTTACTTCACGTGATATATATATGTCAACCCATTCAGTTTCGAGGTCACTGCATCATTTTATAATGATATAATATATTAGTGGTTATATTATCTTTGATTGTGTTTATGATAACATGTTACGACTTTGTGTGTTAGCTATGGTGCTACTGTTAATTGCAACAAATTGTTTATGACGCCAACGCTTTTTCTCTAACTATTTGACTCTACAACTATGTATTGTTGGATACCTGTCCTCTTTACCTGTAAACCTTGTTAAAACTTCAATAAAATTAGATTAAACGTAAAAAAAAAAAATGTAATATACAATATTAGAAATGATTTAAAAAATACAACTTTTTTATTTTCTTCAGTACTGAACATTTTAAAGTAAATACATTTTAAAACAAAAAGTTTTTTTTTCTAGGGTGCTCCAGGATCCCCACAATCAAATATGCAAATCTTAACTTTCACCCCAAAGTCAAGCTTCCCCATGCTCCTCCCTGCGCACTGCACATCACCATTTAAAGGATCGGGAAGCAATATGTGGGAAAGGGCAAAAGAGAAGTCTGTCCTTAGATCTGCAGGCTGATATTTCATTGATAATCACATTGGGTTTTATACAAAACTGAAGGTGCGTGCCAGCTGCCCTTGGTGCAGAGTGCCAGGTAAGTGTGATATTAAAAGGCAACACTTTATTCCGTATTCACTGACATGTAAACATCCTGTATAGTGCTCCACTGGTCGGTGTGGACATGCAGGCACAGCTCTCTGCAGTCTCAATGGACCGATAGTGCCTGCACGTCAACACTGACCAGTGGACCAGTATACATGCTAAAGTGATAAAGTCTCGCCTTTTAACCTCTTCAGCTCCAGAAGGTTTACCCCCTTCATGACCAGGCCATGTTTTTTGCGATGTGGCATTGAGTTACTTTAACTGACAATTGCGCAGTCGTGCGACACTGTACCCAAATAAAATATATGTCCTTTTTTCCCACAAATAGAGCTTTCTTTTGGTCGTACTTGATCACCTCTGCTGGTTTTTTGTGTGCTATAAACAAAAAAATACCAAAAAAAAACCAATATTTTTTACTTTCTGCTATAAAACACATCCAATAAAAAAATGTAAAAAAATCTAATTTCTTCATCAATTTAGGCTAATATGTATTCTTCTACATATTTTTGGTAAACAATCCCAATAAGCGTATATTGATTGGTTTGCGCAAAAGTTATTGCATCTACAAACTATGGGATATACTTATGGAAGTTTTATTTTTGTTATTGTTTTTACTGGTAATGGCCACAATCAGCAATTTGTAGCATGACTGCGAATCAGTGATCAAAGGGTGATCAGTACTAAAAAATGCACTGTCACTGTACTGACACTGGCAGGGAAGGGGTTAACATCAGGGGCGATCAAAGGGTTAAATTTGTTCCCTGGGAGTGCTTGATAACTGTGGAGGGGGGGTGCTTTGATTGGGGGAAGACAAAGATCTGTGTTCCTGCTTAGCAGAAACACAAGATTTCCATCTTCCCCTCTGACAGAACAGCGATCTGCCTTGTGTACATAGGCAGACCACCATTCTGTCTGCCATGGGAACGATGGGCGGGTCCTGCTGTGTCCAATCACAGCAGGAGCCGGTTGCCGGCGTAGTGTGTGCGCACCCCAGACCTGGCAATTGAAAATCATGTACAGGTACTTGATTTCGCGCTGAAGGGCCACCCTGCTGCAGTAAATGCGGTTAATCTTACACTTACCTGACACTCTGCCTTTGTTCTTTTTTGCATGTTCACGAGGGAAATCCCATATCCTTTGGTCTGCAGAATATACAGTGGATATGAAAAGTGGATGTGAAAAGTCTACACACCCCTGTTAAATGTCAGGTTTCTGTGATGTAATGAGACAAAGATAAATAATTTCAGAACTTTTTCCACCTTTAATGTGACCTATAAACTGTACAACTCAATTCAACAATAAACCGAAATCTTTTAGGTGCAGGGAAGTAAAAATAAAAAACGAAAAAAATATGGTTGCATAAGTGTGCACACCCTTATACTAATACTTTGTTGAAGCACCTTTTGATTTTATTACAGCACTCAGTCTTTTTATCTATCAGCATGGCACATCTTGACTTGGCAATTTTTGCCCACTCTTCTTTGCAAAAACACTCCAAATCTGTCAGATTGTGAGGGCATCTCCTGTGCACAGCCCTCTTCAGATCACACCACAGATTTTCAATTTTTCAATGGGATTCAGGTCTGGGCTCTGGCTGGGCCATTCCAAAACTTTAATCTTCTTCTGGTGAAGCCATTCCTTTGTTGATTTGGATGTATGCTTTGGGTCGCTGTCATGCTGAAAGATGAAGTTCCTCTTTAGAAGCCTAAAGGTTTTGTGCCAATTTTGACTGGTATTTGAAACTGTTCATAATTCCCTCTACCTTGACTAAGGCCCCTGTTCCAGCTCAAGAAAACCAGCCCCAAAGCATGATGCTGCCACCACCATGCTTCACAGTGGGTATGGTGTTCTTTTGGTGATGTGCATTGTTGTTTTTGCACCAAACATATCTTTTGGAATTATGGCCAAAACGTTCAAACTTGGTTTCATCAGACCATAACACATTTTCCCAGATGCTTTTGGAAGACTTCAGATGTGTTTTTGCAAAATTTAGCCAGGCTTGGATGTTTTTCTTTGTAAGAAAAGGCTTCCGTCTTGCCACTCTACCCCATAGCCCAGACATATGAAGAATACGTGAGATTGCTGTCACATGTACCACACAGCCAGTACTTGCCAGATATTCCTGCAGCTCCGTTAATGTTGCTGTAGGCCTCTTGGCAGCCTCCCTGACCAGTTTTCTTCTTGTCTTTTCATCAATTTTGGAGGGACGTCCAGTTCTTGCTAATGTCACTGTTGTGCCATATTTTACCCACTTGATGATGATTGTCTTCACTGTGTTCCATGGTATATTTAATGCCTTTGAAACTCTTTTGTATCCTTCTCCTGAAGCCATTACTACGTAAATACCACAAACTATCCCACTTACAATACGCCAAACAGCACAGAGACAAGCCTCAAACCTTCTGGCACAAAGTCATTTGGAGTGATGAGACCAAAATTTAGCTTTTTGGCCACAACCATAAACGCTACATTTGGAGAGTCAACAAGGCCTATGATGAAAGGTACTGTGAAACACAGAGGTGGATTGCTGATGTTTTGGGAATGTGTGAGCTACAAAGACACTTGAAATTTGGTCAAAATTGATGGCAAGATGAATGCAGCATGTTATCAAAAAATACTGGAGGAACATTTGCATTCATCAGCCAGGAAGCTGCACATGGAACGTACTTGGACATTCCAAGATGACAATGATGCAAAACACAAGGCCAAGTCAACCTGTCCTTGGCTACAGCAGAATAAAGTGAAGGTTCTGGAGTGGCCATCTCAGTCTCCTGACCTCAATATCATTAAGCCACTCTGGGGAGATCTCAAACGTGCAGTTCATGCAAGAAAGCCCAAGAATTTACAGGAACTGGAGGCTTTTTGCCAAGAGAAATGGGCAGCTTTACCATCTGAGAAGATAAAAGCCTCATCCACAAATACCACGAAAGACTTCAAGGTGTCATTGATGTAAGGGGGCAATAAACGAAATTAAGAACTGGGGTATGTAAACTTTTGATCAGGGTCATTTGGGCAGTTTCTGTTGTGATTATGATTGAAACAGAGTAAACACAGTTGATTGATAATAAATGGCTTCAGCCAAACACTTACCATGAGTGAAAGAAAAGTTTTTGTGTTATCATTCATATTCTCTGAAAAATGGCCAAGAAATCATAAATTCTGCCAGGGTATGTAAACTTATAAGTACAACTGTAGTACACTGTAAACTCTGATTGCGTGGCAAGTTTAACGTATACACATTACATCTAACCTTTATTTAGCAAGATGTTTTTACTTAATAATTCGAAAATTCCAGGATTTCCAACACAATACAAATGAGGGGGTGAACAGTGTTATGTGAAGACACAGCTTAAATTGAATAGACCATTTGATTCAGTGGGTGGGTGTAAGGTATCTGCTCCGTGCGGCAGGATGGTTGCTATGCAACAGACTCCAGAGAGACAGAGGGAGAACCATAGTAAGGGAGAGAGAACAGTGATTATCAGTGATTAAAAAATGGCACACAAATATGAACAATGTGTTTTTCTCTTTGTGATGAAACATTTTATTAAATCCAGACAGCATTGTGCTGCTGGGTAAAATTGTGTTATCTGAAGGCTTTCCTTTCTTAAAAATATATGTCATGTGCGTACACACAAATGTTACAATAAACATGGGGGAGTACTAGCATATTCTACAATGGAAAAGTATCTGGCAGTTACACCATTCTGTTCTGATATTTTTAAATGTGGTCACAGACACATCATTGTGTTATACTTTCTTACAATTGAACTGGTACAATAAGAGAATCAATTCTGCACCTTGGCTAATCACAGCTGCTTTTGCATGATGCTAAATTTAAAGTGGTTACTTACAACAAATGTCTTTTAGAAGTACAATAATAATTACCTTTGTGGCAATCAAAAATTTTCAAAACTAATGAGGGTGCGTTTCCCTACTCACCAAATGCCACTGGTATAAAACGTAACCTTTATTAACCATTTCACCCCCGGAAGGATTTACCCCCTTAATGACCAGGCCATTTCTTGCGATACGGCAGTGCGCCGCTTTAACTGACAATTGCGCGGTCGTGTGAAGTTGTACCCAAACAAAATTGATGTCCTTTTTTTACCCCCACAAAATAGAACTTTCTTCTGGTGCTATTTGATCGTCTGCCACCCCTCTCTGCCAATCCCTCCATTGGCTGCCACTAAGTCACCGAATTAAATTCAAGATACTAACTATAACTTACAAAGCCATCCACAACCTGGCCCCCAGCTACATCTCTAGCCTAGTCTCAAAATACCAACCTAATCGTTCTCTTCGCTCTTCCCAAGACTTCCTGCTCTCAAACTTTACCAGAGCCTCTCCCATCCCCTGGAATGCTCTACCCCAATCCATCTGATTTTCTCCTACTTTATCCACTTTCAGATCCCTGAAAACTCATCTCTTCGGAGAAGCCAATCTGGCCCCCACCTAGCAACTGTACATTTATTTTCTCAATCAGCACATCACCCACAGTTATTACCTCTTATATCTCTTGACCTTCCCTCTTAGATTGTAAGCTCCAAGGAGCAGGGCCCTCTGATTTCTACTGTATTAAAGTGTATTGTATTTGTACTGTCTACCCTCAAGTTGTAAAGCTCTACATAAACTGTTGGCGCTATATAAATCCTGTATAATAATAATTATTGTATAATAATGTATAATAATATATAATAATAATATGGGATATACACTCAGCCAGTTTATTAGGTACACCTTGCTAGTAGCAGGTTGGACCCCCTTTTGCCTTCATTCTTCGTGGCATAGATACAACAAGGCATTTTCCTCCACACAACTGCCACTCACTGGATATTTTCTCTTTTTCCCACCATTTTCTGTAAACTCGAGAGATGGTTGTGCGTGAAAATCCCAGAAACACTCAGACCAGCCCGTCTGGCACCAACAACCATGCCACGTTCAAAGTCTCTTAAATCCTCTTTCTTCCCCATTCCGATGCTTAGTTTGACCTTCAGCAAGTCGTCTTCACCACGTCTAGATGCCCAAATGCATTGAGTTGCCGCCATGTCATTGGCTGATTAACTTTTTGTGTTACCAAGCAATTGAACAGGTGTACCTAATAAAGTGGCCGTTGAGTGTATATTCTTAGCTCAAAAAAAGTTCATTCTCTTGCTCGCAGCATTTTCCAAATTTCCCTTTTTTATGCTGCTGTGATCTGACATTCTGTTAGAGGGTGGATAAGTTTCAGCTTCATGGTCCTACTGTAGGTAGAAATGTAGCCACCCACTCTTGCTCACTCCTGAGATGGACTATTGGATGTGTAGTGTGCATAGAGCAGTGTACATGGCTGCAACTAACATTAGAGGGAATAGGAGAGATTTTTTGGGATGTTGGGGTGGAGAGCAAAACTCTATGGGGGGGGGGGCAAGAAAATGTTTGCCCAGGGTCCAATCCATATTAAAGATGGCCCTGGACACCAATACAGTGATCAGAGCTAAAAAAAATGCACTGATCAATGTATAAATGACACTAGCAGGGAAGGGGTTAACACTAGGGGGCGATCAAGGAGTTAACTGTGTTCCCTGGGTGTGTTCTAGCTGTTTGGGGGATAAGCTTACTGGGACAACACAGAGATCGCTGTTCCTGATCAGTAGGAACAGCAAATCTTAGTGTTGTCTCCTGTCAGAATGCCTTGTTTACATAGGCAGATCCCCGTTCTGCATCTCTGTACCTCGATCTGGGCTGACTGGCGGACATCAAGTCCATGCTATCTCATGCATGGACTGACGTACAGGTACGTTGATTTGCACAGCCGTGCCGCCTTGCGGCAGTATATCTGCAGAAGGCGGTCGGCAAGTGGTTAAAGCGGAGTTCCACCCAACTTTACAAGGTGGTCTTAAACTAAAGACCACCCCTCGTTTATATTTATATATAAAAAAATTTTCTTTCCTACCTTTTAAGAAGTATAAAAGTGTACTTCTGTCTTAGCCCGGCCGTGGCGAGGTATGTAATTTCCTCTTCCACAGCGAGCCCTCCTCCTTCTCTCCCGCTGCCTTCTGGGACCTGTGTGTGTCCCAGAAGATGAGGTGTCCATTCAGAAAGCACCACACGAATTATGCATGCGCAGTAGGAAACCGGCTGTGAAGCCTGAAGGCTCCACTTCCAGTTTCCCTTAGTTGTAATGGCGGCACCTGCACCCGAGCTGGTGGACAAATCGGCCTCAGGGAGGCCTACTTCGCGGGCTCCCTGGACAGGTGTGTCCCCGGCAATTGCCAGCAATGGCACTGTCCTAATCGGTGCGACGCTGCATTTGCGGTACCGCATCGATTTCAAAAAGTTGTTTCTGTACTACTTTTTGCGATTTCGGGGTGCGATTTTCCATTGACATCTATGCAGAAACCCACACAGATGTCTATGAAATTGCCGCCGAAATCAGACTTGACATGCGGGAGTGAAATTGTGCAAGTTCAGCTGAACTGACACAGTTGACACAGTTCCCCATAAACGTTTACTGTACAAAATAAGGTCTGTTGGCATGGACCATACTGTGAGTACATGGATTGAAAACTGGCTACAAGGGTGGTGATAAATGGGGAGTACTCAGAATGGTCAGGGGTGGGAAGTGGGCTCCCGAAGGGTTCTGTGCTGGAACCAATTCTATCTAATTTGTTCATAAACGACCTGGAGGATGAGGTAAACAGTTCAATCCCTGTATTTGTGGACGATACTAAGCTAAGCAGGGTAATAACTTCTCCGCAGGATGTGGAAACTAGACATGTGCACTGACAAAAAATTGTGTTCGTTTTTGTTTTCCTTTTCATTCGTTTTTTTTTTCTTTTTTCGAAAATCTGAAAATTCAGATTTTCAAATTTCCGAATTTCGAATCTTCGAATTGCCAAATTTCGAATCTTTGAATTTAGAATCTTCAAATTTTCAAATTTTGAAATTTCGAATTTCCAAATTTCAAATTTCGAATTTCCGAATTTTCACATTTCGAATTTTCACATTTCGAATTTCTGTATTTTGGGGGTTATACCCCCCGCCGCTCTGAATGGGGCTCCCGTCCCACTGGGAGACCCAATCGACGATCTGCCACTTCCACCAGCTAGGGACAGACTGGCACAAAGCCGGAAGTGGCTTTGTGCCAGTCTCCTGATTGTAAACACGGAAGCGACGTCACAACGTCACTTCCTGTTTACTCGGCTGCCAATGGCACCGGTTTTAAAAAAATATACAGTATTCAGAATCGCAGATAAAGGCGATCTGAATACTTTCAAGTGCAAAGGAGGGATTGGGGGGTCTTTTAGACCCCCGATCCCTGCATAAAGAGTACCTGTCACCACCTATTACTGTCACAAGGGATGTTTACATTCCTTGTGACAGCAATAAAAGTGATCTTTTTTTTTTTTTTAAACACAATTTAATAATTTATAAATAAATAAAATAAATAAGAAAAATACATTTTTCAAAGCACCCCCTGTCCCCAGGAGCTTGCGCAGCAAAGAAAAAGTATACGGAAGTCTCACCCGCATATGTAAACGGTGTTCAAATCACACATGTGAGGTATCGCCGCGATCGTCAGAGCGAGAGCAATAATGCTAGCATTAGACCTCCTCTGTAGCTCTAACCTGGTAAAAAAAATTTAAAGCGTCGCCTATGGAGATTCTTAGGTACCGTAGTTTGACACCATTCTACGAGTGCGTACAATTATAAAGTGCGACATGTTTGGTATCTATTTACTCAGCGTAACATCATCTTTCACATTAAAAAATTGGGCTAACTTTAGTGTTTTGTTTTTTTTTAATTCATGAAAGTGTCCCTTTTCCCAAAAAAGTTGCGTTTAAAACACCGCTGCACAAATACCGTGTGACATAAAATATTTCAACAATCGCCATTTTATTCTCTAGATTCTCTGTTAAAAATATATATATAATGTTTGGGGGCTTTAATGAAAACATTCTTGGCAAATGCTTTTGCTTTGGTTCGTCTTGCACCGGTCCAAGAACTTCACCTCTAGCGGCACAATACAAATGCCCCCGGCCGTCCCTCTTAATCATGGCCCCAGTTCCGAAAACCAACAAAATAGAACCGGAGTCCTATTCCATTATTCCTAGCTGAAGACCGGCCTGCTTTGAACACTTTAATTTTTTCAAAGTAAACGCTTCGGGCCCCCGGGACACTCAGTCAAGAGCATCAGGGAGGCGCCGAGAGGCAGGGGCTGGGACAGCCGTCAGCTCGATCCCAAGATCCAACTACGAGCTTTTTAACTGCAGCAACTTTAATATACGCTATTGGAGCTGGAGATTTTTGTTTTATTTTAACTGCTACTGTAGATACTGTAGATACAAATATACAAATTTACATAGACAAATTTAACCAAACATGGCTTAAAATAAACTATACATACTTTCCACTAAGAAAATAACTTTAACAAATATACATAATCAAGCTAACCTGTATGAGTTCTATCCAACAGGACCACTATTTAAAGTAGACCTGCAACGAAACTCTCTGGGTCATAGCCATCACAGATCTTCATCTTCATATTCTGCTCCAGAAGAGAAAATCGCATTCCATGCAAATAGCCCATTCATCTTCACCACTAGGCCCTGGTAAAGGATCTGGTCCCCCTGGTGGAGGCTCTGACTGAGGCTCCGGTTCCGACCTTAACTCAAGAAGTTTTTTCTTTTTCTTCTTGCTATGTTTTTTCCTAATAGCTACCCACCCAACTTCCCCCTCCTCATCTGACAAAGCCTTAGGACATTTCTGGGTCCCTCTTACTGACACCTCCATCTCCTCCTCTGCCCGTCCTTCACCATCAGGGGAACTACAAGAGGATGGACGAGAAGGACAAGGGGAGACCTGTCCCTGAAGGGGAAGTGGGGAAGAAGGGGAGGAAGGGGACCAGGAAACCCCACTCGGGGGAGGAGAGCGAGGGGGCTTAGGAAGTTTCCTACTCTGGGTAGGACCAGGAACAGAACCCCCAGGAACTGGAACCTGGGGCTCCTGCTCACCAGCCTCCTCATCACCCGGAGTCTCTGCCTGACTTCTCCTAGCAGGCTTTTGCCTCCGGGGAAGCGGTCCCACGCTCCCTCCAGACGCACCACCTGCAGGAGCCTTCTCTCTGTAGGCCCTGGGGCATCTATTGAACGGATGCCCCATTTGCCCACAGAGATTACACCAAATAAGGCCACATGCCTCACCTGAGTGCCCAAATTTGTTGCACTTGGTGCAACGCACCACTGTGCAATGGGCACTCAAGTGAGTCGGGCACCCACATCTGAAACACCGCCGGGGCTGGCCAGGGTAGAACACCAGGATCCGATCTCTCCCGATGAAGGCACTTCCCGGGACATGAGCAACCAAGTTGCCGAGCCTTCTCAACTTTATCCTGGTGCTCCAAGCCCCAGTCTTAACCCCCCGGTCATCTAAACATTACAGGTACAGGACCGTAATGTTCTTGACATCCTCCTGCTTATAGGAATGATACGGAAACTCTTCCAAGGCTCTGACCCCTTGATCAACCCAAAAGAAATGATAAAAAGTTCCATGATTACCACATTCACAAAACTTATATCGAAATCAGGGGATGCCGTGGGGTGAATAACAGCAAAAATTTCCGCCACTTTTATGCTCAGGGACAAGATCATATCAACGACCTGTCCCCTATTAGGGCATTGTCCTACCCCTTCCCACTTCAACTGAACTATGTTCCTACGCCTGCGTTCTGGACCACCTGTACCCTGAGACCAAGAGTTTGCTCCAGAAAACTGGTCTGCCGGGGGAACTCTGAAGTTACGGGCACCAAACTGGTCGTACAACTGGCCCAGAGCCGCGTTTGAGCCAGCCACATTAACATAGGAACGACGCTCCCCGTGGGCCGTTAGGAGGTTCACCTCCGGTGTACCCCTCAGGACCTGTCCAGGAAGGGGAGCTCCTGAAGAGGATCCAGGAGGGGCAACTGAAGTAGAAGCCTCAACGACCCCCTGAACCTGAGAGCCCCCCTCTTACCCTCCCACTCCTTCTAGGCGCCAGTTGATCTCCTGGAGGATCCCCTGCCACCGGATCCTCCTCAAGATGACCTTCTAAAAGGGCATCCCAGTCATCTGGCCACCCTTCCTCTAATTCTACATGGGCTCCACAGGAATCCACTGGAACCTGGTCTAACTGGGATCCCTCTAAACGGCGAATGAAATCCATTGCAGGACTCTCATCCCCCAATGGCCCCAACGGACATTCACCCCAAGAGGATACCTGACCGGGTTGCAGACCATCAGATGTTTCTATTTCTGTCCTGCAATCCGACCCTTGGGGGCCCAGGACACCGGAAGCCTCGGAGGTTGCCGACCGGAAGTGACCCGCAGGATCTACTTCCGTTTCCGGCTTGTCCTTCACTTCCGGTCCGGCGTCATTCACCTCAGACGCGGCTCCACCCTCCACAACTACGTCACCCTTACCAACTGTATTCCCATTGGCCCCAGGTCGACCAGGAACGCCCCCCCTCCCGCAGGAAGACAGTGTTCCCTTCCCAGTATCCGCCATTACAGTACCTTTACCAGGAGTCTTGCCACTGACCGCCACTACACCCACCATTACGATGGCGGCCTTACTGGTCAGACCCTGATTTCCACCAACAACCCCCTCAGCCCTTCTCCCCTTTCCCTGGGTCCGGTCTACTGCAGCGGTGGCCGACAACTCAGGTGACGGCCTACCCTGTGCACAGACTTCACCAGGGGTCATGGGGGACTGCACCAGTAAGTCTCTTGGTTGCTTTACACTGTCCTTATGATCCGGTAGTCTGGAAAGCTGAACCACTGGAATCTTCTCTTTTCCTTTCTTCAGGGTATTCTGACCCAGGTTACCAGCTGTATCAACGGAACCCTTCTGGCTAGACTTGACACCAGCCTGTCTCACAGGCTGTGCCTTTGCCGGCACACAGGAAACCTCCACAGCACTACCTGGGCCAACAACCCCCTTTTGGGAAACGCTTGTTTCCCCTCTTTCAACTCTTCCTCTTTCACCTCCAAGCTCTGGAACCGCCACTTCCGAGTATGGATTGGTTATCTCCTCTTCTTACATCACTGGAGCTGCCACCTCCATGTTTGGGTCCGCCACCTTTCCTTCTACCACTGCATCTGTTTCTATCACTGCATCCACTGCAGGGTCCGCCACCTCTTTCCCGGTCACTGCAGCTTGAGAAAGGCGCTGATTGCGTCATCTCACAACTTGGGTCCCTTCATCATACGCCACCCGGAGCGCTTTCTCCACACTCACCAGGAAGCATCTCTCCTTGGATTAGGCCCATCATGAGACCTCCAATGTAGATGCACTGCTTCCTGAGACTGTCAATTGCATCTTTAAACTCTGGTCTTTTGCTGCTACTCACTTTATCTATTCTGTTCCTCAACTCCGTCAACAGTTTCATCCTCTCGCAATAAACATGAGAGGCTCTCACCACCAGGCTCTTGGCAAAAAAAAATTGGCGTGGAGTTTCCCCAAAAGATTCATACCAGACACAGTGCCTGGTATTGTCGGAGATCAAAGTCGGATCCCTGTTCATTGAAGTTGGACGCATGTCGGACTTCAAGTCGCAGGGCAAAGTTGGATCCAAAGTGGTACGACTGTCATGTGGGACCAGTGTGAACCCGGCCTTAGAGGTGAACTGATGAGGGGAGTAGAAGATTCAGTTGTTAGCTGAAAACATGGGCTTCTCTGAAAAGATGAGTTTCAGAGATCACCTAAAAGAGGACAGAGTAGGAGATAACCGGACAGATTGAGGTAGTGAGTTCCAGAGGATGGGAGAGGCTCTTCAGAAGTCCTGGAGACTAATATGGGAGAAGGAGACAAGGGAGCTAGGGAGCAGAAGGTCTTGGGAGGAGCGGAGAGGACAGTTTGGGTGATATTTCAAGATAAGATTGGTGATGTAGCTCGGTTCAGAGTTGTAAATGGCTTTGTATGTTATTGTTAGTGTTTTGAATTTTATTCGTTGGGCAATGGGAAGCCAGTGAATGGATTGGCATAGAGGGGTGGCGGACACTGAAGAGTTGGTAAGGGGGATGAGTCTGGCAGCGGCATTCATGATAGACTGAACAGGGGATAGCTTGCGGAGAGGTAATCCAATAAGGGGGAGTTGTCACGGGAGGAGTAGCAAAACGTGTTTTGGGGGGTTATTGTAAGCATGCTGTGTGTGGGAAATAACTTGTTTAAAATGAGAACTTTGTAAAAAAAAAACACATTTGAATTAATTTCCTAATTTTTCAAAAAGATGGGACAAAAAAAACCTCACACTAAAGCCTCGTACAGATGATGGGATTTTCCACAGACAAAGCCTCTGACTTTTGTCCGAAGGGCATTGGCCCAAAATTTGTCTTGCATACAAACGGCACACAAATGTCAGCCAACAAACACCAACTTAGTGACGTATTACGAGACGATAAAGAGGAAGTTCAATTGTCATGCACCACCATTTGGGCTCCTTCTGCTAATTTTGTGTTAGTAGAAGTTTGGTGAGTGTTGATTCGCGTTTTCCAGTTCGTGCTTTTCAGTTAGTTTCTAAACGGCCGTTCGTCAACCAGCCATGTTGTGGTATCGGAGGAGAGAACGTGCTATCATTGGGCTTGGAGTTATTGCTTTGACCCAAGTCCAGTCCAGGAACAGGAGGAGGAGGATTTCATGGACAAAAAATTGGTTGGTTAATCGTGACCAATTCTGTCATATGCCTTTGCTGCGGGAGCTCCAGGATAATAATCCTGATGATTTTAGGAATTATCTCCGGATGACAGACCCCTGCTTTCACCATCTCTTGGCATTGTTGACCCCCTATATTAAGAAGCAGGACACATGCATGAGGCTTGCCATTACTCCCGAGCAAAGGCTCATAGCCACCTTGCGGTACTTGGCGACGGGGGGAAGTCTCCAGGACCTCAAGTTTATGACTGGGATCTCCCCCCAGGCTCTGGGACTCATTATTCCAGAGACCTGTTCCTGCTATTATTCAAGTCCTGCAGAAGGACTATGTTTGATTAAGTTTTAGCCTTTAACATCTCATTGTATGTATTTAATGTTTGATAATGTATTGTATTAATTTCTTGATTCCATAAATACCATTATTGTAATATGCTGTGAATGTCCTCTTTGTCCTCATGCATGCTGTAATCTTTTTATTCTCCTTTTTTGTTCTTCATGCATATTTTCCTTCACTAACCTCCCCAGCATGCTATCTTGGGCCCATACACACCTAGCCTAGTAACTTAACAATGTATTTTGTCAGCTGCATTTTTGTGCTTACCCTAAACACCCCCTAAAATGTAAATAGGTGGTAGGTGGTATGTCCTAATAGATACGGCACCTCATCCCTGTTGAAGAAATTTCAAATAGGAAAGAAGGGGGGATGTGATTATTACGGTGCCACCAATGAAATAGAACAATTTTGAAACCCCCTAAAATGTGTCAAAATGTTACTGTTGTCCTCAAATTCAGGTCAAGTGCAAGAGGCCATTTTTTTGGGGCACAAACTCATTTGGAACCCTCCCTCCCCAAAATGCTAAGTCAACCGATACCAATACTCTATATTCTGACTTTGCAAAACCCATACACACTATACCTCTTTTGTGCTCATATTTCTGGATGAATTCACCAAAGCATGTAGTGCAAGGGCCTGCCTAATTACCTTAAGATTGTAACGTAAAAAGTTTTTGTCTCCTATAATCTTGATAGGTAATTTATGAATGTCAAAATGTGCTTCAGTTTGGACAATGTGTATCCATATTTTTGGATTATGACACTTCTTACCTGTCTACTGGGCTGTCAATAGTGTAAGTAAGGAGGGGCTGGCCAAAGTATCACACATTATTTATGCATTCAGCTCTCATGGAAGTGGAGAGGGTTACCTGTCCAAAACATCTACCCATTATCTCTCCCCCACCATAACATTTTTCGAATGGGCCACCAGAGGGGGTGAGGAATCTGATAAGTTGACCTTACACTTTTGTCTTTAAATACTTATTTTAATTTTAGACTTGGCCAAGAATGTTTGTGTCAAATCTGCTTGCAATGTTATGTGCAGAAGTAGTAACTTCTTTTTTCTTTTTCAACTCCACAGTTTCCTTCGAACCTACAGCAATGGCAGGATGTTGCAGCCCAGTTCCAGCATCAGTGGGATCTTCCCAACTGTGGTGGTGCTATTGATGGCAAACATGTCAGGATTGTCCCACCACCCAACTCGGCTCATATTTTTTTAACCACAAGGGCTTTTGCAGCATAGTCCTGCTAGCTGTAGTATCTGCAACATATGAGTTCCTGTTTTTGGATGTTGGGAAGAACGGCCGCAACTCGGATGGAGGTGTCATTATGCAGACAGAATTCTACCATTGGCTCCAGAATGGCACCTTAAATTTGCCACCTGCTGAGGACAATGTTGAGGGCCTCAATTTTGTTTTTGTGGCAGATGAGGCCTTTGCTCAGGGGGAACATCTTATGACGCACTTTCCTATGAGGAAGCACACCCCAGAGCAGAGAATCTTTAATTATAGGCTCTCTCATGCCAGAAAGGTGGTTGAAAACGCCTTTGGCATCCTCTCCGGTCGCTTCAGGCTGTTTTTAACACCTATTAACCTGGCACAATATAAAAAAAAACATGTGGTATTGTGCTGTTGTATCTTCCACAATTTTTGTACAGAGGAATGCTAGCAGCTACCTTTCCTCAGTGTCAACTGATGTGGACCCCGCGGTGTCAGGCCCAGCTGAAGAGGCTGCAGCTCGTCCATCGGTGGGTGTAATGACGGTTCTCGAAACTGGCTGTGCTGGGTTGCCCCACCAAAATGCACAAGATATCTGGCAAAAATACATGGATTATTTTGTGGGTAGAGGGGCAGTGGCCTGGCAGCAAACTGTAGCTGATCCAGAATAATATTTTTATTTGATCATAAACTCCAATTTCATTTGAACTACTGTTGTCTATGTTTCTTATCTGTATAATAGGTTCTCAAATGGCCTTTATTTTGTCCATTTTATACAATAGTGCAAACGTACCTTATTTGCTACATGAGGTGACAATCTATTTTTCAGCTAATTATTATGTTGTGCTGTGGGTCTGCTACACACACATAATGTTTTTGTTCTTAATGTATCTAATGCATTAAGTTCTAAAACATTATGCCTTTTCAACTCCTTTAATTTCTTTGAGGCCATACAATTGCCTGAGTTGGAAAAAATTTAAGAGCACATTGTCACTGTAACTACACAAACTTAACAAATACACTGGTATTGAGCATTGAAATAATAAGCCACATATTATTTAGTAAAAAACATTTTACTCAAAGCACATTCACATGTGCGTTTTAAGGTTTTAAAACAAACCAACATCTTGGTGTATAAACATGTATGTTTGCCATTATTTTGCCTTTTTAGGGCTAAACAGGCATGTTTGAAAACATAAGATACACTTTCCCAACTCAGGAGTTTGGTAAAGTGAAGGCCATATGAGACATTAGCATCCCAAGACTGTGTGGATGTTGCCTTCCTCAGACGGGGTGATCTCACCCCTCTAAAAGCCAAAATTTGAAGCCACGTACACGTAGAGGCATAACTGTTAAATGTCCCTTGTGATCCCCTGCCTAAAATGTGTGTAGCTACAAACAGGTTAGTTTCTTAAGCCCCAAAGCACACAGTGGGATTGATATACTAAAACTGGAGCAGACAGAATCTGGTGCAGCTCTGCATAGAAACCAATCCGCTTCCAGGTTTTATTGTCAAAGTTTAATTGAGCAAGCTGAAGTTAGAAGCTGATTGGGTCCCATGCACAGCTGCAACAGATACTGTGTGCTCCAATTTTAGTAAATCTCCCCAAAAGTGTCAACATGTGCTATCTCCCATCACGCGGTATAAATGGACGCATTTTGGGGGTGAAACCCCTTCCTCATAACTAAAGTAGGTGAGAGGAAGGCGTTGCACCCCAAAATGCGTCCATTGCTAACATGTGCTATCTCCCATCACAGGGGATCAATGGACACGTTTTGGGGGTGCAACCCCTTCCTCATAACTAAAGTAGGTTAGAGGAAGGGGTTGCACCCTCAGAACACGTCTATTGATACCCCATGATGAGAGCTAGCAAAAGGTTTACCCACTGTGTGTTTTGTGGCTTTAGCAAACTAGATGTATGGAAAGACACACATTTTAGGCATGGGATCATGAGGAAAATAAAAATCTTTTCGCACAATTTGTGGGCATCTTCAAATTTTGGCTTTGCAATTTTTAACCAGTTGCCGACCGCCGCACGATGATGTACGTCGACAGAATGGCACGGGCAGGCATATGGGCGTACCAGTATGTCCCTGCCTCCCAGCAGACGGGGGGCCCGATTGGGCCCCCCCGGTGCCCACAGTGGTCGGTTTCAGTCCAAGAGCGATCCATGCTGAGGGAGAGGCCACCAATTCATGGTCACCCCCTCGCGATCGCTCCTGACGAATGGGAAGCTTCCTCTGCTTCTGTAATGTAAACAGAAGCAGAATAAGTGATGTCATCTCTCCTCATACTGCCTTTTCGTTCCAGCGCCTGAGGAGAGAAGACATCACAGTAAGTCTGCACCAACACTACACTGACACTAGCACACATAGGCAAATAAACCCCGCCGATCACCCCCCAATCACACCCTGCACCCCCAGTCACAGTCACCGATTGCAATGTTTATTTTTTTACTGATCACTGCATTTGGTGTCATTTGTGACTGCAATAAGTGTTAGGGCAGTTAGTGGTAGGCCCCTTTAGGTCTAGGGTACCCCCTAAACCCCCTAATAAAGGTTTAAACCCTTGATCACCTCCCAGTTAACCCTTTCATCCCCTGTCGCCAGTGTCATTAAGCGATCTTTTTTCTGATCGCCGTATTAGTGTCACAGGTGACGCTAAGTAGCCAGGTAAGTATTTAGGTTCACCTCAGCTTTTTATAGCGTCAGGTACCCCCATATACTACCTAATAAAGGTTTTAACCCCCTGATTGCCCCCTAGTTAACCCTCTCACCAGTGATCACCGTATAAGTGTTACGGGTGACGCTGGTTAGTTCGTTTGTTTTTTATACCCTCCGTTTATTACCCAATAAAGGTTTAACCCCCTGATAGCCCGGCGGGTGGTATCAGGTAGGTTTTAGTGTCAGATAGGGTCTGCGTCGTCCCAGGCAGCATCAGATCAGTGCCAGTACCGCTAACTCCCACGCACGCAGCATACACCTCCCTTAGTGGTATAGTATCTGAACGGATCAATATCTGATCTGATCAGATCTATACTAGCGTCCCCAGCAGTTTCCCAAAAATGCAGTGTTAGCGGGATCAGCCCACATACCTGCTAGCACCTGCGTTTTGCTCCTCTGCCCAGCCCAGCCCACCCAATTGCAGTATTGATCGATCACTTTCACTTACAAAACACAACACACATAACTGCAGCGTTTGCAGAGTCAGGCCTGATCCCTGCAATCGCTAACAGTTTTTTTGGTAGCGTTTGTTACAGTTGCTGACACCCTAGGAGCTTTTTTACCTGTGAGTCTCACTAGTGTACCAGTAAATTTAGAGCCCAAAATGGCAAATCAAAGGTACACTAGTGAAGAGGTCTACACGTTTCTGAGCATGACAGATAGTGAAGAGGAAGTCACTCATCTGTCAGATTCAGGCTCAGAATATGATCCTGTAGACGACAGCGGCTCCATGACAGATAGCTCTGACGACGGAGTTGTGGTCCCTGCCAAGGTCAGGCATAACAGACCCTGATCTTCTTCTGCTGTTAAGGTACAAGAAACGCAGGGCTCTCGTATGGAGCAGAGAAGTACTAGTGCCGCTCATCCTTCTGGGGAGCTGGCAAGCACCAGCGGCCTAGTACACCCTGGTCGTACATCCAGCACTGCAATATCACGTGGGGATGTGGCGAGTCCCGTAAGTGCAGTTCAAGCTGGCGAGGTGGCAAGCACAAGTAGTGCCACCAAGAAGACAAAGACAGGCCCGTCGTGCCCATAGTGTCCTTCCTGCAGAATTCGCCAATCCGAATTGGGAGCCCACCACTTCTGCAGCACCCGTACTTCCTCCATTCACTGGCCAACCTGGCATTCAGGTAGAAACAGTTGATTTTACGTCACTTGATTTTTATTCGCTGTTTTTCACCGAAGATCTCTATAGATCTATTGTGGACCAAAGCAATTTGTATGCTGGTCAATACATCGCTGCTAATCCCCAGTCCTCCCTTGCCAGAGATTGGAAACCAATTACGGTTTCCAAATTTAAGACCTTTCTGGACCTATCCCTAGACATGGGCATAACTAAAAAGAGTGAGTTGCGGTCATTTTGGTCCACTGACCCAATTCACCATATGCCCGTGTTCTCTGCTTCCATGACCAGGGCACGATACGAGCAGATCTTGCGGTTCATGCACTTCAAGAACAATGAACTCTGTCGTCCTCGTAGAGACCCTGGATACGATCGGCTCTACAAAATTCGACCCCTCGTAAACCACTTCAACCAACGTTTTGCAGTTTTGTTTACTCCCCATCAAGTTGTCTGCGTTGATGAGTCCCTGATTAAGTTATATGGCCGCTTGTCTTTCCAACAGTATCTTCCCAGCAAGCGTGCCAGATACGGGGTCAAGATGTATAAGCTCTGTGACAGGGCCACAGGCTATACATGTAGTTTTATGGTTTACGAGGGAAGAGATAGCCACGTTGAGCCGGAGAACTGCCCAGATTACATAGGGAGCACTGGCTAGATTGTGTGGGACTTGGTGTCACCCTTATTCGGACAGGGGTACCACTTGTACGTGGACAATTATTACATGAGCGTGCCACTTTTTAGTCACTTGTTTGATCATCAGATTGGCTCATGAGGCACCGTGCGACCTAATCGCTGGGGCTTTCCCCAGTGGCTTGTAGATTCCCATCTTAGGCTGGGGGAGAGAGCCTGCTTCAACTGTAATAATTTTCTCGCTGTGAAATGGAGGGATAATAAGAATGTTTTCGTTCTTTCCTCCCTTCATGCAGACACGACGGTCCAAATTCCTACGGCGACTGGTGTTGTGGAGAAACCTCTCTGAGTCCACAAATACAACCTTAACATGGGAGGGGTGGACCCCAACGACCAGTTGTTGGCGCCGTACCTAATTGCCCGTAAGGCCAGACACTGGTACAAGAAAGTGTCTGTATACTTATTTCAATTGGCTTTGCTGAATGCTCATGTGCTTTACAGAGGTTCAGGATGGACTGGATCCTTCCTTAAATTCCAGGAAGAGATTGTCAGAGCCCTTCTGTATCCAGACGGTGCTCCACCTCACCTTCCCAATCCAAATGCAGTAAGCTGGCTGCATGAGAGGCATTTTCTGTATGTCCTCCAGAGTACCCCAAAGAAAATGTGTCTGTAGAAAGCGCAGATATAAGCCTCACACCAGCTATTATTGTCCCTCCTGTCCTGACAATCCTGGTCTTTGCATTGGTGAATGTTTTGAACGCTACCATACACTAGTGGAGTATTAGCGTAGGGTACAGCACTGCACAGACTAGGACACACTTTCACATCGCCTCACACCCGCTATTATTGTCCCTCCTGTCCTGACAATCCTGGTCTTTGCATTGGTGAATGTTTTGAACGCTACCATACACTAGTGGAGTATTAGCGTAGGGTACAGCACTGCACAGACTAGGACACACTTTCACATCGTCTCTCAAGATGCCATCACATTTTGAGAGACCCAAACCTGGAACCGAACTGTTACAGTTACAAATAAAAGTGTAAAAAAAAAAAAAAAAGTAAAAAATAAAAAAACACAAAAAATATAAAATAAAAAAAAACAAAAATAGTTGTCGTTTTATTGTTCTCTCTCTCTATTGTTCTGCTCTTTTTACTGTATTCTATTCTGCAATGTTTTATTGTGTTTTATTGTTAACCATTTTTTTGTTTTCAGGTACGCCAAACAGCTGCAGCACGGATTTTTTTATCTTGACAGCAACAGCGTTTGCTCCCACGATACATAAAGCCGTGACTCCAGCGCTGTCGGAGGTGATTTCACCACCACAGTTAAAAAAAAGAGCATATATGCCGAAGCATGGGGGCAGCAGGGGTGGAGCGATTTGCTCCTAGCTTTTGGGGCAGATGCCCCCATGCTTCGGTATATATATATTTTAGGCACAGGTTGCGTTAAAAAATGTTTTATTTTTTACTATGTTTATTGTGTCTTTGCTTTGCAGGTATGGTATGTCTTACTGTTATACTGTAATGTTATTTTGTTTTATTGTTAACCATCATTTGCTTAGCAGGTACGCCATTCAGCTGCAGCGCGGATTTATTTATCTTGACAGCAACAGCGTTTGCTACCATGATACATAAAGCCGTGACTCCAGCGCTATCGGAGGTGATTTCACCACCACAGTTAAAAACAAAATGGTGCATGTATGCCCATCATTAGAAGTTGCTGGATGAAGGAAGGTATTCTAATGGTGGGCATACCCACCGATCAATCTCTTTTCCCACAGGCTGCATGAAAAAAAAAGATTACAATATATGTCCAACAAGGACCAGCAACGTACTGGTATGTTGCTGGACTTTAAGTGGTTATACCAGAATGATGCTGTCAGGTCACCTTGAGGCTAGGTGACAGATGTACTCTGTAGGAGTCAGAAGTGCACCGCTAGGTAGTGGACCCTAGGACTGACTGCTGCGGATAGACCCCTGGGAGGTTCAGGAAGCAGGTCTACTGGATCACTGACACAGATCCCACTGGGAGCTAAAGCATAGATTCCCCAGGGCGCGGAGTCTAAGAGCCAGCAGGTGTTCACCAGAGCCTTTAATGGTAAGGATGGACTGCGCTGCAGTCTGGCTCCAGGTCGCGGCCCCCAGGGTCTCACAGCTCACGCTCACAGTAGACTACAGGAGAAGAGGAAGGAGGCAGCAGGCTGGAACAACAAGGAAGTAAGGGACAAGCCAAGGTCGGGGCCACAAGCAGATAAGGACAACAGAGTACACTCCAAGGTTCAGGGTCACAGGCAAACAGGGATGGTCGGGGACACGCCAAAGGTCAGGGTCACAAGCAGACAGGAATAGTTAAGAACAGGCCAAAGTCGGTAACAGGAATCAGACGCAGGAAACACAGCAAGTACATACGGAGGCTAACACACAATGGTTGATCAGCACTGCTGGCTTGCAGTGCGCAGGTTAATATAGGGTTCCCTGATAGGGCCTGGGGTGGGGCCATGCTTAGAGGAGAGGCTACAAAAGCAGTCAGGTGAGGGGCAGCTGGTCTCTAGAGATGAACACATGGAGACAGGTAGGCTGATCGACAAACTCTATTGCATAACCATGACAGATGCCTGCGGGTTTAGGTATCATCTTGGTATCATTCTTTTCAGCCAATGGTCGGCTTTCATGTAAAAGCAATCCTAGCAGTTAATTAGCCTCTAGACTGCTTTTACAAGCAGCGGGACAGAATGCCTCCCCCCCTCCCACCGTCTTCCACGGTTTTCTCTGGCTCTCCTGTCCCAACAGGGAACCTGAGAATGCAACCGGTGGTTCCGCCAGCTGACCATAGAGCTGATCAGAGACCAGAACAGGTCCAATCATCTCTATGGCCTAAGAAACAGGAAGCTACGAGCATTTCATGACTTAGATTTTGCCGGATATAAACAGCGCCATTGGGAAATTGGGAAAGCATTTTATCAGAGGAGAGATCTAGGGTCTAATAGACCCAAATTTTTAAAAAAGAGTACCTGTCACTACCTATTGCTATCATAGGGGATATTTACATTCCCTGAGATAACAAGAAAAATGATAAAAAAAATAAAAGGAACAGTTTAAAAATAAAATAAAAAAGCAAAATAAATAAAAAAAAAAAAGCACCCCTGTCCCCCCCTGCTCTCGCGCAAAGGCCAATGCAAGCGTCAGTCTGGCGTCATATGTGAACAGCAATTGCATCATGCATATGAGGTATCACCGCGAAGGTCAGATCGAGGTCAGTGGTAACAGGTGGTAACCTGTAAAGGCTTTTAAAGGCTTCTAAAAATGTATGTAGTTTGTCGCCACTGCACGTTTGTGCACAATTTTAAAGCATGTCGTGTTTAGTATCCATGTACACAGCCTAAGATCATCTTTTTTATCTCTTCAAATATTTGGGCAATATAGTGTGTTTTAGTGCATTAAAATTAAAAAAAGTGTGTTTTTTAAAAAAAAAATGCATTTGAAAAATCACTGCGCAAATACTGTGTGAAAAAAAAATGAAACACCCACCATTTTAATCTGTAGGGCCTTTGCTTTAAAAAAATATATAATGCTTGGGGGTTCAAAGTAATTTTCTTGCAAAAATAAATTATTGTTTCATGTAAACAAGAAGTGTCAGAAAGGGCTTTGTCTTCAAGTGGTTAGAAGAGTGGGTGATGTGTGACATAAGCTTCTAAATGTTGTGCATAAAATGCTAGGACAGTTCAAACACCCCAACCCCCCCCCCCCCCCCAAATGACCATTTTGGCATTTTATGGCCTTCAAAAGGCCTTCAAAACTGTAATAGGTAGTGAGGAGTGAAATCAAAAATTTACGCCCTTAGAAATCCTGAAGGCGGTGCTTGGTTTTCGGGGCCCCATACGCGGCTAGGCTCCCAAAAACTCCCACACATGTGGTATCCCCGTACTCAGGAGAAGCAGCAGAATGTATTTTGGGGTGTAATTCCACATATGCCCATGGCATGTGTGAGCAATATATCATTTAGTGACAACTTTGTGCAAAAAAAAAAAAAAAAGTTTGTCATTTTCCCCCAACTTGTGGCAAAATATAAAATATTCCATGGACCCAACATGCCTCTCAGCAAATAGCTGGGGGTGTCTACTTTCCAAAATGGGGTCATTTGGCTTGCCTTTGTGCCATCTTGGCATTTTATGGCCTTCAAAACTGTGACAGGTAGTGAGGAGTGAAATCAAAATTTTACGCCCTTAGAAATCCTGAAGGCGGTGCTGGGTTTTCGGGGCCCCGTACGCGGCTAGGCTCCCAAAAAGTCCCACACATGTGGTATCCCCGTACTTAGGAGAAGCAGCAAAATGTATTTTGGGGTGCAATTCCACATATAACCAAGGCATTTGTGAGCAATATATCATTTAGTGATAACTTTTTGTAAAAACAATTTTTTTTTTGTCATTATTCAATCACTTGGGACAAAAAAATAACATATTCAATGGGCTCAACATGCCTCTTAGCAATATCCTTAGTGTGTCTACTTTCCAAAATGGGGTCATTTGGGGGTTGGGGGGTTGTACTGCCCTGCCATTTTAGCACCTCAAGAAATGAGATAGGCTGTCATAAACTAAAAGCTGAGTAAATTCCAGAAAATGTACCCTAGTTTGTAGACGCTATAACTTTTGCGCAAACCAATAAATATACGCTTATTGACATTTTTTTTACCAAAGACATGTGGCTGAATACATTTTGGCCTAAATTACTAAAATTTAGTTTATTGGATTTTTCTTATAACAAAAAGTAGAAAATATCATTTTTTTTCCAAATTTTCTCTTTTTCTGTTTATATCGCAAAAAATAAAAATCGCAGAGGCAATCAAATAGAAAAGAAAGCTCTGTTTGTGGGAAAAAAAGGACGCAAATTTCGTTTGGGTACAACATTGCATGACCGCGCAATTACCAGTAAAAGCAGCACAGTGCCAAATTGTAAAAAGTCCTCTGGTCTTTGACCAGCCAAATGGTCCGGGGCAGAAGTGGTTAAAAACACATAAAGATCACAAATAACATTACTTAGGGCAGTGTTTCCCAACTCTCCTTCTCCAGATGCATTCCCAGGTCATGTTTTCGATATTTTTTGCTTTTGTCACAGGTGATGATGTCAATTTCAAGGTTAGTAATTCACACAGTTGTTTTTAAACTGAGGAAAATACAGAAAACAGGACCTGATGATGCACCTAGAGTAGTGGAGTGGAGAAACACTGACCTCGGACACTAAAGCCTAGGTTCACATTGGAGCGATTTGTCATGCGATTTGAGAGATAAAATCACATGACAAGTCGCAGCCTATTGTAGGCAATGGCACTGTTCCAATCGGTGCGACATCGAATTAGTGGCGCCGCACCAATTTGCAAAAGTAGTTCCTACACTTCTTTTGCCGATTTCAGGTGCGACTTTAATAGACATCTGGGCATGAAGCCATACAAATGTCTATCAAGTAGCACCTGAAATCGCGCTGATCTTGCTACTTAAAAATCCAAGTAGCATCAATGTGAACCAGGGCTTAAAAGTCAGAAAAACATGTGAAATATGAAAAGTGCAAACAGGAGCCAACAAGTGGAACAAAACTTCAGCCCAGGCCAGATTAACTTAAAATTTGGCAAGCATGTCAACATAATCACGTATTCTTCTCTGTAAAGCAGTGGCAGCCTCCTTTATTTGCTCCAGATCATATAAACACTGCATCATATCTGCACTCATTCGGCCAATTGTGCATCTTGGAAGTTCGTGACCTTGTAAGAAGAGAAAAAAGTATTAAGGGAACGATGATCAAGTGGCTGAGGCTACGTAGTCATTTATGGTCAAGCTACTAGTCAAATTGTGTAAATACTTACCTACCCAATCTATTGTTGCTTGCAACCTGCTTGCCCTTCAGACACCTACACTACTAGGAATGTACACACTGCAACTACTATGTAATCTTGGCCCTGGTGCCTGTGTCTACAAAACTTGGGTACCTAGCAACACTGCCAGCTCCTTCCACCTCTTCCTTCTCCATGCTAATGTTAAGGCACTACATACTTTGCTAATGTGTGAAGTGGGTGTTTGGTTTGGACATCTAAACACTTGACATGTATACACATTTGAAGCCAGATTCAAAAGAATACTTACTTGCACAAACAAGAGGCTCACAAATAGTTTCTTCCACTTCTGGGTCTCTTTGGCCCTCTGTCTGACTTGCGTCAGGGGATATTACATCAACAAGTGGAAGGTCTGTGCTGGGTCCAGGTGTCAGATCCCACTCCTCAAAACCAAAATCCTGGTTCAGCTGACCACACTGACTTTCCTCTAAAAAGAAGCAATACACCATTCATTAAGCCACCCCAAGTCACATCTGTTTCTAGCATCCATTTTGCTGCATTAGTTGACCAACCTTGCACTTGGGACAATGTTTGCTCCTGACTAGTAGACTCCACCATGCTGCACTGTGTTTTTTTTTCTAAGATAAATGCATCGAAAAGGGAAGGTGATGTCATTTCACAGAGGGCAAACACTGGACAAGTGCCAACATTGAAAAAATCATGCAGTTGCCCCCCACCCCTTTTGTCTCCTATGGGATAGGGGATATATGAGGATCATTCTTGCAGGCGTAACTGTGTGACTGTGATCCCCAGGGCTTCTCCTCTACCCATGTCTACCCTGGCAAGGCTGCATTAATGGGCACTGATGAGCCAGGCAGCAACCATAAAGTGTTCTTTACCCCTTAAGTTCCGCACTAAGCCCATGGCCTTTGGCCCACCTAGAAACACCCCTGTCGGTGGCTAAATGAGTGTGTTTGAAGTTGTCACTTACGTTTTTGGGGGGAAGATGGCCTTGTTGCCTCCCCTGTTGCGACCTGAGCGAGGGTAGCCTCCCTTTGTCCCTTGTGGTGGCTTGGCTGGAGCCTTCTTTTTTGGTGCCTTCCTGTTGAAAGAAGAGAAAAAAATTTGTTCCAAAAATAAAGAAATTCCAAAAACAGGACCAAATAAGAATGTTCATATCTGCTTTATTTTTACCTTCATCTTTAGAATACCAAGTCATACAACGATTTTAGAAAACATTATATATAAATCTCTAGAGCTACTTGGAGAAAGAACAGCTAATTTACACATAATTCACCCCTACCCCTCTTACTAATTAATTTTTTTTTGTTTTGTTGAATAATGATTTTATTTGTTATATTTTCAATATTGTGTATGCATAGAATGCACTTTTTGGTTAAGTTCTTTATATTTGGATGGCAGACAACATCTCTAATTTTATTTGTTTTCTTTTTTTAATGCACAATAAAAAAATTGTGTAGAATAATACTTGGCTATGTGTTTTACTTTAAATGACAGTTTGGGAGTAGGCAGTTACATTTTAAAAAATACAATGTAAATTAACAAGGGACACCAACATAGTTGTATTTTTGATCTTAAAAATTACAGGATAATGGTGTTGTGGTAACTTGCCCAAAAAATAAAACAACAAGCATAATAATATTATTCTTGATATCACTAGAAAAAAAAAAGCCTTTTCAAATACGTTTGCCATAACTCCATCAGTATCACCAGCAAAGCAGCTTCATTATTATCCCATTAAAGAAGAAGAGAATGTGCGCTGCATTTCGACATTTCATAATTTGCCATGTTGCGAATGTTAATTCTCCATTTTGACCGCTTCCGGCTCGTCCTTGCTTCCGAGCATGCGTGTTTGTACTTTGGACTTTTGTGTGACGGACTTGTGTACAGACTATATGAAAATCAGACAACAGACCATTGTCCGCCGAAAATGTACTAGCCTGCCATCCAACATTTGTTGGCCGAAAGTTGAACAACAATTGTCAGAAGGTGCGTACTAACGGTCGGATTTTAACACAACAGTCTGTCATCACACAATCCCCTGCCAAAAATCGGATCGTGGTTACGAGGCTTTAGACTTGGTTCACACTAGAACACGCAGCGGCTCACAGCAGGGGTCCGATGCGTCTCCATTCACCGTTTCAGGTCCGATTTCAGCCCAAATTTTGGACTGAGTTTGGACCTGAAATCGACCAAAAGACATACAGGGCTCCTGTGCTATTCGCAGTGGAGCCACTGCTGAGATGTGCGAACCGGCTCCATAGAGAAACCCGCATCCAATTTGCCTAAGTGTGAACCCACCCTAAAGGAGAGCAGTGCCAAATAGCGAAAAATGCTGTAGTCAGGAAGGAAGTAATATCTTCCAGAAGTCAAGTGGTTAACGTAAATTGTTAGACAGGGTCAATTTGGTTGTTTTGCAGGCTGGCAAGTGTGCTGGGAAATCTGTTTGCTTGTGTTGTGCGTTGCCCTTCCATGTGCACCTTACTGCAAAAGCTAGTTATAGGTTGGGGCAGTTGCCACTTTTTTGTACAGTTGGGTGTGTCCTTTACAGTGAGGGAAAAAGGTATTTGATCCCCTGCTGATTTTTGAATGTTTACCCACTGACAAAGAAATAATTAGCCTATAATTTTAATGGTAGTTTTTTTTTAACAATGAGAGACAGAATAACAACAAAAATATAAAAAAAATGCATTTCTAAAAAGTTATAAATTGATTTGCATTTTAAACAGTGAAATAAGTATTTAATCCCCTATCAATCAGCAAGAGTTCTAGTTCTCAGGTGTCTTCTTTACAGATAAGGAGCTGAGATTTGGAGCAAAAGAAGGCAAAGAAGCAGTCAATCAATCAGATTCCAATCTCTCCACCATGGCCAAGACCAAGTTGCTGTTCAAGAATGTCAGGGACAAGATTGTAGACCTACACAAGGCTGGAATGGGCTACAAAACCATCGCCAAGTAGCTTGGTGAGAGGGTGACAACAGTTGGTGCGATTATTCGCAAATGGAAGAAACACAAAATAACTGTTAATCTCCCTCGGTCTGGGGCTCCATGCAAGATCTCACCTCATGGAGTTTAAATGATCATGAGAATGGTGAGGAATCAGCCCAGAACTACACAGGAGAATGTTGTCAATGATCTCAAGGCAGCTGGGACCATAGTCAACAAGAAAACAATTGGTAACACACTACGCCACGAAGGACTGAAATCCTGCTCAAGAAAGCACATGGCCCGTCTGAAGTTTGCTAATGAACTTCTGAATGAATCAGAGGAGAACTGGGTGAAAGTGTTGTGGTCAGATGAGTCCAAAATCAAGCTCTTTGATGTCAACTCATCTCGCCGTGTTTGGAGGAGTGCTGCCTATGACCCCAAGAACACCATCCCAACCGTCAAAAATGGAGGTGGAAATATTATGCTTTGGGGGTGTTTTTCTGCTAAGGGGACAGGACAACTTCACTGCATCAAACCGACAATGGACAGGGCCATGTACCGTTAAATCTTGGGTGAGAACCTCCTTCCCTCAGCCAGGGCATTGAAAATGGGTCGTGGATAGGTATTCCAGCATGACAATGACCCAAAACACATGGCCAAGGCAACAAAAGAGTGCCTCAAGAAGAAGCACATTAAGGTTCTGGAGTGGCCTAGTCAGTCTCCAGACCTAATTCCATAGAAACTGTAGAGAGAGCTGAAGGTTTTACCAAAAGTCAGCCTCGAAACCTTAATGACTTGGAAAGGATCTGCAAAGAGTGGGACAAAATTCCTCCTAAGATGTGCGCAGACCTGGTGGCCAACTACAGAAACGTCTGACCTCTGTGATTGCCAACAAGGGTTTTGCCACCAAGTACTAAGTCATGTATTGCGAAGGGATCAATTATATATTTCACTTATTAAAATGCAAATCAATTTATAACTTTTTTGAAATGCGTTTTTTTTAAATTTTTTTTGTTGTTATTCTGTTTTCACTGTTCAAATAACCCTACCATTAAAATTATAGACTGATAATTTCTTTGTTAAAGGGGAAAAGGTAAAAAATCAGCAGGGGATCAAATACTTTTTTCCCTCAGTGTACCTCCCCATCAGCTCTCAGAGCTTTCCTCATTGAGTTCTGCAATGTGTAACTTCAGCTCTCTGCCCCCTTTTTTTCTGACACCTCAGACAGATAGAAAAGAGAAGAGTGCAGATAAACAGGTACAACGTACGTAGCAGGATTTGTTTAATCTCTGTGTATCACCCGAGGCCAGTCACTTCGCTAGGTATATGGAAGGGTTTACAACCACTTTAACCAAGGGAGTGTGGTGTATGCACGTAAAAATACTGACCAGCAATGCAGATCTCTGTATTGTTTTACTAATCTGTACGCAGGTCATGTTTATGCGCCTGGTGTAAAGGCACATTGAAAACAATGGTCTGCAGTTATTTCAGTAAAAAAAAATGCCTGTATACTTAAAAATTTAGCTTTGCGGCAGCAGTGTGCAAAGGGGGCTGAAAAACAAGACAAAACATCACTAGCGTGTTTAGAAGAGGAGCTTTTGGGCAGAAAAAATGTTTGACATGCGTAGATGCGATGAGCGTTCATTCATTGCAATGGCTTGTGTAAATCAATATTTTGGCCGATGCCTTTGCCGCTTGATGTGACTAGATGGGCCTATATACGTGTGTGCAACACACGGTTTTGGGCGCATTGTTAACCACTTTTGGACCGCCCCCCGCCGTTATACATCACTACTTTGGTGTTGAATACCGTTGTTATGGCAGCAGATAGCTGCCATAACCCCGGTATTTTAAAAAACGGCGGGCGGTCCGCTTTCAGATAAAAGTGATCTCTGTGGCGGATTCGCTGCGAGATCACTGTTGTCGGCGGCAGGAGAGGTGCCCACACCCTCCCGCCATGTCCCGGTCATCTCCGTCACTTACCGGAGCCGTTGGTAGCGGCAGAGACGATCCAGTCCTTTCCCCTTTGAGGCTGGAAGTCAAGTGAGGGAATGATGGCCCCCACTCAACTCCATACCATTGGATGACGGAAGCAACGTCAAGCATCCCTTCCGCCCAATGGTCTTAAAGGGGAGGGTTTTTTCTTGTGCATTTAAGTGTAAATGTGAGATCTGAGGTCTTTTTGACCCCAGATCTTACATTAAAGAGGTCCTGTCGTGCTTTTTTCCATGATTCAATTTTTTTTTTAACCACTTCAATACCAGGTACTTTCACCCCTTCCTGCCCAGGACAATTTTGAGCTTTCAGTGATGTCACACTTTGAATGACAATTGCACGGTCATACAACACTGTACTCAACCTCAATTTTTATCATTTACTTCCCACAATTAGAGCTTTCTTTTGGTGGTATTTTTTCACCTCTGCGGTTTTATTTTTTGCTAAACAAACTAAAAAAGACCGACATTTTTGAAAAAAATTTTTTTTCTTTGTTTCTGTTATAAAATTTTGGTTTCTCCTTCACAGACGGGCACTGATGAGTTGGCACTGATGAGGCGGCACCGATGGGCACTGATGAGGCGGCACCGATGGGCACTGGTGAGTTGGCACTGATGGGCACTGATGAGGAGGCACTGATATGTAGAATTGATGGGCACTGATAGGCGGCACTGATATGCAGCACTGATGGGCACCGATAGGTGGCACTGATATGTAGCACTGACAGGTGGTACTGATAGGCACTGACAGGCGGCATTGTTGGGCACTGACAGGCGGCACTGATAGGTGGCTTGATGGACACTAATAGATGGCACTGATAGGGCAGGTACTGACAGGTGTTAATGCTGGGCACTGATTGGCACTGTGATGGACACTGATTTGCATTGTGGTGGGCACTGATTGGCACTTTATTGGGCACTGACGGTGTTATGGGGCACTGACTGGGCACTGATTGGTAGCTTATGGGTACATTTGATGGGGGCTGTGCTGATAATCAGTGTGCTGATCATCAGCACAGATCCCCCCTCTGACAGGGAGAGCCGCTGATTGGCTCTCCCTGTCAGCACGAACCGAGGAATGCCGTTTACCGGCACTTCCTGGTTCTCGCGATGATCAGCTGTGATTGGTCACAGCTGATCACGTGGTAAGAAGCCTCTGTCAGAGGCTTCTTATCACGATCGGAGATGCGGCATGTCAGGCTGACACGCTGCACTAGCGATCGCCACGCTGTGCGCCCCCGCAGGCGTGCGCCAGCATGTTATCTTACTGGATGTCATATGACGTCCCGTCAGGATAACAGAACCACTTCCCGGCTGTCATTCTGTTATAGGCCGGACGGGAAGTGGTTAAAGGGACAGAGTAAGACTAAAAAATAAAAAGTATAACTAATAATAAAAAAAAATATTAAAGCGCCTCATCCCGCCGTGCTTGTGCACAGAAGTGAATGCATACGTAAGGCACACCCGCATATGTAAATGGCGTTCACACCACACATGTTGAGGTATCACCGTGATCGTTAGAGTGAGTGCAATAATTCTATCAAAAGACCTCCTCTGTAACTCTAAACTGGTAAGCTGTAGAAATTTTTAAACGTTGCCTATAGAGATTTATAAGTGTCAAAGTTTGTCGCCATTCCATGAGCAGGCGCAATTTTAAAGCATGACATGTTAGGCCGAGTAAATTGATACCCAACATTATCTTTCACAATGTAATAAAACATTGGGCTAACTTTACTGTTTTCTTATTTTTTAATTAAAAAAAAGTGTATTTTTTCAAAAAAAATTGCGTTCGTAAGACCGCTGCGCAAATATGGTGTGACATAAAGTATTGCAATGACCATCACTCTATTCTCTAGGGTGTCTGAAAAATATATATATATATATAATGTTTGGAGGTTCTAAGTAATTTTCTAGCAAAACAAAATGATTTTAACTTGTAAACAGTGTAAAAAATAAATAGGCTCGTCCTTAAGTGATTAAGCGTCTTAAGTGTGTTCAGAAAGGAAAATCAATTGCCCTGTGTATATGAGGCCTCATTATGTGACAGGGGTGAGAAGTGGGCAGGCCCTGAGGGTACAGTGCCAGCCTCACCCAGTCCATCCACCCCTGGCCTCATCCACCTGCAGGCACCCGAATCACAGGGACTGTCCTTCTCCAGCATCCTTTTCTGTGTGCGGCTTCAGCCGCTCGGTTGCCGTGGTGACGCTTGTCTCCTGCGCTGTGGAAAGTGGATAAGCCCGCCTCTTGTTCGCTGCTCTCCCCTGATAGGCTGTTCGTCAGCAGTGTGGGCAGGGCTCAGGATGGAGGAGGAAGGAGCTCGGTGTAGGCCGGTGTGTGGCCCCCTAGTCCTCGGGTCTGGCCTCACATTGCTGTCATAGAGCCCGGTACAAGGCAAGACCGGAGCTGAGAGGAAGTCTTGTCACCTGGCGACAGCAGGAGCGCTCAGAGAGCCCGGCATGAGGAGAGAGCGGGGTGAGTGGAATGGGTGAGCTTTCTATTCACCTCCTCACCCCATGGCACTTTACATTGCTTTTTATTGTACTTTTCATGTCCCCACCCCCCACTTTTACCAAACCTGCCTGTTGGTGACAACCCTGTACTGTTCTGTGCACAGTGTCACCATGCAGGTAATAAGCCCCATCAGGCTCAGCCATCAAGTGTTTGTTTATATAGACCTCTCCATCCTATGTCACAGACCACTTACCTTCTACCTACCGTCCTCACCATCCCTCTATTGTCTGTAGACCACTTACCTGTCACCTCTCCTCTGTCCCATGTACATACCTCATCCCCAACTAACTCCTTTATTGCCAATGGCTGTTATTTCCTCCTGATTCCAGGTATACCTGACCAGTGTGTTTCCTCCTCCCTTCTACCTGCATTAGTTGTTTTCTTCCACATCCTTTGGCCTCTTCCACATGGGCTGTCCAATCAGTCTTGTCAGTTTTTCAGGCAGACCTGATAGTAAGGATGGTCTCCGGCGTGTTCGCACAGCCCACGTACAGAGTCCGCCAGGAAGTCGGCACGGCGCTAATCACAGGCAGAGAGACATTGTCCCGATGTGCGGCTACAGAGATCAGGAAATGTCTCACTGCCTGTGATTAGCGCAGCGCCAACTTCCTGGTGGACTCGTCACGCGGGCTGTGCGAACACACCGGAGATCATCCTTACCTGATTGGACCCTCCAGTCTCTTCTATGGATGTCAGCTGACACACGCTGACACCAGGCGCCATCCAATCCTGTCCACCAAAACCAGACAGATGGTGGTCCTTTTTTCCATTTGTCTGACGGATCAGATCGAAAGGAAATGGACAGGTAAAGTTGCCACCTCCATCCCTTTAAAACCAAACCAGGTTCTGTGGCTAATTAAGGTGGTAATTCAACTCACTTGGTGCCTTATCTGCATTAAATTAGCCTCAGAACCTGTGTAATTCATATGTGTTCGGGTTTAAAGAGATAAGGTGGCAACCCTATGGACAGGTGGTCCATTTCCATCCGATCGCCCCATAGAGGAGAGCGGAACTTTGTCCATGACCGCTGTGCATAGCGGATTGGACATGGACCTATTATCTGCCTGCTCAGCGGAAAGATCCCCCAATGAGCAAAGGGATTCTGCTTCACAGAGGTGCTCATATTAAAGGGGCCTGTATGGCTTTTCCTTTCATTCCTTCCACTGAAAGCAGTATTAAACCCCATATCAAACCTGTATTATATTGCAGCTTACCATTCTTAGATGTGATAGGTTTCTTTTTTAGGCCCCTCTAATTTAATCTGGTGATCTAACAAGTAAGTCTGTGTTTTTTTTTTTTTTGTTTTTTTTTTTTTCAAAAGAACAAGCTATCCTGCAAAATGTATGAGTTTTATACAGATGAGGCGAACCATTTACCCCTGCCAGGGGTGTTTACAATGATCAGCTTTTATTTATTTGTTTAAAAAACATTCACCCCAAGCTGTTACTGCTTAAAGTATTAACTGGAGATTGGTTTCAATTTGCTAGTGTATTCAAATGGGCTAGTACATCTAATAGATGTGCACCGAATGGAAATTTTGTTGCTTAAACCAAAACCGAAAATTCAGGATACGCTTGGATAAAGCCGAAAAATTAAAAAAAAAAAAAAAAGATATATAATTGTATTATATTCAACTTTTTAATTAATATCATGAATTTATTGTCGGTTATTTTTATTTACAAAAAAGTCACAACAGCTTTCCAATAACTTGCATCAATCATTTGAGATTTACATTCTTTTTATCCTAAATTTCCTAAAATTCTCTTCACTATAATAATCCTGTTCCTTTTATACCAATTTTGTGAATGTTGGGTATGAAAGTATATGAAAAAGGAAAAGGTGTTGTACGTGCTGCCTACTCTAACATGTATTAAAGCTGTAGTAAACCGCAAAAAAAAAAAAAAAAAGTTCCTTGCAAATTGTCATAATGTGCTAGTATGCATCGCATACTAGCACATTATGAAAGACATACCTTAAAACAAAGCCCTCCAGCAGCACCCTGTCACCGCTGACAGGGCTTCCATTCTCACCCGGTCTCACTTCTGGGTTTGTGGGCAGCCTCCATTTGGTGGAGCCACTATGACGTCACTCCAACAAGGAGTCACAGCCGCAGCACGCTCTCTCTATGAACGGCACGCCATCCATTGAGGGCACAATGTGCATGCGCCTGCTAAAGTAAATATCTCCTAAAACGGTGCACGTTTTGAAGATATTTACTGTACCTACAGGTAAGCTTTATTATAGACTTATCTGTGGGTATAAATTAAAATAAAGCCTTTACTACCACTTTAACAATATATATCCTTTTGCGCTAACTTTTGTCACCAAAAGTTATTTTCGTGCAGATGCTTTGATAAAAGTCAGAAATTACATATCTACAATATTTTATTGTAGGGGATAAGGATTTATTATTACAAAAAGAATTGGTGCAGCAATCACAGTATTTGATTCATGAAATTTAGGGCTAAATTTTGCATCAATATCTTGCTGTGAAGAATGAATCGTATGTGAATCATAAGTGTGTAGTCACCCAGCAACTTGGAATGGAAAATATTGGAGGACATTGTTCAAGTTTGTGAGTTGTAGTAATCTTCTATTGAAAGGATAAAGCTGGCCGTACGCTAGTAGAATTTCGTTTTTAATATTCGTTTTTCAGGTACTCACTTTTTTTGCCAGTGGTTTAGACATTAATGGCTGTGTGTTGAGTTATTTTGAGGGGACAGCAAATTTACACTGTTATACAAGCTGTACACTCACTACTTTACATTGTAGCAAAGTGTCATTTCTTCAGTGTTGTCACATGAAAAGATATCATATTTACAAAAATGTGAGGGGTGTATTCAATAGTGTGAGATACTGTGAGTATATATAAAAAAAATGAGAAACATAAACACCCCCCCCCCTTCTTCTTTTTTTTTTTTTTTTTTTTGAAGAGTTCAAAATCAGTCTCACTTCTGCATAAAAACCAGCTTCTAACCCCAGCTTGTTCAATTAGGCTTTGGCAATAAAACCTGGAAGCTGATTGGCTTCAATGCAGAAGTGAGCCTGATTTTGCACTCTTCAGCTTTATTAAATAAACCCTAATGTCCTCTGCACAAAAATAACAGGTGCTAGTATGCATCACATACCAGCACATTATGAAAGACTTATCTTAGAACGAAGCCCTCCAGTGTGCTGTCTTCGCTGACAGGGCTTTCATCTTCACCTGGTCTTCCTTCGGGGGTTTGCGGGCTTCAACTGTTTGACTGGCTGAGCCACGATGACGTCACTCTTGTGCATGGCAACACGCCATCCATTGAGAGTGCAGTGTGCATCCGCCATTGATGTCACTACCCTGTTCTGCCCGGCGATATGCCTCCCAGAGTTAATTCCGGTTATCGCGGGCTCCAGCGCTGTGATTGGCCGGAGCTGCAGTGACGTCACTCCCGCGCATGCGCGCGGGAGCCGCCTGTAATGGCACATCAGCTGAAGCAATGGCACGAACAAGCTGTTACTTCAGTGCGCATGTGCCAATGACGTCAGCACATGCTGATACAGGCCAGGGCATATCTCCTAAACCGTGCAGGTTTAGGAGATATCCCCTCTAGCTACAGGTAACCTTATTGTAGACTTACCTACAGTGAAAAGTGGTCTGTAGGGGTTTACAACCACATTAAGCATAAAGACAATTATTTAATTTGTACAAAGTTTTTGGAATAACTTCAAGCAGCATTAACTATGCCATGTAATGATGTGGCACCATTCAGGGCCTGTCCACCTCCAGAGGAAGATGACCCATGATGTCACATGACCGGACTGACATACCATGGGAAAAATGTATATAGATCTTGAATTCAAGGCTGATTGTTCATATTCTGAGCTAACTAATTTGTTCTCAGTAGGCTCATGTATAGTTTGGGCTCTGCAGAGACATGAATCAGGTGTTTGTTTTGTCTTACTGCTGTAGAAAAAAACTATTTCTTTTGGAAGGGCCAAAGCTACCTTCCATCTCAGTGCTCTGCAATCCCATCCTGTGGTTAAACAATAGAAGTGATTCCTCACTGGGGACTGAATCATAGTCACGCTCCCTGCCTGTATAACCCAATTGTGCAAAGTCACAGATTCTTGTCCTATTACAACTCATGTGGGTGGCAGGAAAATGAGATGCCAGCAGATAAGAGATAACATTAATAGGCTACCAGTCTTGAGAAGTAGGATCAGATGATTAACTCCTGAATGGTCAAGCTGCATAATAAGAAACAGTACAGTTAACCACCACGTTCCAACTGTGTTACCTATAAGAACTGATCATCTTTTTCAGTTAGCTTGAAAAACAACACTGTAAAAAAAAATAAAAAAATAAAAAATAAACAAGTTCATGACCCTAGTAAGTAAGTGAGTGTAATGCTCAATGCACTGTTTTCATACTCAGCATTAGCAGTTCTCCACAAAAGCTTATGGTCTGTCAGCTTGCAATGCATTTGACTTCTTTTTTTTTTTACTTGTTCAGCAGTATGCTTTAACTGTATGCAGTGATTTGCAAACACTTTCTATTGGGGACATTTTGCTGGGATATATTTCACCTCACCAAAACTGTAAGGAAAAGCATGGTCGATTTTTGATCCACAGCTTTTCAACATGGAAATAACGTCTCTTTTTCAGAAGCATCCCTGACTCAGCTAAGAGATCAGCATCTTATATCACTCCTACACCAGCCAAATAGCCAGCCCACTATGCTTCTGTTTTATCATAGTGCCAAACAGAAGTTGGCTGCAGGGTATTTTAATTGGCAACTATATTGTTGCTGCTGTGTTAATGCACAGTGGTTTATTTATTTTTTTATGAAAATTCTGGATTTGTCAGCTGACGTGATTATACTTTTGAACTCTAAAAATACAAATCAGTATTAACCTGTCCATAATTTTCACTTTTGGGAATTTGTGTGTGAACTACTTTCCTTTCCCATACAAGTCAACATGAATATATATAAAAAGCTTGAAACAACTCAGTGATTCATAAAGATGACTACAAACAACACAGAAGCAAATCGAATCAACACAAACCATATTGCTTTTGACTCGTATGCCCTAACACTTCTATTTTAATGCACATCTGTTTCTCTTTTTTCTGTTTGCATAACCCAGAACAGTAGCAGTACTCGGTGAATACCCCACATAGCAGATATATCTCGGTGCAGACAGACAATGCTGTGAGTCATCTTTGTGCTCTTCTAGTAGTTCCTACCTGAACACCGAGCAAAGGGATGACTCATTGCTGCATTAGGACACAGGTGGCAGGATTTCTTTCCCGTTAAATATTCCAGTTGTTTTTTTTTTTTTCTTTAAGGAATATAGTCTATTTGCTACATTTCAGGAGTTCATCATTGTTATAGTGGACTCGTATAAACATATTTATATGCCAAAAAAGAGTGTCTATATTGATCAGTGCAGCCAGGCACTCTTGTTTCTGTTTGCATATTGTGTAATTAAATGATGCCGATTCTGAGAGGTTATTATAGGAAACCTACATTTTCTATTCAGATTGCAGTATGCAGCACAGCATTCTGGGAGACAGGGAAGAGTTACATGCCACCACTTCTCTCTGGCAGATGAGTAGGACAGTGGGGGGAGAGAGAGGGAGGTAAGCATTAAAGTGGAAGTTTAGTCAAAACCTAAAGCCCTGTACACACGGACCAAATGTCAGGCAGGATTGGCCGGTTCAATAAAAAATGGCTGACATTCGGCCCGTGTGTACTGCAGCCAGGCCAGATGGCTGGCTTCTGTCATAGGGGTGTAATCAAAAAGTCTACCGATCAACTCCCGATCACCGTTCTCAGCCAATGGTTGAGAGCGCTGACCGGAGTGTTCTGGTGGGGGTACAGTTCCCCTGGTCAGAACACAATAGCACAGCAGAGGGGGGGGGGTCGCTGTACTAACATAACAGAGTTAGTATAGCGACTTTTCCTGAGCTGTCAGGTTTTTTTCTTTTTTTTTTTTTTTTTTTTTTTTATTCAACCCTGCTGGGTTGAACAACCAAAAAAAACTAGTAGTGTGTACCAGGCTTAACTCTAAGCCTACTTTCTGCCACATTCTAAGCCTAAGCAATTTAGCCCTGTAAAGAAAAAAATCGCTATACTTACCTGTTTTGCAGCTGCTTCAGTCCATTCCCACGTTGAGCTGTCAGTGGCAGCTACTCTGTGGAGGTGGGTGCAGGAGAGGCAGCCGACAACAAAAGCCCCATAGTACAGTAACTCTATGGGGGACAGCACTTCCCAGGCATTTCCCAGCCGTTGTCAGTTCTCTCCTGTAGTGGGGAAAGGACTGCGCTAAAACCAATCAAGTAGGTGAAAAAAAGCTGCTGACACTCAAACATACAAAGTTCCAAATAGATAATACAGTGACAGTGTAGCACTGCTAGAAAGTGTAAAGATAAATCACAAGATAAAGACTCAATAACAAATCTAATAAAACAAAAAATATAAATAGACAAACTGAATGTGACCTAGTGAGTGTATGGGGGGAAAAAAAAAAAAAAAAAAGGTGTCCAAAAAAGTTTCGAATGGTATATCCCTCAGATGAAGGTAATCCCAATCATAGGAAATTGGTGTATGGCTTGTCTGTAGTCAATTTCAACGATACTCAAGAGGTAAATGGGTACTCTTACCAGCTATGATGGACCCCAAATGTCATACGACAGAGGGGTCAGACAGACTTGGGATCCTATGCTGTATTGATCAGATGTTGTTCAGGTACTGGACATAGATGAGTAGAACCGGTTTAAGGTGATAGCCTCAGCTCCTGGTCCGTGGAAACTCCAAGTAGTCTCCAGCCAGATAGCCGTCTCCAAAATTGTTGCCGCATAGGCTCCAGGAAATGTTCATATGAAAACAGAAGGAAGGAGAAGGACTCCAATGGTGCAGGTCAAAACCATTTAGGTTTATTAATGGTAAAAGGTCAAATGGTAAACACCAGTGTAATAAAAGTGATCACAAAAAGACTTATAAAATAAGATAAAAGCAATGTGGGATACAAGGAATGCTAGCCCGACCGGTTTCGACACTAAGGGGTCTTCAACTCTCCTGTACACAACAGCTACTGCTGCTTGAGACCAGACTGGAGCGACTGCAGAACAGGTAAGTACAGTGATTTTTTTTTTTTTCTTTACAGGGCTAGATTAGCCTTAGAGTAGAGAGTAGGTTTAGCATTATTTAGGTTTTTACTAAACTACTTTAACAGTCATGGTGGGCAGAAAGGCATGGGCAAAGAACTGTTTCACTTTTATCCATGTTAAAGTGATTGTAAAGTCTCGTTTAAAAAAAAAAAGAAAAAAAAAAAAGAAACATGTTACACTTACCTGCCCTGAGCAGTGGATTTGCACAGGGAAACCTGGATCCTCCTCTTCTCAGATCCCTCTTTGCTGCTCCTGGCCCCTCCGTCCTGTCACATGCCCCCACAGCAAGCATTTTGCTATGGGGGCACCTGAACTGAGCTGCAGCTCTGTGTGTCCATTCAGACATGGAGCTGTGGTTCAGCCCCACCTCTGTCTCCAGATTGGCAAACTGACTTTGGTTGACAGTAGCAAGAGCCAATGGCACCAATGCTGTGTGTCAGCCAATCAGGAGGGAGAGCCCCAGAAGGCTGAGGAACTTATAGACATCGCTGGATAGAGATGGGGCTCAGATAAGTTTGAGGGGGGTTGCTGCACACAGAATGCGTAGAATGCATCAAGATAAAAAAAACCTTCTGACTTTACAACTCCTTTTAACATTATTATGATTTTAAACAGGGCTGTAAATGAGCCTTAAAAATCTATAATGTTTCTAAATACTTTTCTCCTGGCAGGAGAAAAGCAGCTGCACAAATGCTCCTAAACCACAGTTATTCAGGCATATATAGGCACGTGAAGCACTTGGTCATTTATTCATTTCATTGGTTGGAATAATAATTATTCTGACCATTGAAATGAAACCAAGCATTGATACGCATTTACAAACCTTTTAGGTGCGACAGGCATTGGTTATGCTCAAAAGCATGAATGCACGTGTTGGTTTTTATTTTTCTGTCTCTGCCTATAGTCTGCATGGACACATAGGTTAACATAGAAGGGAGTTTAGAGGCAGGGGAAAAAAAAAGCTCAAACCCTTGTAAAGGCTAAGTTTTTTTTTTTTCTTTTTTTTTTTTTAGCTCAAGTGTGCATGAGGCCTTATAGTTGCAATGTAATGGTGAGCTTAAAGTGGAACTACACTGCATCTGAGAACCACAAACCAAAAATGCTATTTTGGAAAATGATTGATGTCAGACTTAGGCGGTACTCCTGAGGACACGTGTGCGCACGAAATGCGTTGGGTGGGGCCTGTACGTGCTGATGTTGGATTGGCAGCCTCTGGAGCTCCATGGTGTGAACTTTATATGCAGAGAAAGCATCACTGACACCTGAGCTGTTGGAGTCTGAACATCGGGCGGATGAATTGGATGTGTATTTGCTCATACATTTCATCTATCTGGTGAGTGGATTGCCGAGGTGGTGTGCGGTGCACTGTTGGTGACCATGTGGATTTTTTATGCACTTAGGGACACCGGGGGTACATTTATTAAGGAGGAAGATTGATATTCATCCTTGCACTATCAGCACTTTTTAAGGATGGTTGTCATGTAGTGGTGATCACCCCTCATTACATGTTTTGTTTTTTTATGTAAAATATATATATATTTTTTTTTTTTTTGGTTTATTTTGATGATTATGAATTCCAGCAGTTCATTTATGCACCCTATTTTATGTATGTAGAATTTCCAAGCGCTGCACTGTTACTTTTTACAAAAACGCTATTTACTTCATTTTTAGTTTCCAAAGCAAACTCGCCCATCCATCCATGTCTCAATGCTTTATTTTGCCCCCCCAGCATTTCTGGACAAGGGCAAATGATTCATGTAGCCTTTTCTTCCTGGAATCCATCTGCCCTTAGCTCAGACATGCAGACAGAAGAGAGTAAAAATCAGCACTAATTTTAATTATTTAATTAAAAGTAAATTTCAAATATGTTAAAAAAAAACACAGGCAGGGCATCAAATCAATTGTTATATTCTTGATACTTTAATAAAAAAAAAATTAGGTTAAAAAACAAAACAAAAAAAAAACAGGCAGTGCATTGATGTGTACTAAATGAGGGAAAGTGTTGTTTGTACCCAGCTGAGTATGATTTATATTGGGATATATTGTTTTTTGCTGAGCAAAGCAATAAGTTCTTCAAATGCTCTTAATATCTGCAGCGTGTCTTTTGTTTAAAACTTGCTATGACACATCTCTTCTGCGTAATATTAAGAAACATACTGCACAAAGGACTGCCACAATAAAAGTGGCCTGTTGGTCATATAGCTAAAGTGTAGTGAAGAAGGGTAGTGCTAAGATGAAACTAGAAGAAAAGAGTGGTGCACATTACATATACATCTCTTTACCTTAATTACTCCTAAAGATCTTAACTAGTATATGTAAAAACCAAGGCATCACAGGCACTCCCCGCATTACAAACAAGATGGGCTGTGTACGTTTGTTCTTAAATCGGAGCTCCAGCCAAAAGGGGAAGCTCTGCTTGTTTGTCGTCCATCGCATCCCCCCCCCCCGATGCCACATTTGGCACCTTTCAGGTGGAAGTGGGTACCTGTTTTTGACCGGTACCTGTTCCCACTTCTGGATGAGCTTGCTGCGGCCCCTCCGCCTTCCCCTGCCGCCGGGCCATTCATGAAGCACATGCACAGTGGAGAACCAGCTTCACTGCCGGTTTTCCTTACAAGGAATGGCGACAGCAGCACCCGAGGGCTAATTGAGAAATCAGCTGGGGTGCCGACATCGTGAGATCCTTGGACACGTAAGTGTCCTAATATTAAATTTTTTTTTTTGGTGGGGGGCCGGAACTCCTCTTTAAGTTAAATATGTATGTAAGTTGGAACAGGTATATTTTAAGTGTAACTCCCAGCCAACACAAGTATTTATAAGTTTTTTTTTTGGATAGCACAGGGAGGGGTTAACACCCCTGTAATGTTTGTTTTGCTGTCTATGCCCCATTTCAAAAGATTTCACCTCACTTTCTGTCTCTGCGACAATCAGATTTGAAAATTTGGGGTTGTCATGGAAACAATGATTGGTGATAAAGCTTCGGTGGAGACACCTTTTTCCCATGAAAACTCTTACAGGAGTGAATTTCCCTTCCTTGGGTTGGATTTCCTCTCACTTCCTGTTGTCTCCCTCCATTTGTAAGTCAGAGTCGTATGTAAGTTGGATGTTTGTAAGTTGGGGACTGCCTATATGTGTAAAACATATTTGTTGGTTTTTAGAAAACGGGGTTGACTAAGCCAACAAACACGCTGTGATATACCAGCTCATACGTGCAAGTTTGTCAGTTCATGACTTGTGTGTTTCTCACCTTTCTTTAGATTTTGTTTAAATAGTATAGGTTTGTTTTCCGAATTGCAGCTTCAGTTTTCATTGATAGAAAAGTTCATCAGTAGCAGTTGTTAGGTGTGTTTGCAATAATGAGAAATACCAGTAGGTTGTGCTTCAAGCTCATAATCTGTCATATTCATAGTGTATTAGTTGTATGCCTAGTTTTTTTTACAAAGGTTTTTAAATAACTTACAGACCATTTTTACGTATACTGTATACACCTTATCAGAATCAGAGGGGACAATGGACATCTGCAACACTGTTCCATAATGAAAATCCACTTTAATTGTCAGCAAACACACCAAGCAGGCTTTGCCTTCTGTATTGTGGCAGCAAAACATATAACTCTTAAAAACAAAAGAGGGCACACCACCAGCCTAGTGCATTATCCCACACACCATTTATTAATAATCCACAAATAAATATACTCACCAAAAAAGTGTTAAAATCACAGCATGTCAAAGGAAGCATCAGCTTCCAGGTTGTACAGTCCACTGTTTTGGAGAACATTCCATTGGTTCTTTTGCTTCCGAACTGGCCCAGGTAAGTTGGCTCTTTTGCTAACCTTTGTTTTAATATATTGCTTTTAGGCATCCTGAGGGTCTTTGACTATGTATATTTGTGTCCTGTACTGTAAGATTATAAAAAAAAAAAAAAAGCTTTGACTTACCTGTAAAATCTGTTTCTTGGAGTACAATACAGAACATGGGTCCCTCCCCTCCGCTTCTGTGGATTCTTTATTGCTTGCTAAATTATTATTATTTATTATTATTATTATTATTATTATTATTATTATTATTATTATTATTATATATATATTTTTTTTTTTTTATTTTTTTTTTTACAGCTAATCAATATTTAATGCAGTGTTTACACAGGGTACTAGTTTTGCAGAGAATTGTTGGGATTATATCACTAACTGCATCTCCAAATGGCCAACTCCGAATAGACCAGACAGGGGAAGGGAGGAATGAGTCACTCCACTGATTTATTTACCCAAGTATTTAACCTGAACTTTAGCTATTTAGTGCTATAATTAAAAGGTCAAGCAGGTAAAGTGACCTTGTTGCTAAACCAAGAAAAAAAAATCCACATGTATAACATTTGAGACTGAACATGCGTACTGTATCTGCAGCAGCCACGGAAATCCTCTTTTTATGGCCAAATACTGGCAAGCCTCCAACACTTGTCAGATCATGGCACTACCCCCTGCCTCCACACATTCCCATTGGCCCGTCACTATGATAAAATTTAGATGGCTGATGTTGAGTTTCTTGTTGCTCTGTAGACTTTGTGTGGGTAGATCCTTCCTGATCACATTCTAATGATGATAGAATGCCAGATTTACTTCTTGCCTCACAGTATGTTGTCCTTTCAACTACAGCTGCTAGTTATCTTATGTTTGCTTCCAGATCTCGCTGTTCAAAACCCCATTACTATACAGTACGACTTCGGGGGCGACTTGGGGCGACTTGCATAGACTTCTATACAGAAGTCGTTTTGCAAGTCGCCCCGGCAGTCGTGTGCAGGTCGCCTCGGTGAGGCGACCTGCAAGTCGTGCCGCCTCTGGTGTGAACCGAGGCTACTGTGCCTTTCAGAACATTGCTTACCTTATTACTTTATCAATACCAGTAAAACCAGTTTAATGCTACAGCTGTTAAACTGTTAAGCATCCCAATTGGTGCTTTGTCTATATACTGGATGTGTCTAATGATCAGAAGGGGAAAGAAGGTCTCTCTTGACTCCTCATATGGTAGCTATTTTATAACTCTCCTGTAAGTCGCATTTGCATCCTGATCCATATGCAGCAGAATGTATGCCTATGATACGGAAGATGTTGGTCAAATTAACACATCACAAGTCCAAAAAGTAACATGCCTGCAGCAGTGATCTAGCTGGTTCTGTAGAGTCGTGCACTTAGTGACACTGGTGAACTGCTGATTGAAACGGGGCATAGCCTCACCAATATGGAATCTGCCTTAGCTAGGCATAAGCTGTGGTATGATTTTTAAATGTGTCCTAGTTATTGTTTGTTTTTTTTTTTGTTTTTTCTTTTATTCAAACTTTATTGTAAGAAACTCTTGAAATCCTTGTTGCAAAGTATAAAATACAATTTATATTCATGTAAAAATATAAGGTCTACGGATTACAAAAGCACTTACAAATTGTGAAAAGAGTTCATTCTGCATGTAGCTGTACTTAAAGTAGAAAAAAAAGGTGAAGCAGCACCTGGAGGTATATATGAGACAGAGCCTTCCTGCACCCAAAGGGTAACTCCACTTTCAGGGGGAAAAAAATAGCAAACAAAGAAAAAATAATATAACGTATACAATTGCGACACGAGTCATATTGTAATTGAATGTTATTAAAAATTTTCTTTCCTTTTCAATCTGCAGCTCTGTAATTTTCTGAAAATGCAATGTAATATGGCTACCTGGAGGTGTTCTGTGTACAGAACGCCCCCCAAAAACATAATTTTCTGCTTGTGTGATTGGCTCACTGATTTTCCCAGAAGTGTGCACTAAGATACAAGTGAGATTTCCCGAATCCCCTGCAACAAAAATGTCATTTTTGGTGAGATACTTTCAATAGATAATCACGGCTAAAGGGATGTTGACCCTGCAATTTTCCTCATTAGAGGCCTGCAGGTGCGCAGCTGGTTGATAATTATGAAACCACTAGACTCCCTCGGCACAGAGGAATAAAACTGGGATTTCCTCAGAATAACAAAAGGTAGGACTCTACAACAAACTTTGTTAAAATCCTTGTAATGTACATAGATCAGTGTACAGAGGAGAATGTGTTTTTTTTCTCAACAAAAGTGGAGTTACGCTTTGAAGTATAACTAAAGACAAAACTTTTTCTTTGGATAGAGTGGAGATGGTTTAGAACACCTGTCAGTTTTTATTGCTGCCCGTGCCCCCGTTAGGGAGATTCATTCTCTCTGTTTTGTTTTTCATTATCATTAACTACTTCAGGCCCCGAAGGCTTTACCCCCTTCCTGACTGGGCCATTTTTTGCGATCCGGCGCTGCGTCGCTTTATCTGATAATGGCACGTTTGTGCGATGTTGAACCCAAATAAAAATGTATGTCCTTTTTTTTTTCCCACAAATAGAGCTTTCTTTTGGTGGTATTTGATCCTCTGCTGTTTTTATTTTTTGTGCTATAAACAAAAAAAGACTGACCATTTTGAAAAAACAAAAATTCAATATTTTTTTACTTTTTGCTATAATAAATACCCCCAATTTTTTTTTTTTTTTTTAACAAATTTCTTTCTTAGTTTAGGCCGATATGTATTCTTCTACATATTTTTGGTAATGGCGGCGATTATGGATTTTTATCGGGATTGCCACAGACAGATTGAACGCTTTTGACACTTTTTTGGGACCATTGACATTTATACAGCGATCAGTGCTATAAAAATGCACTGATTACTGTGTAAATGTCACTGGCAGGGAAGGGGTTAACATTGGGAGGCGATCAAGGGGTTAAATATGTTCCCTAGGTGTGTTTCTAACTGTGAGGGGATGCGACTAACTAGAGGAGGAGCCATATCGTTGTTCCTACTTAGTAGGAACAGACGATCTGTCTCTCCTTCCCTGTCGGGACAGGGATTTGTGTGTTTACACACACAAATACCTGTTCTAGCTCTTGTGCCTGCGATCACGGGTAGCAGGTGGCGATCGCGCCCGATGGCCACATGCATCGGGTCCCCAGCTCTTAAAGGAGCCATCGTATGGGTACGGCGATTTGTGCAGCAGTGCCACTTTGCTGATGTATATCGGCGTGAGCCAGTCGGCAAGTGGATAAAAGTGAAAGTAAAAAAATCACAAAATTTGGGTCGTTCACAGAAAATTAATAGAGGGTAAATCTTCCAATGGGGACTCTCGTTTTGGTGACCTGGGGGTCCCGAAGAGATTTCCTTAATTTACAGGGATTTGTTCTCACTTCTTGTTTTGGCTATGGGACAGTAAGTGAAGGTATATCACCCTAATGGGACAAATATGACAAAAATAAACCTTACAGTGGTTATAACCCTCTCTTACTCTATCCAGAAAAATATTTTTCCTAATAGATCTACTTTATTCTAGAAGTTCAGAAAGATAATGTGACTCTTTGGATGAAGCTGGTGACTCTAAGCATCGAGAGCAGTTCTGTAAAACTATAAGCAAATAGATGAGGAAGGGAGGGGACAGAAACAAAAGTGATTGGGGGAGAGACAGGGAGAGAGATTTCAGGGATTGAAAAGGGTGTTGAATAGAATAGCATGGAACAGGAAAGAATAGTATGAGTGCAGACGATGGAGAAAATAGGGTAGCAGGGAGAGAGAAGTAAGGGAAAATTATAGCCTGCAGCAGGGAAAGAGGGGGGATTATGGTTATGCTAAGTTTTGATTCTTCTGAGATGGTACCGGATACCCGAAAGAGAATACCAACAGTAAGTACATGGAGGGGAAAGAAGAAAATTAGGTCAGATCCCATAGAATATGAGAACTGCAAAACTGATGCCACCAGTAATACCAAGTCTGTCAGAATTTCTCTTCTTTGTGGTAAAGGGAAACTATCAAGCCTTCCATCTGCATAGTTTCATTGATGCGAGCAAACCAGTGTAAGAGAGTACGTGGAGTTGTCTATTCCTGTAGGATTAGGGATACATGTTCTGGCAGTGTTGAATAAATGGATTAACAGTGAGTTTTTGTATCTTTTCATGAGAATGGGAGTAGGATGTAGGATTAATGCTAAAGTTGATGGAAACTTCTGTTAGTTTGTAATATAACCTGAACTGCTGACCAGAAAAGGGGTAAGTGTAGGGCAATTCCAGAAAATGTTTTGGAGAGTGACCCTTTCTGTATTACTCCAATAAACCAAGCAGGTTTGGAGATACAGTTTGCCTTATAAGTTCAGAGTTCTGTACCATTTTATTAATAGTTTATAGCCTGCTTCCTGAGTTTATTTGTAAACTGAGGCTTTGTGGACAAAAAGGAAGCCATCAGCTTGGTTTTCTGTAAATGTGAGATTGAGCTTTTTCTCCTAGGCTCGAATGTGGGCCAGAGGAGAATTGGCCTCCGTATCTTGCAGGAGACAGTATGTTGTGGAGAAGGTGTGTCTGTAAGGGGGGGGGGGGGAAAGATACAAGACATGGATTTTCAAAGGCTGGTTTATCACAGAACAAATTTTTTATCTGAGAAAATGGAATGAAGAAAGTGAAAAAGTTGGAGCACTTTGCCATCTTGTTCCAGATTGCTGGTCAGATTGTGTGCTCAGGTGATCATGTGAGTGAAATTTACATGATGAGGTAAATGGTAAGGCCCGAATGAGACCTGCTTGGACGAGGATAAGAAATGTGGTATCTGTCTGCCCAGGAGTGAATAAGGGGCGACTCTTAGGAAATGTGGGGAAAAAAAAGTGACAGAAGCGCCATTGATCTTAGTGTAGTATATTTATTAACCGCTTGCCAGTGGCAGAATGACTCCCCTGTGCGAATTGCTGTAGCTGTACAGCGGCTGCTTTTAAGGGATATGGGTGGAGAGCCTGCAGTGCGCCGCGGTGTTCGCTGGGCATACGCAATTGCTCCTGACAGAGCCAGACAGAGGATCTGTGTGTGTAAACACAAAAATCCACATTATGACGGGTGAGAGGAGACCGATCGCGTGTTGCTAATATATTAATTAGGAACACCAATTAGTCTCCTCCCCAGGCAGTCTACCCTTGATCGCCCCCTAGTGTTAACCCCTTTCCTGACAGTGACATTTATACAGTAATCATATATATTATGCAGGCTGCATATGATGGGCACTGGTGAGGCTGCTGGGTACAGGCAGGCTGCATATGACGGGCACTGATGAGGCTGCTGGGCACAGGCAGGCTGCATATGATGGGCACTGGTGAGGTTGCTGGGCACAGGCAGGCTGCATATGATGGGCACTGGTGAGGTTGCTGTGCGCAGGTAGGCTGCATATGACGGGCCCTGGTGAGGCTGCTGGGCATTGGTAGGCTGCATATGATGGACCCTGGTGAGGCTGCATGTGACGGGCACTGGTGAGGCTGCTGGGCACAGGCAGGCTGCATGTAACGGGCACTGGTGAGGCTGCTGGGCACAGGCAGGCTGCATGTGACGGGCACTGGTGAGGCTGCTGGGCACAGGCAGGCTGCATGTGACGGGCACTGGTGAGACTGCTGGGCACAGGCAGGTTGCATTTGATGGACACTGGTGAGGCTGCATTAATCTCCTGTATCATATCTGCTAGGTGTGCACCGAATGGAAATTTTGCTACTACTATTAGCAATGTGTTTAAGAGATTGCAGACATGATACAATAGATAGAGACTGCAGACTGCATTTTTCTTGACCTTTCTTGCACTAAAGGTACCAATAATGGCAAACAATAAATTCATATTAATTTAAATTGATGATATTATTAAAAAGTTGAATACAATTATATATAAAAATCTAAATATTTTTTAAAAACCTGTAATTTTCAGTATCGGTTTTGGTTTTCGGCCTAGTGTATCCTTCATTTTCGGTATCGGCACCAGAATTTCCATTCGGTGCACCCCTAACTTTTATTCATTTAAAAAGAAAACCCATTGAGTGAATGGTACGAATCTAGCCTAAAGCTGGGTGTACGCTAATCAAAATTCCAAATTTCGATCTGTTTAGCCCTCCCTGTCAGACCAAAGCCGATCTGCTGCAAAACCTTCAATCAGCATGCTATGTAAATGACAATAAAAAGTCCATAATCTTCATACAATAAAGCCCCATGCACACTGGACATTTATTTTGGGAATTTGCAATGTTTTTTTTTTCCAGTCTCTAAACTCCCCTGCATGGTAGCCTATGTATCCATGCACACATAAGCGTTTAGAGGCAGAAAAAAAAACCCACAGCCAGTGTGTCCAGGAGCCAGTGCGTCCAGGAGCAGCAGAGTTTTACCAGAAAAAAGTTGAACTGAGAATGAAGTTTGTCTGCATGGTGAAACGATCATGACTGTAAAAGCAACATTACAAACCTGCGCGCACTGCGCATGCGCGAGCCGCACTACGTGCTGTGAATGGCCGGGCAATCTTCTGGGACCTGTTGTCCCAGAAGATTTCAGGGAGGGAGGAAGGAGAGTTGATCTTCCTTGTGGCGCCAGGGGAGGGAGTGGGAGCTGGGTGCCTGTAAAAACAGCGTACCCGCTTCCCCCCCCCCCCCCCAAAAAAAAAAATAAATTAAAAAAATGACATGCCAAATGGTATTTGGCATGTCAGGGGGTCACCAACACTTAAAGCGGAAGTTCCATTTTTGGAACTCCGCTTTATTGCATCAAGGTGAAAAAACTTCTGACACTGACCAGCCCCCCAGCCCACAGAGACGCACTCAACCTCTCTGCACGTGGTCTCGGCTCTTGATTGGCTAGATTGATAGCAGCGCAGCCATTGGCTCCTGCTGCTGTCAATCAAATCCAATGACTCGAGCACCGGGGGGTGGGGCCGACTCAGGAGCGTGCCCACACAGTAACCCCCAAGGAGAGCGCTTCTCCTAGGGGGTTTACTGATGTGGGGAGGATCTGATAGTGCTGCTGGGGGACTCCAGAACAGGTAGATCGGGGCCATTCTGTGCAAAACGAACTGCACAGTGGAGGCAAGTATGACATGTTTTTTATTTAAAAAAAAAAAGGGTTTACAACCCCCTTTAAAGGATCACTAAATACAGTGGGGAAGGAAAGTATTCAGACCCCCTTACATTTTTCACTCTTTGTTGCAGCCATTTGCTAAAATCATTTAAGTTAATTTTTTTCCTCATTAATGTACACACAGCACACCATATTGACAGAAAAACACAAAATTGTTTACATTTTTGCAGATTTATTACAAAAGAAAAACTGAAATATTACATGGCCCTAAGTATTCAGACCCTTTGCTGTGACACTCATATATTTAACTCAGGTGCTGTCCATTTCTTCTGATCATCCTTGAGATGGTTCTACACCTTCATTTGAGTCCAGCTGTGTTTGATTATACTGATTGGACTTGATTAGGAAAGCCACACACCTGTCTATATAAGACCTTACAGCTCACAGTGCATGTCAAAGCAAATGAGAATCATGAGGTCAAAGGAACTGCCTGAAGAGCTCAGAGACAGAATTGTGGCAAGGCACAGATCTGGCCAAGGTTACAAAAAAAATTCTGCTGCACTTAAGGTTCTTAAGAGCACAGTGGCCTCCATAATCCCTAAATGGAAGACGTTTGGGACGACCAGAACCCTCCCTAGAGCTGGCTGGCCAAACTGAGCTATCGGGGGAGAAGAGTCTTGGTGAGAGAGGTAAAGAAGAACCCAAAGATCACTGTGGCTGAGCTCCAGAGATGCAGTCGGGAGATGGGAGAAAGTTGTAGAAAGTCAACCATCACTGCAGCTCTCCACCAGTCGGGGCTTTATGGCAGAGTGGCCCGATGGAAGCCTCTCCTCAGTGCAAGACACATGAAAGCCTGCATGGAGTTTGCTAAAAACCACCTGAAGGACTCCAAGATGGTGAGGAATAAGATTCTTTGGTCACATCATTGGATGTGATTGACAGCAGCGTGAGCCAATGGCTGCGCTGCTTCCAATCCATCCACTCTAGCCAATCAACGGCCAGGCTGAGCGTCGAAGAGGATGTCGGGGGCGAGCGCGGGAATTTCAGGGGGGTCAGGTAAGTAAAATGGGGGGCTGCGGTATTGTCGGATGTTTTTTCACCTTAATGCATAGAATGTATTAAGGTGAAAAAACTTTTACCTTTTAACCTCTTAAAGGGGCTACAGCGCGGACCTGAATTTCCAGGAGGCCGTCATATGACGTCCTCCCCTTTGCACGCTTTCCGTGCTCCCCCGGCGCGTGCTGTGATCACCGAGGCACTGAGACTCGGGTGATCACAGATCCGAGTAAGGGGCCGATCCTGGTGCCAATCAGTGCCACCTAGCAGTGCTGCCTATCAGTGCCCATCACTGCCACCTATCAGTGCCCATCACTGCCACCTATCAGTGCCACCTATTAGTGCCATTTTTTAGTGCCCACCAATGCCACCTATCAATGCCCATCAGTGCCACCTCTGTGTCACCTCTCAGTGCCCACCAGTGCCGCCTTATCAGTGCCCATCAGTGCAGCCCATCGGTGCCCATCAGTGCAGCCTAATCAGCGTACATCAATGAAGGAGAAAAATGACCTGTTTGCAAAATTTTATAACAAAATATAATTTTTTTTTTTTTTTTAATTTGGTCTTTTTACATTTTTTTAACAAAATATAAAAACTACAGAGGTGATCAAATACCACCAAAAGAAAGCTCTATTTGTGGGAAAAAATGATAAAAATTTAATTTGGGTACAGTGTTGCATGACCGCGTAATTGTCATTCAAAATGTGACAGCGCTAAAAGCTGAAAATTGGTCTGGTCAGGAGGGGGGGGTTAAGTGCCCAGTAAGCAAGTGGTTAATTAAAGCAGCTCAAAAGGGGTTCATCCAAGATAACAAAATCTCAAATATAAAACAGACTGCAAAACCTTTAGACAAAGCCCTTCTGATTCCACTGTTTTCCTTAGTCAATTCCTGACAGTCAGTAAGAATTTTCTCTTACCTGCATTTTCTTTCAACTATGGCTTCTGAACATGTCCTACTTTTCCTAGATAACAATGGTCACATTTTTCACTTTATAATGCGTTTAATTGTACAATTTTAAATGTAATAATTATTGCATACTGACCAGCTCTTGCCCGTAATGCCCCCCTTTTTTTTTTTTTTTAAAGCTGCGTGACATTTTTCAATTATTTTTAAAGCCTCTAAAAACATAACTCGGTTTTGCGGTGGATAAAAATGATTTCTGAAGTGGATAAGGGTGTGCTGATTTTATTGATGTGCAGTTTGGGCTACATTGAGAAAACATGATTACTCTGCATGATGGTATCTGTCTTAAGAGTCAGTCGTGACTTTCATAAAAGGGAGTATTTAGGTAGAAAGGTTTGGTTGCTAAGCACTAGGCGTCTGTGTTGCCCTCCTCCCTGCTCCCAGTTTGTAGTGTCCATTATTAAGATAACACTAGCTTTGCAGAGATTGGTGAGCAAGCTGCTTTGCTAGAGATGTGCCATTCATCCTTCTATTTTTTTTCCTTCTATCCATAAACTGGGCCATTCATAGCTGACATTATGGATCTTTTTAATGTCTTTGCAGGTAGTGATGTCACAGCCCTGGTGTTTATTGATAACAGGTCTCATCCCAGTTTCTTCTCATCTGTAAAATGTTACCTTATATCATGTTAAAAAACAGTATAAAAAAAGGTGATGATATGTCTTCTGAATTGGTTTTTACATTGACATTTAATGCAGTTGTAAAGTCTCAGTGTTCACACAAGTTGCAGTTCCGTGAACACTTTTTTTTTTCTGCACTAAAATTGCATGCATGCACAGTGTTTTCCATGTATTCCAATGGCTCTAGTTCACACCAGTGCAGTCAGTTTCTGGTGCAGAAAATTAAAGTAGAGCGTGCTGCATTTCTTCTGCACAGAACTGTACTGGAACCTAGCAAATTGTATCAAAAATGCACTGGAACTGCATGTGGTGTGAACTGTAAGCAAAACCTGCAACCTGAACGTATCCAGAGTGTATTTTTTGTGACGCATTAAGGTGAAAAACCTTCTGTGGTGCAGCTGCCCCCCCCCCCCCAGAGCCCCCCTTTTTCTTACCTAAACCCGATTGTTCCAGCGACAAGAATGAGCCCAGCAGCTCCAGCCGCTGTCTCGGGTCCTCATTGGACAGATTGATAGCAGCAGAAGCCATTTGCTCCCGATGCTATCAAATCCAGTGACACGGGAGGCGGGGGCGGGGCCGAGTTTTGCTGTCTGTGTCAATGGACGCAGCAGCAGGATTCTAGAGCGCAACCGCATGAGTGCCCCCCATGGAATGCGGCTCTCCTCGGGGGCAATCGATGAGGAGGAGCCAGGAGCGTTGCCGGGGAACCTCAGAAAAGGAGGATCGGGCCCTCTCTGTGAAAAACTCTTGCACAGAGGAGGCAAGTATAACATGTTTGTTATTTAAAAAAAAAAAACAAACCTTTACAATCACTTTAAGTAAACAAACTTGCTAGGAAATAATTATGATCACTCCCAACTTTGCCCCTTCCTCTCAGGTTGGCGTCCTGCTGTATTTCATGCTGTACTGTAGCTGTTAAAAGCATGACTTCAACGGGTCTAATCTTAGTTTCTTAGTTCTTCTTATTTTTTATTTTTTGAAAAAATTGTACCATAACTGCAGACACAAGAAAATATAAAAGTGCTTTTTGTAAAAGAAAATGTTTGCACCATATTCTGTTAAATAAAAAAGAACAAGTTATTCTTACTGCATTTCTTAAGTTTCATTCTTGGAAGACTTTTTTTGAAAATACATTGTATCTTGAATACAGTACTCAAAATTGTCAAGCAATTGATAAATAATGGGAAAGCTTGGAAAGCAGAGTGTGGGGCAGGGGAGATCATCTTGCTGGAATTCTTGGTTCTGCTGCCCGAGGTCATGAAGTGTGGCCCTTGCTATATTTTTGTTTTATGGCCAAGTCAGATGGACAGAACTGGAAACTCATATATTGTACAAGTGTGCAATTGAACCCACAATTATCTTTTCAATTTTTTTTCCCCAATAATCCAGTTTCGGGAAGCTTGACAGTTTACACACAGCAAGTGACAATAGTGGGATTCGGCAAAATGTCCATGCACCTTACATGTAATTTTGTCTTTAGGTATAATTTATAATCTCTAAACAAACTAAAGTGGCCCTTATATTGCATAGCAGGTACCTTCCAGGTGGCTGCATGTCATCCCTGCTTTTTTTTTTTTTATAGTGCATTGTAATTAAAATATTGACCCAGCTCCGATGATTGTCTACTGTGGTCCCCACCTTCTGTCTCATGCATCTCACTTATCCACCCATCTCTGTGATGGGCAAATCCATGGAACAATAGCGAGGCAGGCAATCTCTGAATGGAGGAAGTGCGGATAATTGTCACAATCTCCCTCCTCCCATCACAGAACACTGTGCATTCCGTGAGAAGATAGTAAGGCTTTTTATGAATGGAGGAGGTGCTGGGCACATGACCTTCTATGATATCTGTACTACAGCCAGAACTACAAGTTTCAGCCCCAATAGGGGAGTGCGAGCTGAATAACAGTATAAGTTATACCAAACACGCATGGTTTGGAGGGAAAACACACTTCTTTGGAGGGAACCTATTTTTACTGTGCAAATGGGCAAAAATATTTTTTTGCAATACTTTGTATTTAACACACTCAAATTTTGTTTTTTTTTATTATTCAAAAACAATGAAACAGCTGAACAAATGCTATATGGAACGAGGCAGCAGTAAAAAGTTGTCAATTTAGGGGCAGAGCAGACAGCGGTGAGTCGGGGGGGGGGGGCTGGGGGAGTGGCATGTGGGTGGATCCCAACCATATGGTCTTTCCCGAGCCCGGACCGGCTTTGTGACATCAGCAGACTTCAACCTGCTGTCTGCTGCAAACGGGTCACAAGAGAGCAGCTTTGGCTAAACTGTTCCTTTAAAGTAGAATACGTTTTTCTAGAAGTATGAGTCCACATGGATCTATTGCAGTATTTATTATCTTTATTTTATGTCTTACTATCTAATTATGATCAAAAATTGATTAACCATATTCATAAGGCAGCCCACTGCTTACTCTCTCTCCACTGGAAGAGTATTTGTTCACCCACGCTTTTTGATTTATTCCAAATTGTTAGACGGTATGACAACTTGGATAAAAAACAAAAAAAGCAAAAAGTTTGCACACAAAAGGATGCTTTATGTATGTCCTTTAGAACTATATTTTGTTTATAGGGTATGTATACTTTTTACAAGAAAATCCATAACCCTACCAGTGCCTGTCCTTATCAATTTATATCGTTGAAGACATCAATTGCAGACTTGGCCACCTTCCCACTGCCTGACCTGACCAGTGTAAGACCCCTTTCACACTGGAGGCGTTTTTCAGGTGTTTTAGCGCTAAAAATAGCGCCTGAAAAAAGCCTCATCTGCAATCCCAGTGTGAAATCCAGAGAGCTTTCACACTGGGGCGCTGCACTGGCAGGACGTAAAAAAAAAAAGTCCTGCAAGCAGCTTCTTTGAGGCGCTTTAGGAGCGGTGTATACACCGCTCCTAAAGCGCCCCTGCCCATTGAAATCAATGGGCAGCGCCTGCAAAGCCCGCTAGCGCCAAAAAGCGCTGCAGAAACGACGGTAAAGTGCCACTAAAACTAGCGGCGCTTTACCGCCCCTGCGCTGGCAGTGTGAAAGGGCTCTAAGAGCAGCAATTATGTCATGCTGCTATTCTGGAGTCTTATAAAATGTCACAATTCCACTGCCATATAAAATAATGGATACCCTGGCTAAATTTGCCGAGCTAGAGATGGACTTGGCCATTATTCCCAAAAATGCCTCTTGCACACTGCAGCTTGAAAAGCCTATTAATTGTAATGTGACTATGCACACAGGTGCGTAAACAAATTAGAAAAATCTGCTTTTTTGGTTAGTAATTTACGCCTCATGCCCACAAATGCATGCAAATGTCCATTTATATATTGTGCAGAATGAGAGAATACATTTTTACGCATTTGCATTTGCGACGCTTTTATATTTTTTTTACGGTTACCAGGTTAGAGTTACAGAGGAGGTCTAGGGCTAGAATTATTGCTCTCACTCTGACGATCGCGGTGATACCTCACATGTGTGATTTGAACACCGTTTACATATGCGGGCGCGACTTCCGTATGCGTTTTCTTCGCTGCGCGAGCTCGCGGGGACGGGGGTGCTTAAAAATTTTTTATTTATTTTTAGACTTATAAATTGTGTTTTAAAAAAAAATGTTTTTTTTTTTTACTTTTATTTTTTTCAGCTTAAAAAATAAATATATATTTTTATAAATAATTGTATTTATGGTGCATATTTGGTCAGGTAAAAAAAATGCACCTCTCCATTGAAGTGCATTGAAAATGCAGAAAGAACACATCAAAAAATGCACCTGTTTTGTGTTTTTGATGCATTTTTTGAGTAATAAGACCTATGAAAAACACACCATAAGCAAGGTAAAATCATAGCAGAATGGTGCGCATTTTCAGCAGCCATTATTGGCAATTTATTTTTATTTTTTTCGGCACAACGCTGAAAACCCTATTTTCAACCGATAAATTTTGGCGGCCGAAATTTCGTTGCATCACTAGCGTAATCTCATTTTAAACTGCTTTTATTTAAAACCTATACCCAGTTAAATTTGCGCACACACAATATATAAAACAGATGTTCATCAATGGGTCAATTGCTGTCAATAACACCAGAACCATGCGGTCAGTGTGTCTCGCCAAACTTTTTTCCCTGCATCACATTTGTTTCAGCGTGCTGATGTCCCTTCCGGTTGCCGTATAGCCCTGCCCTGATGTGTTCATCATTATGACTTTCTCTGAGGGTGTGGCTATCTGGCATGGCAAACAGGATTGTATAGACACTCAGTGAAGACGCTTAACCCCTTCACTACTAGCAGGATACAAACGTCTCCATTTAGATTGTGACTGAAAGATTACATTTTAAACACAAACTCATACAATTTAACTATAAATGAGGATACATCACTTCCGCAATTCTAAATAATTGAATTCAGTCACAGGACTTTGACTCTTTCAAATACTAATAATAATGAGTTTTTATGGTGCAGAAATGTGCAATACCATTTTTATATATATATATATATATATATATATATATATATATATATATATATGTATATGTGTGTGTGTGTGTGTGTGTGTGTGTGTGTGTGTGTGTGTGTGTGTATGTATATGTATATTTTATTATTATTATGAAAAAGATCTTAAAAAGCTAGGAGTAACAATCCATGTACATGCCAAATTAACTACAATAAAATATCGAACATAATTACATAAACTTTAGTTACTGTTTTCATACTGTATTTATAATCTATATAAACTGGCATTATTTCTTTTTTGAAACGCATCTAATTTAGACAGGCCTCTCGCTGTTGTTATGGTTTCAGGGTTTTATTAGTCTCTCATATCTGTTTAATTTAAGAGATGTAGGCTGATGCTTACCTTTTATAGAGTTGAATGTTTCCTGTAATTTATGTTTACTATTCTTTGAACAAAGAATACCTGGAAACATGAGCCAATTGCAGCGCTAAACATGAATGTTATCTATAGTGTCTAAAATAGCTGCAAAAGTTTTACATGGAAGTAAACATGTAGCCTCTCAATTACTTGTGGTTGTAAAGGCATTAGGTTTTTTTTACCTTAATGCATTCTCTGCATTAAGGTACAAAAGCTTGCTCTCTCTCCTCACCGGACTCAGAGGCAGCAGCGGGAGCCATTGGCTCCGACTGCTGTCAATCGTATCCTGTGAGGGGGGAGCGCGGGGATAAGCTGCACTGCCTGTGTCTATAGACAGCCTAGCTCTGGATCAAGCCTGCATGAGTGCTTCCATAGCAAGTGGCTTTCTATGGGGGAACCCAGAAAGGAGGAAGAGCCAAGAGCACCACAGTGGGTAGAGGACCCCAGGAAAGGTATAACATGTTTATTATTAAAAAAAAAAAAAAAAAAAAATCTATGCCTTTACAATCACTTTAAAGCGCCACTCTGGGCAGCCCATGCAGTGGTGTCTTTCCACACAGTATGTTTTAAATCCCTTTTTGGTGGAGGGTATATTCATTAAAAAACTTGCGTTACTCCATTCTTCAGCAGTCCTCCTCCTCCTCTCAGACAGCGGAGAGTGTGGGCTACTGGGGGAGTAAGGAACAAGGTAAGTATTTTGTACTTTTTCCTTACGTCTTAGCCAAACAGGAATTTAACCAATGCAATGTCAGAGGGACCACATTGAATGGGTAAATTTAACAGCAGCCCAAAGTGGGGCTTTGAGGTTGAGCACTTCCTGGGTCTTGGGTCATCACAGTAATGATGGCCATAGACACTGGAATTTTTAGGTATATCAAGCACTTTCATCCAGCTGTTTGCTAACAAAACTGATCAAGGCAACCTACCAGCAACAGTTTATAAATTTATATCTACATGATAGGAATAATAGTGGGTTTGTTGGTGTGCTTTTGCAATTAAAAGCTAGTCAAAAATTGCTAATAAATTATAGCCAACCTAAGCCCCCTTGCTTATAGAGCCAGTGCCAGCTTTGTGTTACTGCTTTGTCCTTCATTATACTTCTATACTTGGTGAAGTGGCTGCTTCTTTTCCATGAAGGTGTGTTTTTTTAGCCTTAGGAAAATAAGAACTATAGTCAAGGAGCAACTTGCTTATCAATTCTCTTAAGTTACCAGTCTGAACTCGGTAGTAAAAGAAGAAAAGACGGAGGGTGTCCACGCATCCCCAATTTTAGTGCACCTAAACAGGGCTTATAAACATAATTTTCAGTTTTGGGTGTGGTAGGGTGTCCCAAAATTGGGTTTAAAATATCTAGATTTAAACATTTCAAAAAGAGCGCCATGACCACTTTTTTGCATCAGAACTCATGGATCATTTGACCAATCGCAGATAGCTAAATCAATTTACCTGTATAGCACAACAAACAGACTGGTGACTGCCCATCCTGTCTAATGCCTCCCTTGTGCAGTCAATAGTATGTTAGAACTGCCACTTCTATGTATTTGGTACTTATGTAGTCTTGGGTTTTGTAAAACTGCCAAGAGTGTCTGTACATTTGCTGCAAGATTTCTTTTCCTTTTTTTTTTTTTTTTTTTTTTTTAAACCATGTAAAAACAGTGCATACATTCATGACAGTATTGTCTTGTCTTTGTTTTTCTAAACCACTGTCACTTATGTGGGACATCTTCATCTTAGTGTGAATGTAGCCAGTAATATAAATGCATGTGAATTGTCACGCATGTAAACCACTTAGCATTACTGCTATAGACCTATATTTAGATTTGGTAATACCTTTTGTCATTACGAATGATACTCAAGTAATACATATATTGTTATTTCTTTATTCATTAAAGAACACGGGTTCTGACCCTGAAAACTGTGTTACAATGCTTCAGTTTGTGAATGAACAGGATGTCTCTCTACAGAGCGCTTCTTGTTCATTTATCTACAGTGCAGCTGAGGTTGCAGAGAAACGGGTTGATCACTCTGTCCTCAATCACTTTTTCTGCCTCAAAAGTGAGACATCAAGGGCTGTTTAGACCCCTGATATTTCATCAAAGCTCCCCCCCACCCCCCCAACAGGGTTGTTAAAAAAATAAAAAATTATATATAATTGTAAAAAATTATTAAAAAACATTAAGGGCTCATTCACACTAGCTTAGCCCTCTGAAGAGTAATCTGCATTTGGACAGGCAGTAGGGAGGCATCATATTGTAAGCGTGGCCAACTGTGGGGTTTACCCCCCCCCCCCCAAGTGTGAACAAGCCCTAGTGGCTCATTCCCTCAGCTATTCTGGTCGTGTGAATAAGTGGTTTGTTCATGCAATTGGAGCTGGCTGTTACTGTATCTTTTGACAGTTGTGCAGGTTTGGGTGAGCTGAATGCACAGTCTGTGTTTGGGGCTGTACAACTGCACCCACACACCTATCAGACCACGGTGTCCATGTGAATGAGCCCCAGGACCCCATTCACAGAGTTTTATTTATTAATGCAGTACAGTTTTTTTTTTTTCTTTAGTTATGTTATGTTACGTTTGTTCTCCAAAAACAATTTATTGCATTTATTCCTAATTTTTAAGGACAGCTTAGTGACTGGAATGGTACCAGGTGACTGGCGAAAAGCCAACGTGGTACCAATATTTAAAAAAGGACAAAAAAAACATACCTTGTAACTACAGGCCAATCAGTTAAACATCACTATTGAAGGGGGTGATAAGGGACTTTATCCAAGAATTTGCTTATGAAAACAGTTTTATTTGTAATCAGCATGGATTTATGAAATATCTTTGTTGTCAGACCAATCTGTTAATATTCTATGAGGAAGTGAGCTGTCCCCTAGATAGATAGATAAATAGATTTCCCATAATGGTAACACACTCTGCAGTGCAGTTGAGCATCATGGGAAATGTAGTTCCAAAACATCTGGGGTGCCAAGGTTCACCATCACTGGCCTAGGCGATCTTTATGTAGAGCAACAATTCTTTTTTTTTCAGATCCTCAGAAAGTTCTTTGCCATTAGATTCCATGTTGAACTTCCAGTGACCAGTATAAAAAAAGTGAGAGCGAACACCAAGTTTAACACACCTGCTTACCATTCACACCTGAGACCTTGTAACACTTACGAGTCGCATGACACCATGGAGGGGAAATTAATTGGGCCCAATTTGGACATTTTCATTAGGGGTGTACTCACTTTTGTTGCCAGCGGTTTAGACATTAATGGCTGTGTGGCGAGGTATTTTGAGGAGGCAGCAAATTTACACTGTTATACAAGCTGTACACTCACTACTTTACATTGTAGCAAAGTGTCATTTTTTCAGTGTGGTCACATGAAAGGATATAATAAAATATTTTCAAAAATGTGAGGGGTGTACTCACTTTTGTGAGATACTGTGTATGTGTAATATAAATATATATAAAAGAAAAAGGGATTGCTGCACAAAAATACTTTAAAAAAGACTAGATTAGATTTAAAAAGACATCAAAATGACATGGTATTCATAGTAACATTTTCGGGCCTAGGCAGATAACGCCCTTCTTCCAAGACCAAATACCTACTTAGGCAGGTATTTGGTCTTTGATGTCTTTTTTTAAATCTTTTTTCATTAATTAATCGTTTCAATTTTGTGCAGTATGTATGTGTGTGTGTGTATATGTGTGTGTGTGTGTGTGTGTGTGTGTGTGTATATATATATATATATATATATATATATATATATATATATATATATATATATATATATATATATATATATATATATATATATATATATATATATATATATATATATACACATTTTTTTTTTTCTTCATTAAAGTGTATGCAGTCCCAAAATATATTGCGTTTGCAAAACCTATGCACAAATACTGTTGCAACGGTAGCTTTTTTATTCTCTAGGGTCTCGGCTAAAAAAAAAAAAATATATATATATATTAGGGGTCGACTGATATGGGTTTTTCTCTGGCCGATGCCGATATTTAGAAATCGCAGCGGCCGATGGCCGATATATGATGCAATTTTTTATTTTTTATTTTTTTGGGGGGGCCCATATGTTAAGACGATTTTTTTTTTTTTTTTTTTTTTCCTTCATCTCAGAAAATCTAACAGTTAGACCCATTTCACAATGGGGCATTTTTCAGGTGCTTTTGGGCTAAAAATAGTGCCTGTAAAGTGCCTGCAAAACGGCTCCCCTGCAGTCTCAGTGTGAAAACCCGAGGGCTTTCACACTGAGGCGATGCGCTGGCAGGATGTTAGTCCTGCAAGCAGCATCTTTGGAGCGGTGTATACCGCTCCTCCACCATTTCTGCCCATTGAAATGAATGCACACCGCTGCCGAAGCGCCTGCAAAGCGATTCGGCAGCGGCGCTTCACGGGCTCATTCAACCCCTTCCTCGGGCGCTAGCTGGGTTATAAGCGCCCCGCTAGCAGCCGAATGTGCCGCTAAAATGACGGTAAAGCACCGCTAAAACTAGCAGCGTTTTACCGTCAACGCCTGCCTGCTCCAGTGTGAAAGCAGCCTTAAGTAATAAGTGATACAGAAAATTTATTCCATTTAAACAGGTAATCAAAACTTTTGGACGAAAAAAAAAATGGACTAACTTTACTGCTTAGTTTTTTTTTTTTTTTTTTTTTAACTCGTTAGTGTATTTTTTCCCAAAAAAATTGCGTTTGAAAGACCGCTGCGCAAATACCGCATGACATAAAATATTGCAGCAACCGCTATTTTATTCCCTAGGGTCTCTGCTATATATATATATATATATATATATATATATATATATATATATATATATAATTTTTGGGGCTTCTAAGTGATTTTCTAGCAGAAAATACAGGATTTTTACTTGTAGGCAACAAATGTCAGAAAAGATTTAGTCTTTAAATGGTTAAACTGAGAACTCCTCCACAGGAGTTCAGCTCATTGACAAGTGGAAACATTGTATATTTTTAGTTTCTTTTATCAGACTTGGCAGGCTGCCCAGAGAGGATAGAAGTTGCTCCACAGAAGACTTCAGGCAACTTGAATTGACTTCTGTAATAGAAGTCATGCTGAAGTTATAATCTGCCTTTTTTATCAGCACAATCGGCCGATGCCGATTAATTAAAAACCGCCAAATATTGGTCGACCTCTAATTATATAATGTTTGGGGGTTCCAAGAAGTGTCAGAATTGGCCTGGTAGGCAAGTGGTTAAAATAATCACACTTTGCTTTGCAGCCTGAAATGAAGATAGACACTGTTTTTGTTTTATCTAGCTGTATTTACTCAGTGCAACTTATAACATCCAAGTGAAAGATCTAACACCAACATGTCAGAAAAAAAAATCAAAAACTGAATCACTGAGCTGCAAAAGATCACCAAAGGCTTTATCAATGCCTAGCACAGTGAAACCTATTAAGATGTGTAGGGTATTTTGTACAACACAGACCCTCCCTGGATCAGGAGATTGCTCCAAACTGGAGGAAACTGATCAGAGATACATAAAAAGGAAGCCACTGCCCCCACCTATAACTGGCCATTGCAGCAAGTAGCATTGGAAGGCAACATATGTTATAAAAAAAGCCAAGGAAAAATCCAAGCTCACTTACCGACCAGCCTGCAGACAACCAAATGAACCTGTCCAACAGTATGTGTTAAAACAGGGGTTTAGTCTGCACACATTTGCAAATACATGCGTAAGCTATAGGGCCCGCCAAGGCACCCTGGTATCTGTAGTCCTAGGACTAGCTTATGAGTGACTCCACAATGGAAGCACATGCATTCTGATGGGTAGATGGAGGACAGGTGGACTGAAGGGAGCCCACCCCTTCTTAAAGGTACAGGGGCACACTGAACACCCAGCACATAGTACAATGTCTGCAAAGCTGTCAGTGCATTGCCTGACCAATATAACAGTAATACAAAAAAGCCACTGCCCCCCACCTATAACTGGCCATTCCAGCAAGTAGCATTGGAAGGCAACATATGTTAGAAGAAAAGCCAAGGACCAGCCCAATGACAACCAAATGAACCTAACTGTGTGCGTTTAAAAACAGGGACTACCAAGAAGCCTACAGCAACACTGAAGCAGTTGCAGGAATTTTTGACAAAGTGTGGCTTGTATGGGAAGTTTTCAAGAAAAAAGCCACTCCTTAAGAAAGGCCACATGCAGTCACAACTGATATTTGCCAAAATGCACCTTGAAGATTCTGAGGCCACAAGGGTCTTATGGTCAGATGAGACTAAAATTGAATAATTTGGCCTCAACACCAAACGATATCTGGCAAAAATCCAATATAGCTCATCATCCAAATAACAGCATTCTTGCAGTAAAGCATGGAGGTGGTAATATCTTGTTATGGGAGTGTTTCTCTGGAGCAGGGACTGGAGCACTTATGAGGCTAGTAGGAAAAATGAATGGGGCAAAATACTGTCAAATTCTTGAGGAAAATCTGCTGCCCTCTGCCACAAAGTTGTCAATAGGATGAAGGTTTACCTTCCAATAAAACAATGACTAAAAGCACACAACAAAAATGACCACACAGTGGTTGAAATAGAAAAAAAACCTAAGTTACTTACTGGTAACGTTCTTTCCCGTTGTCTTTCAGGACAGCCTCCTGAGAGACCTTGGCTCCTCCCCTCTGTAGGAAACACTGCGCCAATCATCTTTTTAAAATTCCTCCTCCCCTGCTGGCTCCTCAGCTTTCTTTAAAGCACCTCCAGTCTGCTGGGGAGACACAAGAACATGTGATACACATAGTCAACCAATTACTACAGTTCCTGTTTCAGGAAATCTCAAAACAACTTATGTATTTGGGTGGGTACCGGTACTGTCCTGAAAGACTACGGGAAAGAACGTTACCAGTAAGTAACTTTTTGTTTTTCCCCTAATCGTCTTTCAGGACAGCCTCCTGAGAGGATAATCTAGCACTTACCCTAATGCCGCGTACACACGGGCGGACTTTTCGACTGGACTGGTCCGACGGACCGAATCCGGCAGAAAATCCGACCGTGTGTGAGCTCCATCGGACCTGCAGCGGACCTTTTCGGTCAAAAATCTGACGGACTTTAGATTTGAAACATGTTTCAAATCTTTCCGACGAACTCGAGTCTGGTCGAAAAGTCCGCTCGTCTGTATGCTACTCCGACGGACAAAAACCGATGCTAGGGCAGCTATTAGCTACTGGCTATGAACGTCCTTATTTTAGTCCGGTCGTACGTCATCGTGTATGAATCCGTCGGACTTTCGTGTGATCGTGTGTAGGCAAGTCCGTTCGTTGGGAAAGTCCGTTGGAAGTCCGTCGGATAGACCGTCGGACCATTCCGGTCGAAAAGTCCGCCCGTGTGTACGCTGCATTAGGGTGGGACTACAGCTTGTAAGGCCTTGCGTCCAAAGGCTTGCTCCTTTGTCAACAAAAGGTCCACCCTGTAGTGTTTGACAAAGGTATTGAAGCTGGACCATGTTGCCGCTTTGCATATCTGCTCTGGCGTTGCTCCAGCCCTTTCTACCTGTGACGTCGCCATTGACCTTGTCAAATGTGCCCTAATACCTTCCGGTATCTGCATACTTCCCAAAGTATAGGCCTGGCCAATAACCTCTCTAAGCCACCTGGCTATAGTGTGCTTTATGGCCTTTCTTGGCCCCTGAAAATAAAACAAAGTCTTAATCTGACTTTCTAAAAGGTTTTGTCTCTTTTAAATAATGTAGAACGCATCTCCTTATGTCTGTCTGAAAACTCCTGCTCTCCCTAATGCCGCGTACACACGGTCGGACTTTCTATCCTACTTGGTCCGGCACACTTTCCGACGGACTTTGTCCGCCAGGTGCGCCGGACTTTAAAACGAACGGACTTGCCCACACACGCCGGGATTTTCCGGCGGGCTAAGTCCGCCCGTCTTTCCGACGGACTTTCGCCGGAGTTCCGGCGGACTTTCAGAATGAACGGACTTGCCCACACACGGACAAGTCCGTTCATTTTGAACGTGACTCAGGTGCGACGGGACTAGAAAAGGATGTCAATCTTGCCGCTTTTATTGGCTAGATTGACACCTTGCGAGCCCCGTCGCGGGGCATACCAGGCCCTTAGGTCTGGTATGGATTATAAAGGGGAACCCCTACGCCGAAAAAACGGCGTGGGGCCCCCCCTAAAATCCATACCAGACCCTGATCCGAGCACGCAGCCTGGCCGGTCAGGAAAGGGGGTGGGGACGAGCGAGCGCCCCCCCCCCTCCTGAACCGTACCAGGCCGCATGCCCTCAACATGGGGGGTGGGTGCTTTGGGGGAGGGGGCGCCCTGCGCCCCCCCCCAAAGCACCTTGTCCCCATGTTGATGAGGACAAGGGCCTCTTCCCGACAACCCTGGCCGTTGGTTGTCGGGGTCTGCGGGCGGGGGCTTATCGGAATCTGGGAGCCCCCTTTAATAAGGGGGCCCCCAGATCCCGGCCCCCCACCCTATGTAAATGAGTATGGGGTACATGGTACCCCTACCCATTTACCTAGGAAAAAAGTGTAAGTAATAAAACACACCACACAGGTTTTTAAAATATTTTATTAAACAGCTCCGGGGGGGGGGGGATCTTCCTCCGGCTTCGGGGGTCTTCTTCCGGCTTCGGGGGTCCCTCCGCTTCATCTTCTCCCGGCGTCCGGTTGGTTCTTCTCCGCTCTCCGGCCTCTTCTCCCGGTGTCGCAGGTCTTCGGCCGGCCCCTCCGCTATCTTCATGTAGCTCTATTGCCAGCGGAGGTCCGGACTTCTTGGCTTCTTGGCTTCTCTTCTCTTCTCTTCCCCCAGATGTTGACACGACGCTCTCTCCGGCTGGACTGGTCTCTGAGGGCTGCGTTGTGACTTATATAGGCGGAGACCCCGCCCCCATATGATGTCACAGTCCTTGGGCATGCTGGGACTGTGACGTTTTAGGGGGCGTGGTCGACCCAATGGGTAGGGGTACCATGTACCCCATACTCATTTACATAGGGTGGGGGGCCGGGATCTGGGGGCCCCCTTATTAAAGGGGGCTCCCAGATTCCGATAAGACCCCGACAACCAACGGCCAGGGTTGTCGGGAAGAGGCCCTTGTCCTCATCAACATGGGGACAAGGTGCTTTGGGGGGGGGCGCAGGGCGCCCCCTCCCCCAAAGCACCCACCCCCCATGTTGAGGGCATGCGGCCTGGTACGGTTCAGGAGGGGGGGGGGGCGCTCGCTCGTCCCCACCCCCTTTCCTGACCGGCCAGGCTGCGTGCTCGGATCGGGGTCTGGTATGGATTTTAGGGGGGCCCCACGCCGTTTTTTCGGCGTAGGGGTTCCCCTTTATAATCCATACCAGACCTAAGGGCTTGGTATGCCCCGCGCTCGCCGCAATAGGAAGATTTGTTTTTCCTATTGCAGCGAGCGCGAAATGCAATACCCTGCCCTCGTGTCGTATTTGGTCTGTCGGACCAGCCTACACACGAGCGGGCTTTCCGTCGGACCAGCACACACACGAGCGGACTTTCCGCCCGAAACTGAGTCCGACGGAAAGATTTGAAACTTTCTTCAAATCTAGGTCCGGCGGGCTTTTGGGAAGAAGTCCGCCGGAAAAGTCCGCCGCCGCCCACACACGGGCGGATTGTCCGGCACACTCTGGTCCGCCGGACCAAGTATGCCGGAAAGTCCGACCGCGTGTACGCGGCATTAGGATTTGTACAAAAGGAAGGCACACCAATATCTTGGCCTCTATGAAATTTTCAGGCCACTTTGGGCAAAAAGGCCAAATCTATCTTAAAAACTATGCGATCCAGGAAAACCTAAAAAAAAAAAAAAGGTCCGATTGATAAGGTTTCTATCTTGCAAACCCTCCTTGCGGTAGTCACTACTACCAAAAAAACTGCTTTGAATGTCAACAATTTAATTGAACAAGTTTCTTGTGGTTCTAAAGGGTCCCCTGACAGGGTTTGTAGCAACCTAGACAGGTCCCATTTAGGAAAGGGTGGACTCTGCACTGGTTTCTGTCTGCTCAGGGCCTGAAAAAATCGAACTATTCATGGAAGCAAATTTATTTTCCTGATAAACTGAGAGTGCCGACACTTGGCTCTTCAATGTGCTGAGGCTCAAGCCCTTGTCTGCTCCGCACTGCAGATGTTCTAGAACCGCAACTGCGTTCTTTGCCTCGCAGGAATACTCTGTACACCAATTGTTGAACCGTGTCCATACTTTTTTATATATGGTGCATGTCTCTATTTTCCTGCTATTTAGCAGTGTATTGATCAAGCAATTTGAGAAGCTTTTAGCTTTCAACAACGGCTCCTCAGAAACCAAGCAGCGAGGTTCCACCTTTCTACTTGGGGACAATACACTGGGCACAGAGAGTAGATCCTCTCGGATTGGTAGTAACTGATAGGGTTAATGCTGTGTCTAGGGGGGGTCACCTTTTAACCTCTCAGACCTCAGATCCGATGTACCATGTAATTTCAGATATCTGGAATCAGCTTTTAGAGAATGAAGAAAAGACACTCACATGGCGTTACTCTCTAAAAACTGGATGTATTGGGTTATCGGGGGGTATGTCTTATAGCAAAAAATCACACAGAAGTTTCATAGTTAAAAACATGCGCAGTAGATATCAAGGCAACTACAATAAGACAAATAGTCAATGTTCTTCTGTTCCCAAGCTACTAGATACAAGGCAATGGGGGGGTAAGATAAAAGAACGTGGGAAAGAGAAAACAGTGTGAGAAACAATTAATTTGCAAGAATTCATGCTGATTAGACTTCTCAGGAAAACTAAAGAGATTCTCAAACTGTACATACTATTTAAGATGGCTGACAGAAAGCAAGATGGAGTCATTAACATAACCTTTCAACCCCCTCTTAAGTCATAAATATGACTTTCTACAGATCCGCAGCCTCCCGAAATCTATGATTCTTTCTATGTTTGGTGTATTCGTTTACATAAAGCTGCAGGTATTGTGTATATGCATGAGAAGGTTGGTCTGGTGTAGTGCATTTGCTAATACAGAGTAAAATAAGCTTGAAAATCAGGTAGCCTATCAATCCTAACAATAGTACTACGATAATCATAATCACTATGTTCTTTAACCATGAAAACATTTCACCTAAACCCAAACTAGAAAAGGGGTTCCATCCATAATTACCTATGTCCCTTGCTTGTTTCATTAATTCAATTACCTGTGTTCGGTGTTGATTAATAATGTCATAGTAGTCTGGGATTTCCAAGCTGGTATTATGAATCCATGTACAACATTCATAATCCTGGGTCATTTCACATAAACCTGTTAGGCCCCTTTCACACGGACGGATAGAATGGTGCTTTTAGCTGCGGATTTTCTAATTTTCTACCGCAGCTAAAAGCACACAATGCTTTCCTATGGCCCCATTCACACACTGCGTTTAGCTGCGATTTTAGATACATGCGGTTCCGTGCGGATAGAAAAAATAGAATTGACTGTGTCCAGGGGCGATTTAGCGCAGCTATCCGCACATAACCGCAGGTAATCGCAGTGTACTGTGTCAGCTGCGAATAACAGCGCCAAGCTGCTCATCGGGAAAGGAAAAATTTTTCCTTTCCCAATGAGCGACAAGCACAGGGATCCGACTCAGATCCCCGCCAATGCCCAGCACTGTTTGATATGAATCTTAAAGCGGAACTCCACGCCAAATTTTAAATAAAAAACCGGCATGGGTTCCCCCCCAGGGGCATACCGGGCCCTTAGGTCTTTTGAGAGGAACCCCCCTATGCTGAAAAAACGGCGTGGAGTCCTCCCCAAAATCCATACCAGACCCTTATCCGAGCACGCAGCCCGGTCAGTCAGGAAAGGGGTGGGGATGGGCGAGCGCCCCCCCTCCTGAACCATACAGGGCCGCATGCCCTCAACATGGGGGGTGGGTGCTTTGGGGGAGGGGGGCCCCCACCCCAAAGCACCTTGTCCCCATGTTGATGAGGACAAGGGCCTCTTTCCGACAACCCTGGCCGTTGGTTGTCGGGGTCTGCGGGCGAGGGGCTTATCGGAATCTGGGAACCCCCTTTAATAAGGGGGCCCCCAGATCCCGGCCCCCCACCCTATGTGAATGAGTATGGGGTACATGGTACCCCTACTCATTCACCTGGGAGAAGAAGTGTCAATAAAAAAAACACTACACAGATTTTTAAAGATTTTTAAATTTATTAGACCGCTCCGGGTCTTCTTCCGGCTTCGGGGGTCTTCTTCGGGGTCTCTCCGGTTCTTCTCCGCGCTCTCCGGGACTTCTGCCGAGCTCCTCCGCTATCTTCTGCTTTTTTTTGCCGCTCTTTTGCTAGCGGTGGCCCGGACTTCTGCCTTCTGCCTTCTTCCCTCTTCTTCTTTTCTTCCGATGTTGACACGACGCTCTCTCTGGCTGGAATGCTCTCTGAGCGCTCCGCTCTGACTTATATAGGCGGTGACCCCGCCCCCTTATGCCGTCACAGTCCCTGGGCATGCTGGGACTGTGACATTTTAGGGGCGTGGTCAACATCACCCGGTGAACATGCCCCCTAAAACGTCAGTCCCAGCATGCCCAGGGACTGTGACGGCATAAGGGGGCGGAGTCACCGCCTATATAAGTCAGAGCGGAGCGCTCAGATAGCATTCCAACCGGAGAGAGCGTTGTGTCAACATCGGAAGAGGGAAGAAGGCAGAAGGCAGAAGTCCGGTCCACCGCTAGCAAAAAAGCGGCAAAAGAGCAGAAGATAGCGGAGGAGCCCGGCAGAAGAACCGGAGAGACCCCCGAAGCCGGAAGAAGACCCGGAGCTGTCTAATAAATTACTTTAAAAACCTGTGTAGTGTTTTTTGTTTTTTTTTTATTGACACTTCTTCCCCCAGGTGAATGGGTAGGGGTACCATGTACCCCATACTCATTCACATAGGGTGGGGGGCCGGGATCTGGGGGCCCCCTTATTAAAGGGGGCTCCCGGATTCCGATAAGCCCCCCGCCCGCAGACCCCGACAACCAACGGCCAGGGTTGTCGGGAAGAGGCCCTTGTCCTCATCAACATGGGGACAAGGTGCTTTGGGGTGGGGGCCCCCCTCCCCCAAAGCACCCACTCCCCATGTTGAGGGCATGCGGCCTGGTACGGTTCAGGAGGGGGGGGCGCTCGCCCATCCCCACCCCTTTCTTGACTGACCGGGCTGCATGCTCGGATAAGGGTCTGGTATGGATTTTGGGGATTTGCCGTTTTTTCGGCATAGGGGGGTTCCTCTCAAAATCCATACCAGACCAAAGGGCCTGGTATGCCCCTGGGGGGGAACCCACGCCGTTTTTTTTATTTAAAATTTGGCGTGGAGTTCCCCCTCAAGATTCATACCAAACAGTGCGAGTCAGTACCCTGTCGGGTTGCCATGGAGATGGCAAACCGCAGCTAAACGCAACCGCAGCTAATCGCACTGTGCAAATGCAGCTGATCGCAGTGCCTGGAGTCTTGAATTTCACAGGAAAAAAACATGCTTTTAACTGCGTCAGAATAGCTGTCCGTGTGAAAGGCGCCTTAGAGCTGCACTCATGCTTTCAATAGCTAATTTGTGTAACTCTAGTTGTCTTCTAATTGCTTTGAGCTCGTCATTGAGTAGTTCTATATCTTGGGAGTTTTTTTCCATAACATCATTTATTAGACTAGTGTAGTTATTTAATTTGTCCATCATGGTTATGCCCCATCCTATCCAGGATGGAAACCATGTCCATATCTTATCCGAGGCAGAAAACATAGGTGGGTTTTCTCTCTTGTATTTATAAGTTAACCTATGTACTGGACTTGAAGTAACTTGTATGTGATCTTCCTGATTCTGGCCTAGGGCTGACATGACTGGGACTAACTGTGCTAAATAACACCATCCTTTCACTCCTGCGGGGATCCATGGGTAACAAATTTTACCACAGCATATGTATGTATTGTTTCCCTATGAAAAACTTCTTAGAGAACTACGTTGGGGCTCAGCTCCAGCCTCAACGCAGCACTAACAAGTTTACCCACAAGTATCCCAGAGATTGTATCCTTATATGCAGTAAGTCACTAATGGTGTTGTTAAGGGATTGATTTTTGTAACTACACATCTGACCTGTATGTGTAAAATTATTAGGAATACCCTTCGAAATGTTAAATACTGACTTGGAGCACATACCTATTCCTTTGGATGTATTGCCTAACTGAACACACCACTCGGGTTCATGTATCATTCCTAAAGTGTAAAACATAATACTCTGATTGCGGTAACCTTCTGAGACATTCTTAATACTTAAGACTAGAGTATTTTTCAATGATTCCAGATCGGGGGGGATGGGCGTGACCGAAGGTTGAGAGGAAGGGGAGGGCGTTGCGGACCCGAACCCAGCTGCTCCTCCTGATATCCACGCTGGATGCCGGAATACCGGAGCGGTAATCTCCATGCCTGTGGCGGCCGAACCTCTAGGAGATAGGGGAGACATCCTAGCGTCCTAACGATCGGTTCACCTGAGGACCGGACCGGCGCGCTGCCTCTGCCTGCCTTTTTTTTTCTCTCTCTCTCCGGAGACAGGAGTGCATGACCCATAGGATCCTTCTTTAGAACGCTTGTGCTGGCTGAACACAAGCAGGAGGACGCTGCTGAGCAGAACGGCTGACTGGTTGGTGGGGTAAGATACACTGCACAGGTATGCTGTATGATATGCGCTGTATGCCCTAGGAAAAGCCTGTTTGCATTTTTTTCTGGACAAGACTGTTGGAAGCTGCCCTTTGGGGGGTTTTTGTGGTGAGTTCCTACCTTGGAAGAGTGGAGGGGGACATTGGATGCTGGAGAAGTGGCCGTGAGGAGGGGAGTGAATACACTGGCTAATACACTGGCTAATACACTGGCTAAAGTTTAATTGCATGTTACATTTACTTTCTGAAGGCAGTGTTCCTGTGGGGCTATCAGCAGAATCCCAAAACATCAAAACTTAATCATATAGCAGGATCGTATTTTTTTTTTTTTTTTGTTTGCTCTTGAAATCCTAAGTGGTGAGGGAGGACAGGATGACCAAGAAAAAAGGGTCAGAGGAGACCGCAGCACAAGAAGGAGCTGGGGCACATAATTTGCGTGGCCCCAAGGATAAAGCAGGCCAAGGTGCAGCAGCAAAATTGGAACGCTTTGCCCATACACCAAACTGTACACCTAAGAAAGGTAGTCAGATGGGGGGTGCGCAGCATCAAGGAGCCCAGGCCAATCACCCTGGGGGGAGGAAAAGTCAAGGCCCAGCCCAAGCTTGTGTACCCACAGTCACCGAACCAGTGTCGCAGACACATTTGGGGAGGGAGAGCGGTTTGGGTAATGAAGCGATAGAGGATAAGGGGATACCAGAGCAGGAACCATCTTTAAAGGACATTTTTCTAGCAACGAATGCCTGCAAGTCTGCGCTGTCTGATTTATCGGACCAGCTTAGAGGTATTAGAGACGATTTAGTTGTGCTGAAAAGGGATATGCAGGAGGTACGCGCTCGGACCACCACCCTCGAGGAGAGGCTTAGTCAGGTGGAAGACGATGTGAATCCGCTAAGACAGGAGGTTAAAAGGATGAAGGAACAATTGGACACCTGCTTAAGGAAGATGGACGAATATGAGAACAGGGCACGTAGGAAGAACGTGAGGGTCCTGGGTCTTCCCGAAAGATGCGAGGGTAACAACCCGGTAGAATTTATGGAGGGATGGTTCAGGGATGTGTTTGGCAAGGACGCTCTTTCTAGCTTGTTCGCTATTGAACGGGCACATAGAGTGGCCCCTAGGATTCCATCTTCAGGGGGTCAGCCAAGGCCTCTTATAGTTAAACTTCTGTTTTTTGGAGACAAAGTCACTATCCTTCAGAAAGCAAGGGAGATGAAAAATATTTTATACAATGGTGCAAGAATATCCCTGTATCCAGATTTCTCCCCTGAGCTGCAGAGACAGAGAGCAAAGTTTATAGAGTGCAAACGGACTCTACGGCAACATAAAATAGGCTATGCACTGTTATATCCAGCTCGTTTACGAGTAACAGTAAATGGGGAGGTACAGTTCTTTAATACTCCTGCGGAAGTGTTCTCATGGCTGGAGAAGAATGAGGGAAGGTTTCAGCTGGGAGAAAGGCCTTAGAAGAAGAGCGGAAGGCCTTAGAAGAGGAGCAAGGGGGAAGAGGAGGATAGAATATGGGGTTCTTTTTTGCCCAGCGAGTAGATGCATATTTGGGGACATAACTCTGTGTCTTTTTTTTTTTTTTTTTTTTTCCCAGTCTTCATTATTTTTTCAGGTCTTTTCCCCTCCCCTTCTTTCATGGTTATATTTGCAGAGGTGCGGGTTTAGGGAGGTAGTGAATAAGAATCCTTTATATGTTGGTTATGATGGGGGTAATTCCCCCTCTTATATGGGTTCGGGTTGCAACGCAAAGGGGGGAAGGAGGTGTATCCACGGTTTGTGGGTTAACACGGTCACTTTAGAAGCTCGGTGAGATGGGCCCAAGGTTGGGTCGGGGGGGGAGGGGGGAGGGATGGTTGGGATGGGGGAGGGAAGGGGGTTGGGTGGGATTGGGGAGGGAGATGTGTATGTTGGGGGGGAGGGAGGGGGGTAAAAGGGCAATGTGGTGTGAAGTAGGAAGTACTGTAGAAACACAAAAAGTTAAAACACTAAAATCTCAATTTTTAATCACAATAGTTTTTGGAATAGAGAATTATGTTGAGTTAAGACACAGGAATAGGTGAATGGTAGGCACTAAAACAGATAAGAGGGTAACTTTAGGGAAATTTAAATATATGAAGATATGCTCATGGAATGTGAGAGGGGTGAAAGATGTATGTAAGAAGCAAGCAATTTTCTCTACGGCCAGAACAAGGGATGTCAGGATACTCTGCCTCCAGGAGACCCACCTAGATAAGGATACAGTGAACATTTTGAGGAATAGGAACTATCAAGAGCAGTATCACTCAACTCATACCTCATACTCAAGGGGAGTGAGTGTGCTGATAAATACAGGATTGGTTTTCTCCTGCAGGCAGAGTAAACTGGACAAGTATGGTCGATTTGTTTTTCTCTACTGTAATATTGAGGGGTGGGACTGTATTCTTGCGAGCGTGTATATTCCTCCACCATTCAAAACAGAGATACTTAGCGAATTGTTGGGCTTCATAGCGGACAAATCTGGGGTACCGGTTGTAGTGACAGGGGACTTTAATACGGCCATGGATAACTGTGTAGATAGATTCCCGACAAAGGGGATCCCTGGAGGTTCATCTAAGGGCCCGCTTTTCCAATTCTGCAATGAAGTGGGATGGGTGGATGTCTGGAGGAAGTGGCATCCGAGTGAGAAGCAATATTCATGCCACTCGAGGACGCATGCTACTTTGTCCAGGATCGATCTGGTGCTCTGTAATGAGGAAGCCCTGAGGATAGTGGGAGGGATAGACTACGAGCCAAGGGGGCTCTCGGACCACTCTCCATTGGTCTTTTCAGTTAAAATGGGGCGGAGTGTTGGAGGGGGGGAGTGGAGACTGAACCCCTTTTGGCTTGAATTAATCGAGGACGATGAGGGGATCGTTGGTAATTTGGAAGAATTCATAAATATGAATGTAGGATCCGCCCCGCTAGGTATAACTTGGGACGCCCTGAAGGCGTTCCTTAGAGGGGTCTTCATTCAGAAAATCTCCTATGTCAAAAAGAAAACACATGCCAGGGAATATGGAATAAGAGAAAAGGTAAGGGTGGCAGAAGGGAAGTACTTGGAGGAGCCAACCACAGCTAGATATAAGGATTGGGTAGAAGGCCAGGAAGAATACAGGAAACTAGTACTGGAAAAAGAAGAAAAGAGTAGAATGTTTCAGAAACAGAATTGTTTTTGTGAAGGGGAATTAGTTGGTAGAACTTTGGCATTGATAGCCAGGGCAAATGGCCCCTCATCCACCATATCAGGAATATGGGATAAGGACGGGAATACTATTAGAACTACCCCGGGTATAGTGGAAGTGTTTAAAGACTATTATGAAGGTCTGTATAGGGCCCCACAGTTGGATGTAGAGGGGGAAATGTGGGAGTTTTTCGAGAAATTGAAGATAACCCCGTTATCCAGCGAGGAGAGAGATGCCCTGGAAACTCCGTTGACATTGGTGGAGTTGCAAGGAGTGGTAAAGGAAATGGCGAATCAAAAAGCGCCAGGACCTGATGGTCTGCCCATAGAAACTTATAAGAGATATGGGGATGTTTTGCTCCCAAAACTATTGGAAGTTTTGAATGGAGCCGTTATGGAGGGTAGATTGCCCAGGTCTATGACAGAAGCGACTATTGTAATTTTGCTAAAGGAAGGGAAGGAACCGTTAGATGTAGCTTCATATAGACCAATCTCACTTCTATGTACAGATATTAAAATTCTGGCAAAAGCCCTAGCAAACAGGTTAAAAAAGATAATTGCGAAAGTAATCCACTCAGATCAGACTGGCTTCATACCGGGTAGATCGGTGAGTACGAATATTAGAAGATTGTACAGTAATATACAAGTACCTACGGAGAAGGAAGGGAATAGAGCCATCTTATCACTAGACGCGGTCAAGGCATTTGATTGCCTTGAGTGGCATTATTTGTGGAAAGTACTGGCAGAGTTTAAATTTGGCCCTAATTTTGTGAACTGGTTGAGTCTTTTATATGACAAACCAAGAGCCAGAGTTAGGGTTAATGGTGAGTGCTCCGAGTGGTTCCGGCTGGGGAGGGGGACGAGACAGGGGTGCCCATTGTCGCCCCTGCTCTTCGCCCTCGCGCTGGAGCCTCTGGCGGTCGCCCTAAGAATGTCGCAAGAATTTCAGGGTTTTAAAAGAGGGGGTGTAGAGGAGAAAGTCGCAATGTATGCGGATGATATCCTGTTGTTCCTGGAAGACACACAAGCTTCCTTGCTAGGGGCTATGAAATTGATTAAAGAATTCGGGCGCTTTTCGGGTTTGAGAATTAACTGGGAGAAGTCATCTCTTTTACCAATAGACCCCCTGGTAAACCCGCTCCCAGGACAGGTAAATTCCATAAAAACTGTAAATCAAATGAGGTACTTGGGGGTAAATATAACTAAAGACCCAGGGCAGTATATAACTGGCAATGTAGTACCATTAATGACAAAACTAAAACAGAAGAGCCGGGTGTGGGTTGGCCTTCCTCTCTCGGTCGCCGGTAGATGCAATCTTATTAAAATGATATGGATGCCGCAAATCTTGTTTGTGTTACACAATTCTCCTGTCTGGATTCCGAAGCATTGGTTTAGGAAGCTGGATAGTTTGTTTAGGGAACTAATTTGGAAAAACAGAGTGGCAAGAATTAGCTTGAGAGCGCTGCGGCGGCCGAGAGAGGAGGGAGGCCTGGCGCTACCGGACCCCTGGAGTTACTTTTTGGCAGCCCAAATCCAGTTTATGAGAGGCAGTAATCTGGTGGAAGAAAGAGTAGGAAGAAATAGCGTATGGTTGTACAATATCAGTCATGATACAGAGGTGGAGGCAGTGGAGGCTGAACTTTTTGGATATAGCTGCCCAATAACTCAGCTAATGATCAAATGCTGGAAGACGGTAAAGGCTGTATTGGGATATACAGGGTACTCTGAGTTCTCCCCGATATGGAATAATAAAAATCTGAAAGAGCTTAGTATGATGGGGAAAATAGAAGAATGGGACAGGAGGGGTATTCACTGCCTGGCGCAACTGTATAAGGCAGGGAGTCTGAAAACATTTCAAGAGATAAAAGAGGAGTTTGCATTTCCCAATAGATTATTTTTCAGCTACTTGCAAGTAAGGCATGCCCTGGAGGTACAATTTAGAGGCAAGGAGATAGAGTGGTGTGAAATGCCCTTGTTAAGGAAACTGGTAAACACCAAGGGGTCTAAAGGGCTGATTTCACAAATGTACAGGAGTATAAGTAAGGTGGGGCAAGAAGGGGAGGTGGAGTCCAGGAAGAAAACTAAATGGGAGGAAGAGGTTGGTACAATAACGGAGGAACAATGGAAGTTTATTCTGGCATTAGGGTCAAGGATATCTCTATCCCCGTCACAGGGGGTCTCTTATCTATATTTGATTTATAGACTTTACTACACACCAGAGAAACTATTTAGGTATGGTAAGAGGCAGGATGCGAAGTGTCAGCGGTGCAGAGATAGGAGAGGAGACCTAGTGCATATGTTTTGGCGATGCCCCAAGTTACACAGGTATTGGGAAAAATTAGTGGAGGAGATTAATGCAATATTTGGGTCTTCCCTGGAAATGGAGGCCAGAACTTGCCTGTTGAGTTTGCTGGAGGAAAATGATATGTTGAAAGACACCCAGACCGCTATTATAAGATGCCTGTTTCAGGGAAGGAAAATTATAGCACGGAAGTGGCAGGAGAAAGAACCCCCAACAGTAGGAGAATGGAAAAAAGAGGTTAAAGATATGATCACGAAAGAGGAATTCTGGTACAGAAAGAGAGGTAGTTTAAAGAAATATAAGAACATATGGAAGTTATGGTTAGAGAATGAATGGGTTGGATAGGTGTAAGAATATTAGGGGGAATGGGTGGTGTGCGAATGGGATGAGAGGAGGGTGAAGGGGAATAGAGGGATGGGGGGGGGGGGGTATGAGGGGAAAATGGAGGGCTTTAAGGGTTTGTGAATATTATTGAAGATTGTAAAATTGTGTTCCCTGTATGATCTGCTCGCTTAGAGGAAATTTGTGTTTTACTTTTAATCATAAAGTCTAGGATTAATAAAATCAGAACATTAGCCACAATGATGTGAAAAATTGAGAGACGGGACAAATTTTGATTTTCAAAGTTGATACGACTTCTCTTAAGATAAGTTTCGCTGAAGTGGCAAAAAAATAAATAAATAAATAAATAAATAAATAAAAAAAGAGTATTTTTCAATAATGACTTGAGATTTAGAGGGACAGCTAAAAGTGGGATCTTAGCTGTTTCTGGGTGTAACTTACTACAAATCCAGCATTTTTTCATATCCTGACTTTCTAGCATAAGCATATTTAAATTTTAACAGTAACATTTTTCCAGAAAAACCCGTTTCTTTGATCAATTCATTAGAGACATCTCTTTTACTGTGATCTCTGGTGTGAAAGTCAGTATGGTTGGTGTGTACTTTGCTTTTACCACATATGAGTTTCAAGGCTCCTAAGTCATCAGGATGATAGATGGTTATTAAGGATGGCGGTCCTGGTGACGGCTATCACTTTGATCAATGGTCCGAATGGAACCTCTTGTGGCTTTCGACCCTTCTGAAGCCTCTGGACCACAACTTGATCACCGACCTGGAACGGGTGGGTTGGTACCTGTGAAGGAGAGGTGCGAGGGACTCTTCTTTCAACAATATCAAGAGTTTCAATCAGTTTTTTTACATATTCCTCCTGTATCTGTTCCAAATCACCTTCCTCCACCATCACAGGATGACTAGCCCACGGTGTGGGGAATGGCCTACCCATGAGTACCTCAAAGGGGGAATAACCCGTCACACTGTGAGGGGTCATCTGATTTCAGCTAATACAGCTGGAAGAACTTTTCTCCATTTGCCAAAATTCCCACCCGTAGCTTTCCTTATCCTGTCTTTAATTGTTCTATTCATTCTTTCTACAATCCCTGAACTCTGTGGATGGTAGGGGAGGTGAAATTTCCAGTCTATTTCTAGTACTTTTACAAGATCTTGGCAGATTTTAGCTGTGAAGGCTGGGCCATTGTCTGAATTTATTTGTAATGGACATCCCCATCTAGGAATAATTTCCTGTGAGGATCTTCACCACAGTCTGTGCGTTTTCATTGTTGGTGACAAAGATTTGAAGAGTTATACTGCCACATATCCTCTGCGAAGCCATATTACACCATGGTCCCAGACCACACCATGAGCATATCTGGAATCGGTGTAAATGTTTACATCTTTTCCTGCAAACAGCTGGCATGCATGGGGTTAATGCTATCAGTTCAGAAGCTTGTACAGACTGATAGGGTATTGGACTGGCCTCGAGGACAGTATCCGGCAGTTGGACCACAGCATATCCCGCATGATAGACATTATCACTTGGTCTGCTGCAAGAGCCATCAACAAAAACTGTTTATGTAGGGATTGGTACTGAAAGCATATCTGCTCTAGGTGAAGTGTCCTGATGTATTGATTGTGTACAGTCATGAGGTGGTGGTAAGTCATCCTGTTCTCCTTTAAGACCTTATAAGGCATTCAAAATTGTAGCTGGGCCAGAGTTTGTTTGAACTTTTTGGATTGGACAGGAGGATGACTTCATACCCACTCAATCTTTGTGCGGACATATGTTGAGTATGTAAAGTTTTGAGGAGCATGGTGACATTGTGTCTTTTCCTTAGGGAGTGCATATTGTTTGTGACAGATAGGAAATGCACCTTCTTTGAGAGTGGCTTTGTATGGTGTGCATGAAATAAGTCCTACATCCAGATCTGTTGTAGACCTGACCTGGGGGTCTATATCCTCAAAATCTTCTTCACTGCTTTGTTGTGACAGCATCAAAAAACCTGGTTTACGTGCTACTATAGTGATTTCATCTGAGGAAATGTCTAGACCTCCTTCTGAGTTGGTTCTAATTGTGATTCCCAGTAGCCCAAACAAGTCTCTTCCCATCAAATTTACAGGGCACCTTGGTATTATCCTAAAAGAGTGTGTGCATATGGTGTAACCTTCATCATCTTCTATTGGTAGGGGTGGGGTCCTATATGTTTTTGTCAGTATCCCATTATTTCCCAAAGAGGGTTCTGCTGGTTCCCATTTACCTTTGAAATGATCTTCACAAGTAGTACTCCTAGTGGCCCCGCTATCGACGAGATAGGGAAGGGGTCTCCCATTTACTGAAATAACCATTGGACTGTCAGTGAAATCATTTGAGACAAAAGGAAAAGCTGGGACACTACCCTCGGGGACCCATCATTGTTGTTGATTTCCCCATTTGATTGTTGGACCTTGTTGGGTGGATGCCTGTGGTTGTTGTCTGGTTAGGGGCAGAGCTGGAGTCGGGAGTCTGAGGAGAGGTGGGGTGAGGACACTGACTCACCCAGTGATCCTCGGCACCGCAGTTGAAACATCCATTGTTCCTAGGGCGACTCATCCCTCTTCCATTTCTGCCTCTAAACCTGCCTCTACCTCTTCCTCTAAAGTTTCCCTTCATATTTCCTTGGAAATGTTGTGTGGAGACAGGTGATGGCTTTGGTATATCAAAACAACCTGCTGCACCTTTCTGTGAAAGTGCTTTGCCAAAGTCCATTCTAGAAAGAGTTGACCATTCAGTAATCATTTGTTTGACTGGGGCCACTAAATGGGGTTTGAGATTACTCAGGAAAGTCTGGATCAATAATGGATCCATATCTGGCTGAATACCCAAACCGGCTTCCTGTGTCCACACATCATTGAATCTTTTCCAAAATTCAATAGCTGATTCTCCTGACTTTTGTTTGCATGCTATGGCGGTGGGCAATGAAGATTTTGGTTTAAAAATCTCTAGCATGTGTCTATTGTGAAAAAAAAAAATCTCTAGCATGTGAGTTTTTAATTCAGTCCACATATCATCTCTCCCTTGTTCTGTGTTAACAAGGGAGAGTGCCGCAAACAATTTTCCACTACCTTTTATGGTTAGGGAGATATTAGCACTTGAACCCTGTTGGCAAAAAGCCAAATATCAAAATTTTGCACCTGACTTCCCCTGTACAAGAGATGTCAGTAGCAAAAAGAATTATTCCAATAGCATGTTTTGATCAAGAGTTAGCCTCAGAGTATTCCAACGCCAATTTATGTTCCTTAACAGAATAAATTTGGAACAAATTCAAAAGTTTTTGGACATACAATAAATATACAACCTTGCTCACGGACCTGCTGTCTTGCTTCATATAACCCCCGGGGACATTACTCACCAAATGCGCCCTGTGGTTCTTGAAACAATAGTAGTCCACATATACACTCAGCGCAATGCATACAGCATGATACTTTTAAAGCAGTTATACAATCATACAAAGTTTACACAATACATTAATCGTCAGTCTCTTCTTCTGTACCAAACAGAAAAAAACTGTAGAGTACTCTAACTTCTCTTAAGGTCATCAAAACCTTTTCAAAGGTCACTAAAACCTTTTCAAGTGTCCCAAAACACTATTTATATGACCGGTTAACTTTTATCTCTCCTTATGAGAGGTTCTATAGCCAATCAGAAATCCCTGTGGATGGAAGCTACACACCTGGACCCCGGCAAGTCAATTTCACTCAATAAGAATAAGATTAACTTACCGTATCCATTAAAAGCAGCCGTCCATTCTCCGTTAAGGGTAGATTCCAATATCCCGGACGAGCCACCAGTGCTGATAGGGTTAATGCTGTGTCTAGGGGGGGTCCTCTTTTAACCTCTGACCTCAGATCCGATGTACCATGTAATTTCAGATATCTTGAATCAGCTATTAGAGAATGAAGAAAAGACGCTCACACAGCGTTACTCTCTAAAAACTGGTTGTATTGGGTTATCAGGGGGTATGTCTTATAGCAAAAAATCACACAGAAGTTTTATAGTTAAAAAAATACGCAGTAGATATCAAGGCAACTACAATAAGAGAAATAGGCATTGTTCTTCTGTTCCCAAGCTGCTAGATACAAGGTGATGGGGGGGGGGGTGTAAGATAAAAGAACGTCGGAAAGAGAAAACAGTTTGAGAGACAATTCATTTGCAAGAATTCATGCTGATGACTTCTTTGATGATCTCTTCCATCTCTCTACCAACACAAGTGAAAAGGTCTTTATGTGTTATGTGTGGGCCTAAATGGGCTCCCCAACCTACTCCGCTTGCATCTGTAGTTACTATTCGGGCGACTGCCAGGGTCCACATCTGTCCCTTGGCTAAATTCTCTGCTCTTCTCCGCCACTATAAAGACCTTTTCACTTGTGTTGGTATATGTACTTGTGTGTCTAGCGAGTCTGGTCTATGATTCCATATTTTTTGTCCATGGTCGGTTGTTCTGGAACATCTTTATTGCTTCTTGAATTTTTTTTCTACTTTTTTTCTTGGGCAAAAACACTCTTTGTTTTGAGCCTAGGATGTACCCTAAATATGTATTCTGCTGGAAGAGAATCCGATTGGACTTCTCTGTTTAGCAACCATCCTAGTTTTTGTAGAAAATCTTGGGTGTACCTCAGATCTTTGGCTAGTTTTTCTGGAGTGGTTGCAAAGATCAGCAAGTCGTCTAGATAGGCGATGATTGCAATGCCTCTGAGTTGGAGTGTCGCCAGAGGTTCTGCCATCACATTTGTGAATATCTGAGGCGAGGAGGTAAGGCCGAAGGGAAGAGCCTGGAACTGAAGATGGAACGTCTCTTCCTTTGTTTTTATTGCCAGTCTTAGGTATTTTTGGCAATTTTGATTGAAAAGGATGTGCAAACATGCATCCTTTAGGTCCAGGGAAGCCTTGTAACAATTTGGGTGTAATAGTGCTTTTACAGAAAAGATTGAGTCCATCCTGAATGGTTTGTAGGTCACTAACCATTTTTAAAGGTTTGAGGTTCAGTATCGGTCTGAATTTTCCCGAGGGTTTCTGCACCACGAACACATGGGAGTAGAATCCCTAGCCTACTTCTTCCTGTGGCACATAGTTTACTACCTTTTTTTGTTTTATTAGTTCTCCTATGGCTTTCAAAAGACCTTTGGCCTTTTCTCTGCTTCCTGGCAGTTCCGTGGCATAAAACCTGTTCGGGAGTGGAGTTGAAAATTCCAAGCGATAACCCTGTCGCACAGTTCTTAGTATGAATCGGCTTGAGGATATCACTTCCCATTGTGACTAACCGTGACTAACTTGTCATTGCTTACTACGGGCTTGTTCAGGAGGATGAAAAATTGCACTTCCTTTGCCCTTCTCTCTCTGTCCCCAGGATCTTTTTTTGGTTCTCGGCTCTGGGTGGTCCAGAGCAAGACCTTGCGTCCACTCTTGGTCTTTTCTTGCCTTGTTGTGGCTGTCCCCAGGTTGGTTTACACTTCAGTGGAAATGCTTTTTCTTATCCGCCGTGCGATCCAGTACTTTTTTTCCAGCCCTGGCCCAAACAACAAGTCCCCTGTAAGTGGGATCCATAGAGCTTGGCTTTAGAGGCACCGTCCCCCTGCCAAGTCTTCAACCACATGCTCTTCTTGCGGAGTTTGATAAGGCCGAGAACTCTGCATCCATCTGTACCGACTCCGCGGAAGCATCTGCAATATAAGCAATGCCCCTGAGGAGCGTAGGAAAAGACAAGATTTGCTCTTTTGGTGTTCCTGCATTAGCCAGAATTCTACATTTCTGGCTACTACAGTAACCGCCATAACTGTTTTTAGGCGCCCTGCCGTAGAGTCCCAAGACTTCTTTAGGAGGGAGTCCATTCTTTTGTCTATTGGGTCATAGAGCACCCCCATGTCTTTGAAGGCTAGATTGGTATGTCTGGAGACTTGGGAAAATGCAGCGTCCAGCTTGGGAATCTTATTCCAAACTGACACCGGATCATCCGCAAATGCAAACCCTCTTTTTAAGGCTTTTGAAAGGAAGGGTTTCCTTTCCGGGTCCTGCCATTCCTTCTTGCCTCCACTAGAACCTCATGGACCGGGAAATGTTTTCTCTCTTGTTCTCCTAGGCCTTGGTGATGTAAAGAGAGGGTTTTCTTTTCCAATTGTATATCCAAGGTGGTATAAATGGCCCCCAGGAGGCTTTTTACTTCCCCCAGTGAAAGTTTATACCGGGAGGGCTTCCTAGAATCCCCTTCTGATTCCTGGGAGCCGGAAGCTGCACTGTATGACTCTCGGCTTCCTCCCTGGAGGCTTCTGGTGGGCCTGCACTTGTGGAAGGTACTTGCTTTTTTGCTAACGCTACCTGCTGTAGTGGTAGAGGAGCAGGGTGAGGCTGCTAGGCCTGAAAACCTGTGAACAATGTTTTGAAATGTACTAGCAAGTTCTTTAACTGAGGCTGCTAGCTCACTATCCTTTTCAGTGGAATGTTCTTGAACTACTTTGTCAATACATTACTTACATAGAGTTTTACCTCAGGAGTCCCTAAGTGTAGTTTTCATGAGGGGCACTTCCTCTTTGAGCTATGAGGGGGTCTGGATTTGTCTGTTGCTTTGCACTGGAATACATAAAACAGAAGCAAGTATCAAAACATACTGTAATGTTATCCGCCCGCCTCAGACTCCCAGGTAGGTGGGTATAAACGCATACCACCGCACCCAGCCTAACCATCTCCTCCCTGCCTGTATTGCAGGGGATGCAGCTTCTAAAACATGTGGGCTGTCCTCCCCAGAGACCCCATGTTCCTCCCCTTTGGCACCAAGAGGGTACCCACCCCCCTCCTTTCCTGGGGGTGGTGGCGGGGTGATGTGGTAAGGGGAGCTCCTCCCTAGGTCCCCCTTACCTTGTTATGGCTGGAGCTGGCTTCTGTTGGAGCAGTGTTCCCCTCCGCATCCAACATCCTGGTGCCGCCAATGGAGCCTATGCTGTCACTACAGCAAGCGTGGCTCCTCTCCAGCCTTCGGCCTTTGTCTGGCCCCTTTTCAGTGATCTGCGGCTGGAACCGGAAGCCGCGGATCAAACGGAAGTGTCCGTCCATTCCGCCGGAAGTGATGTCACCCACCACCCGGCTGAATGCAGCTATTGAACCCGGCGTGGCTATAAATGCTGTAGACGCCCGCGGGCCCTGGAAAGCTTGTGGGGAATGGACCTCCTCTTACCGCCCTCGGTACTGAAGTGGGGCTCTCCTGCTTTCTCCTGCACTCAGAGCTGCGGAGGATGGTGATCAGGTAAGTGAGCCTTCTTTGTGCAAGTCGTCCAAGGAGGTTTGTACCCCTTTTCAGGACATCCGTCCTGAGCCTCCCTGGCTCGCTGGACTCAGTTCCATGCGGTGTCTCCCCTCTGGAGGAAGCACAAATAACTGCAAATAACTGAGGAGCCAGCTGGGGAGGAGGAATTTTAAAGATGGCTGGCACGGTTTCCTACAGAGGGGAGGAGCCAATGTCTCTCAGGTGGCTGTCCTGAAAGAATTAGGGGAAAGGTGAATATCCTTACATGGCCTAGTCAGCGCTCAGACCTAAATCCCATTGAAAATCTGTGGAATGACTTGAAGACTGCAGCCTACAAAAAGGTCACCATCAAATTTAACAGAACTTGAGCAGTTCTGCAAAGAAGAGTGGGAAATATGGCACAGTCCAGATGTGCAAAGTTAGTAGAGACATATCCCCACAGACTAAAGGCTGTAATTAAAGCAAAATGTGGTTTAACAAAATACTGACACAAGGGAGTGGTCCTTTTTCCAACTGAGTGATTCTGTTATTGATTTTTTTTTCTGATATGTTGGTGTTATAGTGTTCACTTGAATGTTATAAGTTGCACTGAGTAAATAAAACTGGATAAAACAAAAACTGTGTCTGTCTTCATTTCAGGCTGCAAAGCAGCAAAGTGTGATTATTTTAAAAGGGGGTGATTCTTTTCTATACCTACTGTATAACCTAAAGTTCACACATGTGACAGATGCTCACTTTTCAGTGTTTTTAAATTTGGTATTATTGTCCGATGCAACAGATAAAATAATTTCTTCACAGTTCATAAAAAAGGACTGTTGGCTCTTATTTATATCAGAAAAGTTGCCATCATCCACAGTGGAAAAGGAACATCCCCTTTAGCCAGTTTCAGTTTTTGAGAAGAAACTGTACTAAAGACCAGGACTATTATAAGCAAAGTGTAATACACAAAACTAATTCCTAGAACAGGTATATAAAGAGGAGCACATTAAGGAAGCATTTAAAAAAACACCCGCATGGGTCACAAAAAACCCCTTGGAAACCACAGAATCCAGCATTAAAGGAGAAGTGTGAGGATTAAAAAAAAAAAAAAAAATAAACCTCCATGCTGCGGCCCACTGTTGGCTGACTCTAGGTCACAAGATTGCAGAACTAAGCACACTTCTGCGACCCAGAATAGAAGCGTGGCCAAATAAAAAAAAAAAAAAAGATTTGGCCATACTTCTCTTTTTATGATAATATTGTTTTCACAACCAAATATAATGAGCAATATTATCAACAAGCATTAACCAGTTTTAATACAGGACTTGAAATGGAAAAGTCCTCCCTAAAAACATAATGTGGTTATTAGGAGAGCTAGGAATATCAAAAATTGTGTTACCCACAGTAAATAAAAAGAATAAAAAACCTCCATCAGAAATATGCCCATTTTTCTTAGCATACAGGGAATTTGGGGTGTATTCACACCAGATGCAGTGGGACTGCACTGAATGGCTATTCCAGCGCAATCCCACTGCTTGACAAGGCAAAATTCCTTGTCTCTGGTGTGTAGGTGCTTTGCTCTGAAAAAAAAAAAGTACTGCGCGCAGTACTTTTTTCCAGCGCAGCACAGTGTGAGGCAATCCACCACCTTCAAGGCAGTAAATGTGTGTGAATTTTCACAATGCAAGTTTACAAACTTCAAGATCATTCAGATTAAATGGAACAGATTATATTGACCTACAATAGTATCCCTTTATTCCTAATTATAACCTGCAGGTGTTTTATGTTTCTCTGCTACAGCTAGTGATCAATGCTGTACATGCCATATTCACCTATTTTTCATATATAAATATCTTTTATTATGAAATCTTCTTTTTTTTTTTTTTTTTTTGCACTATATCAATTTAAAGTTCTATTTAAAATAATAATTCTTGTTGTTATTTATATACATGCATGAAATGCCTGACTTTTTAAACAGCAATATTTCTGTTTATTACCATTTGGTAATTATATTGCATTATATTGGTTACTCCCTTTTTTACCTCTTTGTTCGTTTCTGTTATCTTCCTACACATTTTATGGAAATAGTAGTTTTTCTGGCATATGTAATGAGTAAGAACCTAAAATAGCTCCTTTTATAAAAGTAAGCTCTAAGGCCCCTTTCACACTGTCGGACCGTTCAGGTCCGCCTGTCAGTTTTGTTGGCGGACCTGAATAGGCGCTCCATGTTAGTCTATAGAGCGGCGGATGTCAGCAGTGACATGTCCACTGACGTCCGATCCACTAAAATCAGACGGATGGCCCTACGTTCACATCTGTCCCTGGCGGATCGGGTCGGGTGAGATCGGACGAAAACGGACAGCATGTCCGTTTTCATCAGATCTCTCCATAGCAACCAGTGGCGCTCGACAAGCCCCTCCCCGCTCAGTGAGCAGAGAGGAACCTGTCATCTGCCGGCTCAGCGGAGATCAACGGAGAGATCTCCCGCTGAGCTGGCGGACAGAGGTGGACTCCGTGGCAGTGGATCCGCCTCGTGGGAATTATTATACAGGTTTTATATAGCGCCAACAGTTTACGCAGCGCTTTACAATATAAAAGGGATGAAGCCTAAGCCTTACTTACTTTTTTTTTTTTTTTTTCTTTAGTCATCTTTCAGGACAGCAACCTGGAAAATGATTGGTCCTTATTGTATAACGCACACAATACAATTAAAAACCCCTCCCACCCCCGTCACTCAGTTTAGATTGTGTTTCCTATGGTCCAGAAAGCATTGCTGTGTTAGTTATGTTCTGCACAGATAGCTGTTGGGTCACCGGTCTCGAACCCTGTGCAGATTAGTGAAGGGATTTCATTTCTAGCCCATCCTGCTGCAGCGCCATAGCTTTACATGCTGAGATACAGTAGAGGGAGAGGCCACTACTGTCTTACATCAGGGATCATGAGGAGAGAACCGCTGCGTCGACTACTGTTCCCAGGGACACAGCAGGGGTAGCACCTAAGGCCGGCCATACATGGAGCAAATCTCTTTACTGCAACCATGGGTGCTCAGGATGATGCATGACAGACAGTGTTGATGCGGGAATCCCTCCTGCCAAGCCATTGTCTTCTCCTGGCGGGGGGAAGCCATCCCCCGTCGGGAGTAGACAGTGACTATTGCTAGTGGCTATAGCAGCCACTAGTGACAATCGCAAGAGAATCTGGCAGGCTCGTTGCACCCAAGTTGATCGTTCGCCTGCCCATTGACCTGCTGAACCGGCCGAGATTCCAACCGTGTATGGCCGGCCTTGGCCTGAAAGAGCATCTAAGCCTGTTTCTCATGCTTCTGGTTCTACTGCTAGCCACCAGAGATATTACAGTAACTGCAATGCTAAACTCTCTGAATCTGACTTCAAAGCCCTCTGCAGGAGACTCGAAGGAGAATTTTCTTTTCCTCTAGTCTCTTGAAGTAAATCAGTAGGGCTGCAGCTAACGATTATTTTCATAATGGATTAGTTGGCCGATTGTTTCGATTAATTGGATAACCTTAAAAAAAGTGTGGTGTATAATTTAGTGAATATGTAAAGTATATTAAAAAAAAGGCAATTTATTCTTAAATAACTATATGCAGTGGTAAATATAAATTAAACTAGATGGTTAGGGAGCAAAATCTTTAATCCACTCTGAGAATGACAGAAGAGATATACCGTATATACTATTAGAGGTTGAATCTGACAAATATTATCACTCAGATCAAATTTTTTAGTTCAATGTTAAATGAACTGTAGTGCGTTTCTGCAAAAAGATCAAAAAAATTCATAGGTGTGAACCAGGCCTAAGACGTTTAGTAGCAGCAGCATGCTTTTTTGTATCGCCTGTCATCATGGTGTTAAAAAACTAAAATGAACCTTTTATAGTACAAAAAGAACACATAATCACTACTGTAAGGGGTTCATTTATACTGTGAAACTGAACGTAATCGTGTGTATGTGTGTGTGTGTGTATGTATATATGTGTGTCTCATATATATATATGAGATATGGGTATTGTAACTAGGAGTCAGACATGAAGCTATATTAAGGGTGGAAAAGAGATATAAATCTTTTATATTAAAGTAGTAAAAGCTGAGACTTTATAATCATTTTAAATATAATGCACAATAATGGTAAACTTTTACTTTAAATATAATGCCTTCTATAACTTGCACAGAGTCTTTTTAAGTATTTTTTTTTTTAAACAAACATGTTATACTTACCTGCTCTGTGTTTTGCACAGAGCAGCCCCAATCCTCCTCTTCTGAGGTCCCCCCCCCCAACACTTCTGACTCCTGCCTTCAGAGTGCCCCAAAAGCAAGCTGCAAAGTATAGTATAGAGTGCCCCTATAGGAAGGTAAAAAAAACTTCTAACTTTGGAACCACTCATATCCTGCCCAGGACTACATGTTCCATGAGGCATTGCTCCTCCCATATTCATAATTTCTCAGGCACTTAATGACATTTATGGATGGTGTACTTAGCTATATGTGTGCTGCACTGTATTTCCTGATATATAAACAAATATTGCATTCTGTATGCTGGCTGATTAGTCGATTATGAAAATAGTTGACAACTATTTCATAATCGATTAGTTGTTGATTAATCCATTAGTTGTTTCGGCCCTATAAACCAGAGTAAAAAAAATCATTAATGTTTAAGCCTGGAAGAGAAGGTTTCTGTTTAATAGGGAGGATGATTAAAAAAAATGTTTCAGGTGCCCTAAATTGGACGCACCTCTTGATGTCAGCGGCGCATGCGCTCTGAAGGTCTGGTGTATTGTGCTGGAACTTCAGAGTTCCTTGCTGGAACGGAGGGCTCCCACACACATGCGCGTGACTGACATCATCGCGGCTCCTGCCACTTACAGCGCTAACCTGGAAGAAACGTGGAGGGAACATGTCAGGTTTCTCAGCAGTGACTGGGCTTCGTTCGAAGGTAAGTATTCATAATAAACTAGTATGTGATGCATACCAGCACATTATGCTATTGTCCTGCAGGGTTTTTTTTTTTTGGTTTTTTTCAGCGGTTTACTACCACTTTAAGACTCTTTAATTTGCATATATGTGAACCCAGCCTAATCCTCCAATGCTCAATACCAGGGATTCTAGGGGAAGCCAAGCAGAGTGTTGGGAGGGAGGTTATGCCAGTACTTCCAAGAGTGAGAAGAAATTCCTTCCTGGAGAAATGCATTAAAACCTGCTGTACAAGGAGTTATGGCTCCTGTACCACTGGGAGGGGGTTAGATATTCTGGGGGTTTCTACTCCCACATTTTTGTGGCTCAGAAACAGGAGGAAAATTCAGGTTGATTGTAAATCTGCCTGTAAAGGTTCCTGTTTTACAAAAGGTTCAAGATGGAAAGCATCTACGCCTTATGGAAGATATGTCCAAAAGGAGTTTCATGGTCACACTCAATTTACAAGATGCCTATTTGCATATCCCCATTCCTCCACACACCAAAAACTCTTGCGCTTTGCAGTACTATTGAATGGAAGGATCTTTTATTGACAGTTTTGGGCATTATGGTTTCGAACTATCGAACTATCAGCAGCTCAGAGAATTTTAACAAAAAAGATTTGCGGAGGTGATGTCTTATCTGAGGCTACAGAATATTTCCCTAATATCATCCTCCTATTTACGGCAACACAACAGTTGTTGGAATAACATTTACAAATGGCTTTTCAACCGCGTACACACGGTCGGACTTTCCGGCAGTAAAAGTCTGACGGAATCTTTTCATCAGACATTCCGATCGTGTGTGGGCCTCATCGGACTTTTTTTTTTCAAAAATTCTTCAGAGTTTATTTCGACAGAAAGACCGGTCATGTGTACGCGGCATAAGGTAAACTAGGTTGTGTGGTCAACAAGAAAATCCTCATTAGTTCCAGCCCAGTCCAGAATTTTTCTTGGTTAGACTTGTTGACCTGAAAAATTTTCCTACCCAAAGAAAAGGTCGAGGAGATTGCAACCATGACAAAGTTGGTCAGGATATCACAGAAGATAACCATGAAACACATAATGAAGTTATTAGGTCTTATGAAGGCCTCTAGCTCGGCACATACAGTACTTTGGCCAAATCTCATACAAGAATACTCCAAGCATTTGTGTTATACCTATGGAACTGCAAACAGAATTAGTTGGACCAGGAGGTCTTCTAACCCTGGAACTTTAGATTTTGTTAGACTCATGGATGAACCCAACACGTTTTAAAGTGGTTGTAAATCTCAGACATGAAATATGAACATAGCATATCCCTTTATAGTGTGTACTTGTCTCAGTTAAGAGCACTAAGCATCATTTCTGTCTGCTGCTTCGCTCCTGTACGATCAGCATCAATCATTTCTGACAAGTTTTCCTGACTTCAACAGAAAAAAAGGTGACACGGGAGGGATCCCCAGCTGATTGACAACCAAAGCTCTGTTCCTGTGCGCTGTGTGAAGGGGGGTGTGTCCTCTCCTTCCAATCAGTTCACAGAGCTTCTCACTGAGCTCTGAAGAATGTAACTACAGCTCCCCACCACCTTTTTTCTGAATTTTCAGACAAGCTGTATAAATTCTCGACTTTGAACAGATTTAAAGGCTAAGTTCACCTTTGTTCACTTTTATTTTTCTAAAATCCAGCTTCCCTATGTACCAATTTAGCATTAAAGTGGATGTAAACCCGACATTTTTTTTTTTTTTTTTATGTCATATTGTAGAGTATAAGATTTCCTATCATTTGAGCCAAGTCTTGCCACACAGAGTTAATCCATCTCTGAGCAATCCTCTTTTATTGTTCAGTGAGATAATTCTTGACAAACTGAGAAGAACTTTGTCAAATCCTCCCCCTTGTTGTGAGTGACAAGTGATTTACATATCTCGTGCACTAGCCTAAGTAAGAGACATGCAGTATTTTTTAATACCCTCCCACTCTGCCAGGATTGGATGTTCCACATAATCTCAGCCAGCTATATTTTATATATATAGTATATAGCTGTGTCCATCAGCACTCCCCCTCCCCCCGTAAATGACATGTATAGCGTTTCCGTCCTTTCCGCCGCTCACCATCCTGACAGAGCCCGCGGGAATGGAGGGAAGTCGGCTGCGGGGGATGAGGGGGGTTGGAGGAGGAAGACACAGCGGGCGGATGAGGACAGGAGGGGGGTCAGAGAAGAAGGGGAAGTGGTTATGGTTGAGGAGGAGAACGGGTCAGGCGCTGGAGGAGGAGGACACAAGGGACAGTCTGGGGTGATCGGTGCAGTGAAGGGACAGCCCTGAGCACCGATCTCCCTGTATGGCGTTTGATCAGCCGCTTCTCCTTCTCTGCCTCCCGTGGCTTTCAGCGGAAAAGCCATTCAGGGGGATCTGTGCTCACAGCTGTCCCTGCCACACCAATCATCCCCGACTGTCACTGGACAGTGACACATGACGTGACAGGAGCCATGAGCGCGCTCTTCTTCTCCTGTGTGCACACTTTTCACTCCGGCCAGGCGCGAGTGTAGAGGTGGGTGAGGAGTCTGGCGATGTCATGACCGTACAACGGACCCGCCCACTGAATCCGGCATTTTTGGGTTCTCCAAACAGCTAAAGGGGAGACATTTGAAAGGTAAGGATACATGCAGGAGGCATGTACTGTATATCCTTATAGATCACCACTATGGCAGTACTTTAAAAAAGATGGGAGTGGGTTTACATCCACTTTAATGTACTTCTTTTGCAAAAATAAAACCGCTTTCCATTTATTCTACACACGCTTACCTCGCTCTCTGGCTGTTTAAAAATAGTTATCTATTACTTCTTTACTTCCTGGACAGACTTTAGATCATAAGAGAGGCAGAAGTTAACCAGCTAAGGGTAGATGATGCAGGGTGTGTGCCAATGAGATCAGCTGGATTTCACACTGATTCCTCAAACTCAATCTGTCTAACACTGAGCTTGTAATATCAACTGCCTTTGACACAGTTGACCACCCACTCCTCAATAAACTCCACTCCCTTGGCCTCCATGACTCTGCTCTTTCCTGATTCTCCTCTTACCTATTTCAGCGCAATTTCGGTGTCACATACACCATCTCCTCCACTCCTCTCTTCCTGTTGGGGTACACCAAGGCTCTGTCATTAGGGCCCCTTCTATTCTCTCTGTATACCTCTTCCCTGGCCAGTTGATAACCTACCATAGCTTCCAATACCCCTGACGACACCCAGATCTATCTATCGACTTCTCCAGCTGACCCCCCCCCCCCCCAAACTTCTTCTTGTATCACAAACTTACTGAGCGACATCAGTATGGATATCACACCACTTCCTCAAATGCAATCTTCCTAAAACAAAGCTTGTAATATTGCCTCCTCCTCAATCCCATCCCCATGACTTTACCATTGAGATCAACAGCACAACCATTGGTCCCTCCACACACGTAAGGGTGCTGGATGTGATCCTAGACTCTGACCTGTCCTTCAGCCCCCACATCTAATCGCTGGCTAAATCTTGCCACCTTAACCTCTACAACATTTCCAGAATTCACCCCTTGCTGGCTAACGACCCCACAAAACAACGTATTCACTGCTTGGTTATTTCCCACCTTGACTACTGCAACTCCCTCCTCACTGGTGTACCTTTACGCAGGCTATCCCCCTTCTGTCTTATATGAATCCTGCTGCCATACTGATACACCTGGCTAACTGATCCATGACTGCTGCTCCTCTCTGCCAATCTCTTCACTGGCTTCCCCTACCCCATTGTATAAAATTCAAAATACTAACCAACATCATCACCCCAGCTACATCACCATCCTCATCTGCAGATATCGCCCAAATCTTCCTCTCTGTTCCTCCCAAGACCACCTTCTCTCTAGCTTCCTTGTTACCTCCTCTCATGCTCACTTCAGGACTTCTCCAGAGCCTCTCCCAGCCTCTGGAACTTCCTGCCGCAGTCCGCCTTTAGGCGATTCTAAAGCTGGCCATACACCATACAATTTTCTTATTCAATTTTCTTTAGATTTACCTTCAACTATGTAGTAGAAGCGCCTGCCTGATTGCATACAAATTGCAAGTGTTTAGGTTTGACCTTCTATTATATGGTTTTGGTAAATCTAAACCAAAGTTTCACAAGAAAATTGTATAATGTATGGCTAGCCTTAAACTCACTTATTCAGGGAAGCCTACCCCATCTCCATTTAAGAACTTTAGACCCATTTCTCTGCTCTCATTTGCCTCCATGCTTCTTAAGTGCCTTGTCCACAACTGTACGACTTGCTACCTCACAGATAACAACCTTCTTGACCCCCTATAGTTTCTCTTTTGCCCACAACATTCCACTGAATGTGCTTATACATGTGAATCTGATTTCACACAGATTCCTTAAACTTGCTTATACACCTTACTAACTGATCCATGGCTGCTACTCCCCTCTGCCAATCACAAAGACTTCTGAGCACACTTAGCAGCTAGCCTGCAAAACAACGAATTGACCCTGTCTAATAATTCACGTTAAAAACAGAGGGTTTTGTTTGCACACATGTGGAAATATACAGTTGTGCTCATAAGTTTACATACCCTGGCAGAATTTATGATTTCTTGGCCATTTTTCAGAGAATATGAATGATAACACAAAATATTTCTTTCACTCATGGTTAGTGAAGCCATTTATTATCAATCAACTGTGTTTACTCTTTTTAAATCATAATGGCAACAGAAAGTACCCAAATGACCCTGATCAAAAGTTTACATACCCTGGTGATTTTGGCCTGATAACATGCACACAAGTTGACACCAAGGGGTTTGAATGTCTATTAAAGGTAACCATCCTCACCAGTGATCTGTTTGCTTGTAATTAGTGTGTGTGTGTATATAAAAGGTCAATGCGTTTCTGTACTCCTGGCAGACCCTTGCATCTTTCATCCAGTGCTGCGCTGACGTTTTTGGATTCTGAGTCATGGGGAAAGCAAAAGAATTGTCAAAGTATCTGCAGGAAAAAGTAGTTGAACTGTATAAGACAGGAAAGGGATATAAAAGGATACCCAAGGAATTGAGAATGCCAATCAGCAGTGTTCAAACTCTAATCAAGAAGTGGAAAATGAGGGCTTCTGTTGAAACCAAACCACGGTCAGGTAGACCAACTGAAATTTCAGCCACAACTGCTAGGAAAATTGTTCGGGATGCAAAGAAAAACCCCACAAATAACTTCAGGTAAAATACAGGACTCTATTAAAACATGTGGTGTGGCTGTTTCAAGATGCACAAAAAGGAGGCACGTGAAGAAAGATGGGCTGCATGGTCAAGTTGCCAGAAGAAAGCCATTACTTTGCAAATACTATAAAGTATCCTACTTATAATACGCCAAACAGCACAGAGATAAGCCTCAAACCTTCTGGCACAAAGTCATTTGAAGCGATGAGACCAAAATTGAGCTTTTTGGCCACAACCATAAACGCTACATTTGGAGAGGAGTCAGCAAGGCCTATGATGAAAGGTACACCATTCCTACTGTGAAACATTGATGTTTTGGGAATGTGTGAGCTACAAAGGCACAGGAAATTTGGTCAAAATTGTTGGCAAGATGAATGCAGTATGTTATCAAAAACTACTGGAGGAACATTTGCATTTATCAACCAGGAAGCTGCGCATTGGACGTACTTGGACATTCCAACATGACAATGATTCAAAACACAAGATCAAGTCGACCTGTCATTGGCTACAGCAGAATAAAGTGCTGTCCCCTCAACAAAACTCAACACACAGCCATTAATGTCTAAATCGCTGGCAACAAAAGTGAGTACGCTCCTATGTGAAAATGTCCAAATTGTGCCCAATTAGCCATTTCTTCTCCCTGGTGTAATGTGACTCATTAGTGTTACAGGGTCTCACTAATGAATGGAGAGCAGGTGTGTTAAATTTGGTGTTATCGCTCTCACTCTCTCATACTGATCGCTGGAAGTTCAACATGGCACCTCATGGCAAAGAACTCTCTGAGGATCTGAAAAAAAGAATTGTTGCTCTACATAAAGATGGCCTAGGGCTAGGCTATAAGAAGATTGCCAAGACCCTGAAACTGAGCTGCAGCATGGTGGCCAAGATCATACAGCAGTTTAACAGGACAGGTTCCACTCAGAACAGGTCTCGCCATGGTCGACCAAAGACGTTGAGTGCACGTGCTCAGAATTTTCTAAAAAAAAAAGTCCGATGAGGCATACATACGATCGGAATATATGATGAAAAGCTTCCGTCTGACTTATTCTGTCAGATATTCTGCTCGTGTGTATGCAGCATAAGTGTAGCAATATGGTTACATTTAATTAAGGTACTACATTTAGCAACTCATGTGGTTAATGATTAAAACAGGCACATCTATAAAGCTGTCTACATAGACCACTCTCCACCGCCGGCTCTCACCGCTGTCAGTCTGAAATCATGACCGGGAAGACTACCCTGCAGTAGAGCGATCTGAAAGCGAAACTTGATGTGAACAGCTTTACTTCAGATGCCTGCATACTTAGAAATGTCTATTTTTTAACCACTTAAGGACCAAAAGGATTTACCCCCTTAATGACCAGCCCATTTTTTGTGATATGGCACTGTGTCGCTTTAACTGACAATTGCGAGGTCGTGCGACATTGTACCCAAACAAAATTTATGGGGGTTTTTTCCCACAAATAGAGCTTTCTTTTGATGGTATTTGATCACCTCTGTGGTTTTTATTTTTTGTGCTGTAAAACAAAAAAAAGTGACAATTTTGAAAAAAAGCAATATTTTTTACTTTTTGCTATAATAAATATCCTAAAAAAAAAAAAAAAAACTAATTCCTAAGTTTAGGCCAATATGTATTCTTCTACATATTTTTGGTTAAAAAAAAAACGCAATAAGCGTATATTGATTGGTCTGCGCAAAAGTTAGAGCGTCTACAAAATAGGGAATACATTTATGTAATTTTTATCATTATTATTTTTTTTTTACTAGTAATGGCGATGATTAGCAATTTTTAGCGGGACTGCGACATTGCGGCAGACAGATCGGACACTTTTTTTGGGACCAATGACATTTATACAGCAATGAGTGCTATAAAAATGCACTGATTACTGTATAAATGACACTGGCAGGGAAGGTGTTAACACTAGTGGTGATCAAGGGGTTAAATGTGTTCCGTGGGTGGTGTTTCTAACTGTGGGGGGGAGGGTGTACTGACTGGAGAAGGAGAGAGATCGCTGTTCCTGATCACTAGGAACAGACGATCTTTCTCTACTCCCGACAGAAGGGGGATCTGTTTGTTTACATTGACAGATCCCCTTTCTGGCTCCCCTTGGAGTGATCGTGGGTGGCCGGCGGACATCACGGCCGCCGGTCACGCGCATCGGCACCGTGTCCGCGTTCCTCCAGCACCCTCACTGTATCTATTACACATACCGACGTACAGCTACAGCGATTCGCGTAATAGAGCCTACCTGCCGCAGTATGACAACGGCTGGTCGGCAAGTGGTTAATCATCCATCATGTGCATTGCTAAATGTTGTACCTTCATTAAATGTAACCACATTGCTACACTTATAGGCGCCTTTCTTCTCTTATATACTCAGTTGTGACATGACGCTGCTTGTATATCAAGACATCGCTTGTTTATTAAGTCAAAATTTATTTAAAAATGTTTGCTTGTTTTGCAAAACGCTCTCAAACCAAGGTTTTAGTGTGTGTATATATGTGTGTGTATATATGTGTGTGTGTGTATATATATATATATATATATATATATATATATATATATATATATATATATATATATATATATATATATATATATATATATATATATATCTCGCACACACACACACACACACACACACAAGCGAGTACACCCCTCACATTTTTGTAAATATTTTATTACATCTTTTTATGTGACAACACTGAAGAAATGACACTATGCTTCAATGTAAAGTAGTGAGTGTACAGCTTGTATAACAGTGTAAATTTGCTGCCCCCTCAAAATAACTCAACACACAGCCATTAATGTCTAAACCGCTGGCAACAAAAGTGTCCATATTTTGTGTGGCCACCATTATTTTCTTAACCCTTTTGGGCATTGAGTTCCCCTGAGCTTCACAGGTTGCCACTGAAGTCCTCTTATGTCTGGAGAAATGCCTGGTCAGTCCATCACCTTTACCCTCAGCTTCTTTAGCAAACAGTGGTCATCTTGGAGGTGTGTTTGGGGTCGTTATCATGTTGGAATACTGCCCTGTGGCCCAGTCTCCGAATGGAGAGGATCATGCTCTGCTTCAGTATGTTGCAGTACATGTTGGCATTCATGGTTCCTTCAATGAACTGTAGCTCCCCAGTGCCCGCAGCACTCATGCAGCCCCAGACCATGACACTCCCACCACCATGCTTGACTGTAGGCAAGACACACTTGTCTTTGTACTCCTCACCTGTATGCCGCCACACACACCTGACACCATCTGAACCAATGAAGTTTATCTTGGTCTCATCAGACCACAGTAATTCCAGTAGTTCCAGTAATCCATGTCCTTAGACTGCCTGTCTTCAGCAAACTGTTTGCGGGCTCTCTTGTGCTACATGTTTAGAAGAGGCTTCCTTCTGGGATGACAGCCATGCAGTGTGTGGCATTTGGTCTGAGCACTGACAGGCTGACTCCCCACCCCTTCAACCTCTGCAGCAATGCTGGAGCACTGCTATGTCTATTTCCCAAAGACAACCTGTGTCTTGCTTTGACTGCTTTCCAGCTTGAGAGGTCAGACGATAAGACGCCTGAGCTCATTGCTTCTCTGCTCTGCAACTCTGAGGGGGGTGACGGAAGCACTTGGGGGTTGGCAGGGCAGGGACTCAAAACACGATCTGTCACCTGCTGGCAGTTGACAGGTAGATTGCGATCAACGGGTTAATGACCTCCACTTTAGACCCGGTTCACCTCCAGCAACGTGAGTGTTGCATTTTTTGGAGCGACACCATTCACTTGAATAAGCTGCCCTCCGCTCTAAAAACATGCCAAAAGTAGCTCTTGTACTCTTCTTTGGAGCCAACTTTGGTGTGCTTTTGAATAGTGTGTTTTGTCACACAAAACGACGCTTTCTTTAGTGCCTTTTGGATTCCATTACCAATGAATGGCATCCAAACACGTGTTGTGTGTTCCACAGTAACGCTCAGATGTGAATGGGGCCCTCTCCTCACTATAGGAACGTTTTAGGGCCGAAACAACTAATCGATTTATGAGATTAATTGATTACTATTTTCATAATTGATTAATTGGCCAGTAACATAATGGGGTTAAGAAAAAAAACTAAAATTAGTCCTTTATAGTACAAAAAGAGCAAATAATCGCTACTGTAAATTTTACTTTCACTGTTCCACAGTAAAAAAATGAACCCCCTTACAGTAGCAATTTGCTCTTTTTGTACTATAAAGGGTTAATTTTAGTTTTTTTTTAAACCCCATTATTTTATTAAACATCTTAGGCCTGGTTCACACCTATGTGTTTTTTGTGCTTTTTGCAGAAATGCTCTACAGTTCATTTAACATGGTTTCCTATGGGACATGTTCACATCTATGGGGTTTTTTTTCAGCCACTGTGGTTTTGGAAAGGGTCAAGGACTTTTTTCTATGCAAAACAGTGCTTTTTTGGTTCAATATACTTTAATGGAGAAGCTGCAGAAAAGAGTGTAGTGTGTAGTGCAGCAATTTTGTGTTTTTTTTTTTAAATCTGCGCAACAACGAATTGGCCAAAAAAATGCAAAAAGGCAAATTTCCGCAAAATCTCATTTGCAAAAGTCAAAACGCACAGCAGAAAGCACTGCAGAAACAGATCAAAAGCAAACTGCATAGGTGTGTACCGAGCCTTATGCTGGCCACACGGATCAATTTTCAGACGAGAATATTCAGACGAAAAATCTTTGTACATTTGCTGAATGAAAGAATGTTGTTTGAAAATTTCACTTGCTTTTAAGTGAAAGTTTCCCATCACTGAGGTGTTGAAAACATACGTCAATTTGACCCCACTAGTGATTAGAAAATCGAACGAACGTTCTTAACCACTTGACCACTGGGCACTTAAACCCCCTTCCTAACCAGACCAATTTTCAGCTTTCGGTGCTCTAACATTTTGAATGACAATTACTCAGCCATGCAACACTGTACCCATATAAAATTTTTGTCCTTTTTTTCACACAAATAGAGCTTTCTTTTGGTGGTATTTAATCACCGTTGGGTTTTTTATTTTTTGCGCTATAAAAGAAAAAAGACTGAAAATTTGGTAAAAAAATGAATTTTTATTTCTTTCTGTTATAAAATTTAGCAAATTAGTAATTTTTCTTCGTAAATTTTGGCCAAAATTTATACTGCTACATATCTTTGGTAAAAATAAGTACAACTTGGTGTATATATTTTGGTCTTTGCGAATGTTAGAGAGTCCAAAAGCTATGGTGCCAATATCTGAAAATTGATCACACCTGAAGTACTGACGGCCTATCTAATTTCTTGAGACCCTAACATGCCAGAAAAGTACAAATACCCCTCAAATGACCCCTTTTTGGAAAGAAGACATTCCAAGGTATTTGAAAAGATGCATGGTGAGTTTTTTTGAAATTGTCATTTTTTCCCACAATTCTTTGCAAAAATCAAGATTTTTTTTTAAACTTTTTTTTTTTCACAAAATTGTCATATTAGCAGGTTATTTCTCACACACAGCATATGCATACCACAAATTACACCCCAGAACACATTCTGCTATTACTCCCGAGTATGGCAATACCACATGTGTGAGACTTTTACACAGCGTGGCCACATACAGAGGCCCAACATGCAGGGAGCACCTCCAGGCGTTCTGGAGCACCCAGGCCAATTCTTATATTTCTCTCCTACATGTAAAAATAATCATTTATTTGCTAGAAAATTACATAGAACCCCAAAACATATATATATATATATATATATATATATATATATTTTTAGCAAAGACCCTAGAGAATACAATGGCGGTTGTTGCAACTTTTTATCTCGCACGGCATTTGCGCAGCAATTTTTCGAACGTGTTGTTTTTGGAAAAAAAACAGTTTTGTGCTTTAAAAAAAAACAAAATAGTAAAGTTAGCCCAATGTTTTTGCATAATGTGAAAGATAAAGTTACGCTGAGTAAATAGATACATAACATGTCACCCTTCAAAATTGCACACGCTCGTGGAATAGTGCCAAACTTCGCTACTTAAAAATCTCCATAGTTGACGCTTCTGCATGCGAGCACACGGACAGGGGCGCTTTTTAAATTTTTTTTTTTTTTTTTTTTTTATTGTTCATTTTACTTTATTTATTTTAGTTTGACACTTTTTTCCCAAAAGAAACTATTTTTTTGATCACTTTTATTCCTATTACAAGGAATGTAAACATCCCTTGTAATAGGAATATTGCATGACAGGTCCTCTTTACAGTGAGATATGGGGTCAATAAGACCCCACATCTCACCTCTAGGCTGGGAAGCCTGAAATAATAAAAAAAAAAAAATGATCCTGGCTTCGATCGTAGCGGAGTCGGTAGAAGCACCGGAGGGTGGCGGGAAGGGGGGGCATCCCCTCTCTCCTCCCATAAGAACAATCAAGCAGTGGAACAGCCGTTATGATCATTCTTATGGTGTAGGGAATCGCCGGCTGAAAAAGCTGATATCTGAATGATTCCTGTAGCTGCCGGCATCATTCAGATATCCCCACACAAAGTCAAGGACGTCATATGACGGCGGGCGGGAAGTGGTTAAAAATTGCGGGGTATTGCGGGGTATTGCAGAGTTCTGCGGAGTATTGCGGGGTATTGCAGAGTATTGCGGGGTATTGCAGAGTATTGCGGGGTATTGCAGAGTATTGCGGGGTATTGCAGAGTAGTGCAGGGTATTGCAGAGTAGTGCAGGGTATTGCAGAGTAGTGCAGGATATTGTAGGGTATTGCAGAGTAGTGCAGGATATTGTGGGGTATTGCAGAGTAGTGCAGGGTATTGCGGGGTATTGCAGACTATTGCGGGGTATTGCAGACTATTGCGGGGTATTGCAGAGTAGTGCAGACTATTGCGGGGTAGTGCAGACTATTGCGGGGTAGTGCAGACTATTGCGGGGTATTGCAGAGTAGTGCGGGGTATTGCAGAGTAGTGCGGGGTATTGCAGAGTAGTGCAGGGTATTGCAGAGTAGTGCGGGGTATTGCAGGGTATTGCAGAGTAGTGCTGGGTATTGCAGAGTAGTGCTGGGTATTGCAGAGTAGTGCTGGGTATTGCAGAGTAGTGCTGGGTATTGCAGAGTAGTGCAGGGTATTGCAGAGTAGTACAGGGTATTGCGGGGTAGTACAGGGTATTGCAGGGTATTGCGGGGTAGTGCAGAGTAGTGCAGAGTAGTGCAGGGTATTGCGGGGTATTGCAGACTATTGCGGGGTATTGCAGACTATTGCGGGGTATTGCAGACTATTGCGGGTTATTGCTGGGTGTATTGCTGGGTGTATTGCAGGGTGTATTGCAGGGATGGCTGAGCATGGTGGGATGGATGTGACTGTATTTGTCACTGAGCACCGCTGTGAGCACTGCACATCCAGCCCACAGCGGTGCTGCCATTCGATCCCTCCCCCTCTCCTCTCACACTGTACCGATCGGTACACAGAGGGGAGGGAGGAACCGGCGTCATGACATGACGCCGGTTTGTTTACATGTGATCGCTCCGTCATTTGACGGAGCGATCACATGGTAAACGGCCGCGATTAGCGGCCGTTTACCGTGATCCGTGATGCGCCGGGTCCTCTGGCGCATCCTCTGGACCCGGCGGTCACGGAAGTTCTCGGGTGCGCGCCCCAGGGGGCGCGCGAGAGCAGGATTCTGGGAGGACGTCCCATGGACGTCCACCCAGGATAACCCGACCGCGCTGTAGCCTTCTTTAGGCTATGGCCCGGTCGGCAAGTGGTTAAAATTGCATTTTTTTTAATTTATTTTTTTTGAAGGAAGGCATTTTTGTATGGCCAGCTTATAATATATTGCAGTTCTGTTTAAAAATCTGCAAAACAGTCTTTTTTTTTTTTTTTTTTCTTTAAATAAAAAAATGTGATCTCTGAGTCTGATGCTATTTACCAGCTTCAACCTCTAATAATATATATACAGAATATCTCTTCTAATAGCATATACAGTATATCTCCTCTGATAGTATATACAGTATATCTCCTCTGATAGTATATACAGTATATCTCCTCTGATAGGGTATATATAGTATATCTCCTCTGATAGGGTATATACAGTATATCTCCTCTGATAGGGTATATATAGTATATCTCCTCTGATGGTATATATACAGTATGTATCTCCTCTGATGGTATATATACAGTATGTATCTCCTCTGATGGTATATATACAGTATATATCTCCTCTGATGGTATATATACAGTATATATCTCCTCTGATGGTATATATACAGTATATCTCCTCTGATGGTATATATACAGTATATATCTCCTCTGATGGTATATATACAGTATATCTCCTCTGATGGTATATATATATACAGTATATCTCTTCTGTCTGTTATTCTCAGAGTGGATTAGAAATTTTTTTTACCATTGTGAAGAGATATTTAAGAATAAATTGCTTTTTTTTTTAAACTTTACATACTAACTAAATTATACACCACAATTTTTTTAAGGTTATCAACCAATTAATCGAAACAATCGGCCAACTAATCGATTATGAAAATAATTGTTAGTTGCAGCCCTAGAACGTTTTAGCACAAGGGACTCCGGATTCCCTTTTAGCCCAAATCCCATGGATCATTACATAATGTAAAGCTGCGTATTGTCCTTCCTCTAGGGAGAGGTAGTTCCTCCTATGACGTAATGACACGGTCATGAGTGGGCTTCATGAAATCTGGGCGAGGATCGGGCAGGTCACGAGTGCATCGGCTGAATTTCCCAGCTTCTCCTCTCCCGGTTACGTCATAGAGAAGGCCGGCCTACAACTGAGTGATGTCAGTCCATGCTGTGTAATCGGATCGGCTTCTACCGCTCACAGGTGTTGTCATAGGGACCATGTCCTGCTTCGCTAAGGGGGCGCTGGGAGATGTTCACGGCTTAGGAGACTGTGCAGCGGCAATGTAAGGATCCGGAGATAGAAGATAGGGGGGCGTTAACCTTTAAGGTGATAGAGGGCGGTGACCTTTCCAGTGATAGGGTCTGGGCATCGTCCATCAGCTCACAGAGCCGCCCTTCCTCTCTAGCTCCGCCCTCTCCCGGCTTCACGGCTGCACGACTGCGGAGTATAGGGAAGGCAGGATCAATGACAGTTTCCTGTTCCTCCCAGAATCCTTCGTCTGTGTGACTGCAGAAAGAGAGCTCAGTCCATCCACAGAGGGAGAGCAGGCAGGAGCCACACAGCAAGGAGCAGGTAAACCCACTGACCTCCTAATAGACTGACGGGCTAGGGTTCTCCGATCACTGACACTACAATGCTTCCACCGTACTTCTTCTATGAGGGCTGGCCCCCTCCCTGGTCATGTAGCACTGTTTTCAAATATTTATCTCCTATATGGAGTATATAGATGGAAATTATACGGTTTGCTCATGGCAGTCATTTTTTACCAGAGTTGCAGGCTCTGTTTTTTACACTGATTCAGAAAACTATATTCCAGCACATATATATATGTCCATAATAATAATAATAATAATAAAAATAATAATATCTATTGTAGTAATTCTATGGTGGGGAAGTCACAACAAAACAATGACCTGGCTGTAGAGTGCTATTGGTCAATACCACAGAGGGCAAAAATTGGGTTTCATTTGAATTTTTTGCTTTCAAAATATTTTATTTTTAAAATACATAGAATAAAATAATTATTAAATATATCGTATTGTAAAGGTATATTAACATTAAATCCTGGAAAATGACGAGTTCACGACAGTAAGCTATTAACAAATGGGGATAAAATCATTATTATAATTATCCTCATTTGAATTTTTTTTCTTACATGTTCTGTTAGTGTGACAGAGGATTGTGTTGTCACCAAAGGCTGCCCTCTGCCGATTTGGTGTTGTCACCAAAGGCTGCCCTCTGCCGATTTGGTGTTGTCACCAAAGGCTGCCCTCTGCCGATTTGGTGTTGTCACCGAAGGCTGCCCTCTGCCGATTTGGTGTTGTCACCGAAGGCTGCCCTCTGCCGATTTGGTGTTGTCACCGAAGGCTGCCCTCTGCCGATTTGGTGTTGTCACCGAAGGCTGCCCTCTGCCGATTTGGTGTTGTCACCGAAGGCTGCCCTCTGCCGATTTGGTGTTGTCACCGAAGGCTGCCCTCTGCCGATTTGGTGTTGTCACCGAAGGCTGCCCTCTGCCGATTTGGTGTTGTCACCGAAGGCTGCCCTCTGCCGATTTGGTGTTGTGAACTACAGAACATCTTCTCCTCTTCTTATCTCCGTAATATGGGGGAAGGGTTGTTCTGTAGTCCACAGAGAAAACTCAGGGCTCAGAAGTGTTTTTCGGATTTCATGTCGGTATTGTCAGCTAAATACAAGAAGTCACAAGCTGACAGAATCTCTTGTAGGATGAAAAGGTGTGTGTGTGTGTATGTGTATATGTATGTGTGTGTGTATATGTATGTATATGTATATATGTATATATATATATATATATATATATATATATATATATATATATATATATATATATAAAATATATATATATTATACACATAATTTTTTTTTTCTGTTACCAGGGAAAATTGGACTTGTGTTTCTATACAAATGGTTGTATAAATCTTCCAGTTTTGTTTTCTTGGTAACAGGAAATAGTTTCCTGTAAGTGTACAGGGAAACTTTTTTTTTTTTTTTATTATTATTTCTCTGTGCGTGTTTGTCCATAGCCTTGAAGTTTCATTTTATTCCTACAGGCAAATTGTGTAAAAATTCCTCACAGTATGTGTTTACCTGGGGGGGGTGATAAATATCCATTGGAGGTTTTCATCCCTGTTAATGGAAATCTGTGCCAAGAGGAGAATGGGGTGCTATAGCTTGCTTTGGAAATTGGGAGTTACCTGGCTGCCTTGCTGATCCAGTGTATTCATTTCTTTGAGTCATTGATCCCAAACATGTATACATGTCAGGATTAGCAACTTCATTGTGATGTATGCTAGTTCAGGGTTAATGATTCAGAAAATACTAAAGCCAGAGCCGGCCAATTTGCATTTTCAGTAGGGAGTGAAGTGATGCTGTCTGATTTGAACTATATAATTGTAGTCCTATAGATTAGATTCTCTTTAAAGGGCATCTAAACCCAAAAACAAAATTGTAATAAATTGTGGCTTAAAAGCCCTTAGATGTGGTGGTTGAGTTTTTTTCCTTTTTTATCACCTGGTGATCCTGCTAACACACTTCCTGTCTTAGGGTGACAACGCTCACTCCCTCCACTGTATCTATGGGTAAGTAGCGTTGTCACTCTAGGTGGCTCATCTGATATGGATCCCAAACATGTTGTCTTCTCCTCATATCCATTACATGAGGGACGGGATAATCTGTAATTTCTCAAAACGCCTTTCAGAACAGCACCCGGAGAAAGGATAGCTCCACCCAACTTTTCAGGAAACACTGTGATTAATGCCTTTTTAAGGCAGCCCACTTTGACCATGACCTCAGTTGTAGTATTTCCTCTGCCATGGTGGAAGCGTTGCAAGGAACGATTCTTGTGCTGCGCTCACCCCAGGCAGAGGTCCTGTGCATGGGGACATGGCATACCTTAGATCCTTTTTTTTTTTTTTTTCTTTCCTAGACCCTGGTGGTCTATGAGGCCATCCCAGCATCCTCCCAGAAGGGTGGGCAATGTTCTTGGAGCTCCCCTCTTCCTTCCTGCTCGGGAGCGGCCGGGGGGGATCTGCCCTGGACCTGCAACGCGAGGCCAGGGGCTTCCCGGGCCTCTGCTTGTTCTGGGTTCTGAGTGGCGGGTGACATTCTTTCCAGAAGGGGTGGGACTTCTTGTCGGGAGCATGGCTTCCGGCCTGTGGAATGCAGGGAGAAGGGGGCGGGCCCTGGCTGGCGTGTACTTCCGGTCTTCGCAGTAGCGAAGAGACAGGGAGTTTTAAAAAAGGACAGCAATAGCAGCAATACCCGCTGCAGTCATGGAGTCGGCAGAGTTAGCGTCAATGGCAGGAACAGGAGCCAGCCAAACCCAGGTAAGCTGGGGCAGAGGCTCTAGGGCTATGTTCTTTTCCCTCCTCCCTTCCCTTGGTGTCCTGGTAATATAGGGAGGAGGGGGAGCCTGTTCCATACCCCTTGAGTTACTTCACTGAGTATGGTTGGCTGGTCTCCCCCCCCCCCCTCCTCTTTCTTTGGGTGGGATGGGTAGGTATTTTGGGGGGAAGAATGGGGATTAGGGTTTAGGTCTTAATTGGGTGCTTTCTTGGTTTTATTGCAGAAAGCACAGAAAAAAATCAAAGTATACCCTTCCCTATTCTTCTAAGGAAAGGTGCTCTTTGTTCAAGGCATCCCTAAAGGAGACCTAGACAAAGACTATGCAAAGATTGTATAGCCGACCTGGTAAAGCAGGAATTGGGTAAGGCTAAACGGCCACAAAGCTCAAATCTGTTGGTCTCCCTACAAAAAGAGCTTACTGATACGTTTCAATCCTTCCGCTCCTTTTTGGACAAGCACCTGGCACTCCAATCAGGGAGTCAGGCCAGTGTACCATCCAGTCCTCTGCCATCCACTTCAGTATCCAGGGAGGAGAGTGACTCAGAGGAAGAGGCCGTAAGTAGGATCGTCCTAGTTATCCTTTGAGGAAGTGGATGATTTGATTAAGACCATCCATACCACCTTTAGCATTCAGGAGGATAAGGTTGATTTTATCCCTGCATGTTAAGATGTTTGAGGGCCTTGGAGAAGCTAAACAAAGAGTTTTTCCAGTAAACAAGATCCTTTTCGGAGGCTGTCAAACAAGAATGGAAAGACCCAGAGAGGGCTCTGTTTTTCTCTAAATCCCTTAAGTGGAGGTTTCCCTTTGAGGAAGATGAGTCGCATGTGTGGAACAAAAGGCCGAAGTTAGATGCGGCCTTTTCCCAAGTTTCTCGCGATACTAACTTGGCCTTTGAGGACATGGGCATCTTAAAGGATGCCATGTATAAACCTGCCGACTCCCTTCTAAAAAAAAGTATGGGGTGGCCATAGGTGGCCACTTCATTAGTTTTTTTGGAAACACAATTCTCACGAGATCCGTTGATAATTAGGTTCTTTAAGGCCATGGCTAAGTCAAGACCAGCACCTATCAAATTTTTTCCAAATTGGGACTTGTCAGTGGTTCTGCAGGGACTAACTAGAAAAAACTACAGTAAGGGATTAAACTTTGAAGACGGCCCTATTGGTGGCAGTCGCCTCTGCCAGAAGAGTCGGTGAGCTGCAGGTTTTTTCTATAGTCTAACCTTTCCTAACAATTTTCCCAGACCGGATAGTTCTGAAGGTTGACCCAGGCTTTCTGCCTAAGGTCTCTTCCTCTTTTCATCATTCACAAGAGGTGATTGTGCCAACATTTTGTGCATCGCCAGCCAGTCTTAAAGAGGAAGGCTTCCACACGCTGGATGTGAAATGATGTCTACTACGATATTTGGAGTTGACTAGGCAATTTAGGAAATCAAATTCTTTGCGTTTTTTTTGCAGAGGCTCGTAAGGGGGGCCGGCTTCCAAAAGCTCAATGGAAAGATGGCTCAGGATAGCCATTAAATAAGCCTACAGGGCCTCGGGCAGATACTCCCGCCAGGTATCCTGGCCCATTCAACTAGGGCAGTAGCAACATCCTGGGCTGAGAGGGGTGGAGCCTCACCCGAGCAGATCTGTAAGGCAGCAACATGGACAAGTTTCACTACATTCATCCGGCATTACAGAGTCTATCTACTGTCAGCCTCGGAGCAGGCCTTTGGCCGGAAGGTCCTACAGGCGGTGGTTCCACCCTAGAGTAAATTCTCGCTTATCCTCTCCAGGTGCTGTCCTGAAAGACATTTTGAGAAAACCTTAGTTAGACTTACCGGTATTTCTAGAAGTCTTTCAGGACAGCAGCTATTACATTCCCTAGTGGTTTCAATTATTACTTGCACTGTTATTTTTGTATGTGTATGTTTTGCCTCCAATTCTGTCTTTCAGCATGGCTGGAGGTTTCTCGGTTACGATTGAGATCATGGTGGAAAAAGTCATTAATCGCAGTGTTTCCTAGGAAGTTGGGTGGAGCTATTCTCTCTCCAGGTACTGTCCTGAAAGACTTCTAGAAATACCATCACCGGTAAGTCTAGCTAAGACCCCTTTTACACTGGAGGTGTTTTTCAGGCGCTTTAGCGCTAAAAATAGCACCTGAAAAATGCCTCATCTGTAGTCTGTGTGAAAGCCCGAGTGCTGCACTGGCAGGACGTTAAAAAAAAAAAAAAAAAAAAAAAAAAAAGTCCTGCCAGAAGCATCTTTGGGGCGCTTTAGGAGCAGTGTATACATCTTTGCGGGCGCTTTTAACCCTTTATTTGGCAGCTAGCGGGTGTTAAAACGACCCGCTAGCGGCCGAAAAGTTCCTCTAAAACAACTGTAAAGCAACGCTAGTTTTACCAGCGCAGCCACGCTGTCAGTGTGAAAGGGCCCTAAGGTTTTTTACAAGATAGCTTGGAATAAAAACAGCATTGTTTGTGATTTTACTTCAACTCACAGGAAGTGAGAAGGACACTGTGTTTCTGGCAAGAGCAATGGGTATTTGCTAGAAATGTTTTTTGTCTGAAGAAAAGTAATGCAGGCAGCACATCCAAGGATTGGTAAACTGCCATGGATTAAATTTTTATTGTTTAGGTTTAAATTTCGTTTAATATTGGCGACCTAAGTATCCATGTACTGTGTCCTATGTTGTGAAAGATGAGCATGTTATTCTATAAGAACCCTGAATATCTAAGTAGAATTTGTAATAACTAACAATTTGGGAGTTTAGAAATGACTGCAAACCCCCAGTTAGGGGTCTACCCTGTAGGATGTCGGAACAGCATCTTTGTTTGTTTTTTAGAACAATTTTATGAGCTATATTTATATATAAAAAAAAAAAAAAGAGCGAGAGAAAAAAATGCACAGCCATTTGTGCAGCCATTCTGCATGTACACTGTGCAAACTGGGCAAAACAAATGTTCTTCAGGCTAGTTTCTCTTTTGAACACATTTTTTTTTATTACAGGCAGTAGTAAGATACTGCATTGGGGCAACTAGATGCATAGGAAATGCATACATCTTTGTAACAAGTGATACAATGTAACAATTCTTGTGAATGCTAGAGGGAAATTATTAAAATACATGTTACATTGTTACGTTTGTTTGCTCATTCTCTCTAGTGTTCTCTAGAATTGTTACATTGTATGTCTCATTACAAAGACATATGAATTTCCTTTGCTACTTAGCTTCATCTAGTGGTCAAAATGCAGTACAGTATTTTACTATGGCCCATAATAAAAACTTTCCTTCTGAAGAGAAAATGGCCTTAAAGAACCTATTTTTTTTCCCAGTTCACACAGAAACAATCTACATACAGATTAGCTGGACAAATGGTTGTGCAGACCTTAATCCTCCCCACCCTCTTTCCTTCATTTCACTCCTCCTCCTCCCTCCTTCCTTTTTTTAATTTGTTTTGGGAACAAGCTTTCTGGACGCTGTCTAGGTGAGAATTTACGTATCCTTAGGAAACACTTTCCCGTCATCATGGGCTGGCTGTCGCTTCCTCATACAGCCAGCCCTTTGATGACCTCAGAGAAGAAATGGTGGCGTGGGACAGAGTGTGCAACAGCTGATTTTCTACAGACCATTGAAGGGATTCACTGCGCATGTGTTTTTTATTTTTTTATTTTATTTTTTTGTAAATAACCCAGTGAAAAAGCTTATAGTGTCAAAAAACATATTGGGGGTTGTGACAGTTTCTTTTTTAACACACAAAACACATGCATAGTACCCACATTTTGTGAGAATATGCTACAGTACCGTAGCTTCTTTGGGATAATTCCAGGGATCTTATCAGAAAGCTCGTATTCTTTCAATCAACAGCAAGAGGAATGATGAGGCTGACTAACATGGCCTCCCCAGCATTCTTTGTGTCTTGCTTGTCTGTGGAAAGTGCTCAGAGCCAAGGCAAACTGTGGTTATGAAGCAGGGTACTTTGTCCCATAGGGGACAAAATTGTAAAAAAACAACTGTAATCATCTTCTTTACCACTTGACCAGTAAATCTACTGTGACCGAACAGCAAGTAGTTAAATGTTAACAGCTAAACCTCCAAGCTTTCTTTAGTTTTGAATAGTGTAGAACCTGCCGTCTGTGTCTTCATTTATATTTCCAAATATTGTTTGTTCAGTAGGAAGCATCTGGAAATCTTCCCAATGTGGACACAGTAACAAAAACCTGAAACAGATTTTATATCCTTGCCTTTTTACTGGAAAATTATCAGAATTTTTCCAAATAGAGTAACTGATAGTTTTAAAGTGAGAGTGAACTCTTATGCATAATTTTTACCTATAATGAGGCTTACCTATAGGTACTGTAAATATCTCCTAAACGTGCATCAGCGAATGTGCTCTGAGGGAACGGCATACCTGTGCCGTTCCTTCAGAGTCCTGTGCTGTAAACAGCAAAAGTGACGTCATTGCGGCTACGGCCACTCACACAGCTGGAGTCTGTGGAACCCAGGAAAGAAGACCGGGTGACAGTGCGCCGTTGGAGGGCTTCGTTCACGTTGTCTTGCAAGTTTAAAAAAAAAAAAAAAAACACCCAGCAGTTTACTACAATTTTAAAAAGTGGTTCCAACTCTTCTAAGGTGGGGGAATAAAGAAAAAAAAAAGAAAAAACATACTCCCCCCCCCCCACCCCCCCCCCCCCCCCCCAATGTGGCGAACCCTGGAAAAAAAGTAAAAGTATGTGGTTTTTTTTTTTTTTTTTTTTTTTTTTTCTTCCCCGACCCCCACCTTACTCTTCCCTGTACTTTTTGTAGTAGATCATACTTTCCTACAGCCCTGCTCCTCTGCAGACTACATGCCACTGCACACAATTTCAGAATTTTGTTTAGAGCTGCTCGCACAGACAGATTCCTATTTATTTAAATGGGAAGAACATCTGTAGCTTGACAGGTCCTCCAGAAAAACAAAAATCTGCAACGTTATTGTAGTTATGTGTGTGAAAACATCTGCACCCACTTCATACAGGTACTACAGTGTGATGAAAAAGATGTTACAGGAGGCTTGGCTGTCTGCATTGTCACTGCCTCCTCACAAGCCTGTAGCTTGTCATTCAACACTTGGCCACACATGGTCCCGCCCACTCTTTTCTGGATTGGCAGCACTGTCTCTTGCTGAAACCTTCAACACTGAGCTGCAGTGTTTGGTAGGGGGGCATGTGAGGTACAAATGACGAAGGATGTGGCTCAGTCAGGGAAAGTAAAGGAAGTTTTTTTCTTTTGTTTTTTTGTTTACTTTATGAGGCTTTTGTGTCACGTAGTACGTGGATTTGAGACATGTTTAGACCATCATGCAGGAGCCTTTATATTTATGTTGCTGGGGTCGCCGGTAAATGAGGAGTGCTACAAGGCCCCAAATGCTTCTCCAGCCTTCTTCCTTTATTGGTTACAGTCTCTGAAGGAGAAAATCAGCTAGCCATAGGAGTGCCCTTTGTGACTGATGAAATGGTGGGGGGGGTTATAGTGTCCTGTTTCGTACACTCATGTCGCCCAACACATATATAAAAAGAAATAAAAAATTATATGTGTGTGTATGTATATGTGTGTGATATAGATATACAGTGGGGACGGAAAGTATTCAGACCCTCTTTAATTGTTCACTCTTTGTTATATTGCAGCCATTTGCTAAAATCATTTAAGTTCATTTTTTTTCCTCATTACTGTACACACAGCACCCCATAGAAAAACACAGAATTGTTGACATTTTTGCAGATTTATTAAAAAAGAAAAACTGAATTATCACATGGTCCTAAGTATTCAGACCCTTTGCTCAGTATTTGGTAGAAGCACCCTTTTGATCTAATACAGCCATGAGTCTTTTTGGGAAAGGTGCAACAAGTTTTTCACACCTGGATTTGGGGATCCTCTGTCATTCCTCTTTGCAGATCCTCTCCAGTTCTGTCAGGTTGGATGGTAAATGTTGGTGGACAGCCATTTTTAGGTCTCTCCAGAGATGCTCAATTGGGTTTAAGTCAGGGCTCTGGCTGGGCCATTCAAGAACAGTCACGGAGCTGTTGTGAAGCCACTCCTTCATTATTTTAGCTGTGTGCTTAGGGTCATTGTCTTGTTGGAAGGTAAACTTTCGGCCCAGTCTGAGGTCCTGAGCACTCTGGAGAAGGTTTTCATCCAGGATATCCCTGTACTTAGCCGCATTCATCTTTCCCTCGATTGCAACCAGTCGTCCTGTCCCTACAGCTGAAAAACACCCCCACAGCATGATGCTGCCACCACCATGCTTCACAGTTGGGACTGTATTGGACATGTGATGAGCAGTGCCTGGTTTTCTACACACATACCACTTAGAATTAAGGCCAAAAAGTTTCATCAGCTCATCAGACCAAAGAATCTTATTTCTCACCATCTTGGAGTCCTTCAGGTGTTTTTTTAGCAAACTCTATGCGGGCTTTCATGTGTCTTGCACTGAGGAGAGGCTTCCGTCAGGCCACTCTGCCATAAAGCCCCGACTGGTGGAGGGCTGCAGTGATGGTTGACTTTCTACAACTTTCTCCCATCTCCCGACTGCATCTCTGGAGCTCAGCCACAGTAATCTTTGGGTTTTTCTTTACCTTTCTCACCATGGCTCTTCTCCCCTGATAGTTCAGTTTGGCCGGACGGCCAGCTCTAGGAAGGGTCCTTCCCTCAGCCAAGGCATTGAAAATGGGTTGTAGATGGGAATTCCAGCATGACAATGACCCAAAACACATGGCCAAGGCAACAAAGGAGTGCCTCCAAGAAGAAGCACATTAAGGTCCTGGAGTGGCCTAGCCAGTCTCCAGACCTTAATTCCATAGAAAATATGTGGAGGTAGCTGAATGTTTGAGTTACCGTGGGACAAAATCCCTCCCGAGATGTGTGCAAACCTGGTGGCCAACTACAAGAAATGTCTGACCTCTATGGTTACCAACAAGGGTTTTGCCACCAGGTACCAAGTACATTTTTTGAAATGCGTTTTTTGGGATATTTTTATTATTCTGTCTCTCAGAATAAACCCATAATTATAGACTGATCATTTCTTTGTCAGTGGGCAAATGTACAAAATCAGCAGGGGATCAAATACTTTTTTCCTTCACTGTATGTCTTTTCTTATGAAGAAAAACATCCAAGCCTGGCTAAATTTTGCAAAATCACATCTGAAGTCTCCCAAAAGCATGTGGGAAAATGTGTTCTGGTCTGAAGCCAAGATTAAACTTTTTGGCCATGTTTCCAAAGGATATGTTTGGCGAAAAAACACTGCACATTAACAAAAGCACATCATACCCACAGTGAAGCATGGTGGTGGTGGCAGCATCCATGATTTGGGGCTGTTTTTTCTTCAGCTGGAACAGGCGCCTTAGTCAAGGTAGAGGGAATTATGAACAGTTCCAAATACCAGTCAATATTGGCAAAAAACCTTCAGGCTTCTGAAAGCTGAACATGAAGAGGAACTTCATCTTTCAGCATGACAATGACCCAAAGCGTACATCCAAATGAACAGAGGAGTGATCTGAAGAGGGCTGGAAATGTTTTTGCAAAGATGAGTCAAGATGTACCATGCCGATAGCCTCATACCCAAAAAGACTGAGTGCTGTAATGAAATCAAAAGGTTCTTCAACAAAGTATATAAGGGTAACCATATTATGTTAGGTTTTTTTTTTCATTTATTTTTTTACTCCCCTCCACGTAAAAGATTTAAGTTTTGTTGTTCAACTGAGTTGTACAGTTTATAGGTCACATTAAAGGTGGAAAAGGTTGTGAAATGATTTATTTTGTCTCATTTTTTTTTTTTTTCTTTTACATCACAGAAACCTGACATTTTAACAGGGGTGTGTAGACTTTTTTTTATCCACTGTATATCTGTGTGTGTATGTATGCATATGTGTGTGTATAATATCTATTCTCTATCTCTCTTTTGGTAGTCCTACTTTGTTTCAAAAAGATCACTATACCTGTCTCTGTATTGTGTTATCATTGAATGATGTCATGGAATATATTTTTATATATAGATCTATCTTGATCTCTCAGGTTTCTCTGTACACTTGCTCTACAGATGCAGTGGATGTTCTGAAGAGTCCTGTAGTTTAGGTAGAAGGCTCTTGGGTAAGGGATAATGGATTGGCAAATGTTATGACGAGATGAGGAGCTTTGTTCCATTATTGCCTTGTGAGGTATATCTTGGTACAAAATGTCAAGTATTTCAATAAGTGGGCTGATGCTGTGATGCTTTTCAGTAACCTAATGGATTCTGATATAACAGGCTGATCAATAACACCTGTGACGTCTTTTTGAAATGTACAACATGATTTTGAAAAATCCCTAATTGTTTATTGCCAGTCTTCAATGAAGCATATTTGTTAAATGTACTTTATGAGTGAATGTGATTTTAGCGTAAATCCTGTATACTGTTATTTTTTTTGTACTTTCATCTCATTTCCACTTGGAAGTTTAGCGCTTTTAATGATATCCTATAGTACAGCAGAAAAATCCTTAAAGTATATGTGAACTCTTACTTTGTAAAACACCCCAATGAATTTAAATTTACTAAACCCTTTCACCCGGCACTAAAAATGACAACGTTGTCCATTCTAAAAACAACATCCGAGGCTGTACTCGAAAATGACGAAGTTCTGATAAATGGTCACCATATGTCACCATATGTCAATTAGCTCCCTAGATACTCCCTAGCTCAAATCGAGCATTCACTGATAAATCAATACACCTTTATCAAACAAAAGGGGGGAAAAAAAAGGATCCATCTAATGGCTGTCTAGAAGATTTAACCACTTGACCACTGGGCACTTAAACCCCCTTCCTAACCAGACCAATTTTCAGCTTTCGGTGCTCTCACATTTTGAATGGCAATTACTCATGCAACACTGTACCTATATGAAATTTTTGTCCTTTTTTCACAAAAATAGAGCTTTATTTTGGTGGTATTTAATCACTGCTGGGTTTATGTTTTGCGCTATAAAAGAAAAAGACCACAAATTCTTTAAAAAAATGCATTTTTTTTTCGTCTGTTATAAAATTTTGCAAATCAGTAATTTTTCTTCATAGATTTTGGCCAAAATTTATACTGCTACATATCTTTGGTAAAAAAAAACCCAAATCGGTGTATATTATTTGGTCTTATTAAAAGTTATAGAGTCCACAAGCTATGGTGCCAATCTTTAAAAAATTGATCACACCTGAAGTACTGATGGCCTATCTCATTTCTTGAGACCCTAACAAGCCAGGAAAGTACAAATACCCCCCAAATGACCCCCTTTTGGAAAGTAGACATTCCAAGATATTTAGTAAGAGGCATAGTGAGTTTTTTGAAGTTGTAATTTTTTCCCCACAATTCTTTGCAAAATCAAGCTCTTTTTTTCTTTTTTTTTCACAAAATTGTTATATTAGCATATTAGCAGGTTATTTCTCACACACAGCATATGCATGGCACAAATTACACCCCAAAATGAAAACACTTTTTTTTTTTTTTTTACACAATGTTGTCCATTTACACAATATTTCTAACACAAAGCATGTACATACCAAAAATTACACCCCAAAATAGATTCTCCTACTCCTCCTGAGTATGGCAATACCACATGTGTCAGACTTTTCCACAGCGTGTCCACATACAGAGGACCAACATGCAGGGAGCACCATCAGGTGTTCTAGGGACATAAGTTTCAAATCTAATTTGACTACCTATTACACTTTTGTGAGGCACAGTAGTGGCATGGATGAGCATGGATGGGGATGGCTGAGCATGAATGAGTATGGCCAGGTATGGCTGAGTACGGATGGGTACGGCTGGGTATAGATGGTATGGCTGGGTATGGCTGAATATTGCTGGGTATGACAGAGTATGGATGGGTATGGCTAATTATGGATGAGGATGGATGGATGAGGATGCTGAGTATGGATGGATGAGTATGCTGAGTATGGATGAGGATGGATGGGTAAGCATGGATGTATGGATGGGTGAGCATGGATGGATGGGTTTCCTGAGCATGGATGGATGGATGGGTTTGCCGAGTATGGATGGATGGGTATGCAGAGTATGGATGGGTATGCATGGCTGAGAATGGATGGATTTGTCACTGAGCAGCGCTGTGGGCACTACACATCCAGCCCACAGCAATGCTGCCACCGATCTCTCCCCTCTCCGCTCACACTGGACGGAGAGGGGAAAGAGGAACCGGATATCACGCCGGTTTGTTTAAATGTGATCGCTCCGTCATTTGACGGAGCGATCACATGGTAAACGGCCGCGATCAACGGCTGCTTACCATGATGCGCCGGGTCCAGAGCACGGATGTGTTCGGGTGCGCGCGAGAGCGGCTTTCTGGGAGGACGTCACTGCACGCCCTCCCAGAGTTATGCAACCACCCTGTAGCCGTCATTCGGCTATGGGCCGGTTGTTAAGTGGTTAAATACTAAGCTATACTCCCTCCCTCTGACATTTCCTTCCTTCGTTACCTTATGAGGTGCAGCCATCGCCACAAACTTAAATCTGAATTGTAGGTATTCAGCCACTTTGTAAAAAAAAAAAGAAATGCACACTGTGAGTTAAGTCCAAGGAGGTGCATGGCATCTCCTGGTCTTCTGTTTATTTGCATGTGACAGGTTTATTGCTTAGCTGTAGAAACACTCTGGGATCTGAGAGGAGAGAAGCAAACAGAGTAGCTATGCCTGCCCCTACCCTCTTTTGCCCATTTACAGAAGACTTTATATTTTGTACTGGAGAGCTAGTCAGCAGCGGGAACTATTGGGGGGCGGAGCCGAGCCGTGCTGTGTTTGTCAATAGACGGAATGTGGCTAGGGAGCAAGCCCACATAGCAAGTGCTATGGGAGCACTCAGAGGAGGGGGTGCCAGGAGCACTAATGGGGGGGGGGGGGGCAGAATGTTTGTTATAAAAAAAAAAAAAAAAAAATTCTTTTAAGAATCTTTTTAATTGTTGGGTCTTTTGTGGATGAATACACCACAAACCCTGACCTCAAGTTTTCAGCAATATGCTCTTGTTCTATGTATTCTTTAAATACAGGACATTGGAGTCAATTAATTTATGAACTTATTACTTTGTCTGTATTCATATTGTATGCTTTTTAATCCTGAACATGTATGAGGAATAGAAAACTTAGGAGCAGGGCTTCTAGCTGCAGCAAGGTTTTCTCTATGCTGTGAATCAAGTAGGGGTTTGAACGATTATTGACGCGGCCGATTATTGGGGGCTGATATTCACATTTTTCAAATAATCTGTATTGGTCAGACCTCCTCCCGCTGTCCCCGCGCAGCGCTCACTGCAATCTCTGTCAGCGGTGTGACGGGCAGCAGAGAGAGGACCTAATCTCTCACTGCTTTTCGCCCCTACAGCGGGGCTGCAAAGGCTGCTCTGGACAGAGCTGCAGGCGAGCAGAGGGCTAGTTACACCATCTCTCACAGCCCGCCCGCATGTGCAAGTTTACACGCTCAGACACCGCTGTCAAAAGTAGTGTAAGTAGTGAAAAGCTGCATATGGGTTACAGGAGACAGTGGCAAGTGGCACACTGCATCTGGGTGGCAGGTGACGGTGATGTACAGAATATCTGCACCTGATATCGGCTTATGGCCTGAAAGGCGGCTGAAAAATCAGTATCGACCCTGAAAAAATGATATTGTTCGACCCCTAGAATCAAGCCTTTTAAATGAGGTTCAACTAGGTTATCTCTCAGATACTCCCTGAACTGTTAAAGGTTTTTGATGCTTGCCTGGATGCGGGTAGACTTCCTGAATCCATGGCAAGAGCCAACGTAATCCTACTACTTAAACAGGGGAAGGATCCGGTTGACTCCGGCTCCTACAGACCTATATCGTTACTCCAGAGTGACGTGAAGATCCTAGCTAAGGTCCTGGCGCTCCGGGTCAATGGGGTCATCTCCTCCATTATACACCAGGATCAGGCAGGCTTTATGCCGCAAAAGTCAACGGCTACAAATCTTAGGAGACTGTTCCTGAATATGCAGATGCAAGCGGATAACGGGGGTCAAAGGGCACTGTTGTCTCTAGACGCCAACAAGGCCTTTGACAGCGTTAGCTGGAGATATTTATGGGCAGTACTGGAAAAGTTTTTTGTTTTGGTGAACGGTTTATAGCGTGGGTTAAGTTGCTGTATGCGTCCCCTCAGGCTAATATTAGAGTGACGGACAGGGTTTTGCACACTTTCGCTCTGGGCAGGGGGACAGGGCAGGGTTGCCCTCTGTCCCCTCTGCTCTTTGCGATCGCGATAGAGCCCCTAGCAGCCCTGATAAGAGATAATGCCCAGATACAGGGGTTCCAATACGGAAATTTACATAAAAAAATAATGTTGTATGCTGACGACATGTTACTATTTTTAGGGGACACTAGTCACTCGTTAGTGGAGGTGATGTCCATAATAAAAACGTTCGGTCACTATTCCGGGCTAACCATCAAAGGAAGGAGATCACGGGGTTGTACTCCCAGATAGCTGCCCCATTCCCCTGGTCACTGGTTTCAAATACCTGGGCATAGAAGTGGCGCCCAGGATTGGAGACTACTGCGCCCTAAACATCTACCCCTTGCTTTCTCGTTTTCGAGACAAAATAAATACCTGGAACAACCTGAAGATGTCCTTGGCGGGCAAAGCCAACTTAATTAAAATGATCCTAATGCCACAGTTGCTATACTTCTTACATAATACTCCGGTAGTGGTCCCACTAAAAATCTTCAGAATAGTAAATACACTCTTCCGTCGGTTACTATGGAATAACAAAAACCCCAGAATTAAGCTGGAGCAGCTGCAGCAATCAAAGGACAACGGGGGGTTGGCAGTTCCCAACTCCTGGTTGTACTATATAGCGTCCCAATTGCAACAGCTGGTCGGCTCTATGGCGTCAGAACCAAAAGGCTCGTCGGCACAGCTGATGTTGATGGCGGCGGGGGCAGAGACCATTCCCATGGGCCTTGAGGCACAGCTATTTGCAAAATCCAACAAACAGACCCCAACATTGTCACTGGTACAAAAAATTTGGAATAAGGTCAGACAGCTTCAGGGGGTGTAAGGCTTCACTGATTTTAGCCCAATATGGGGCAACCGCTCTTATACTGAGCTGGATAAATTACTACAAGGGCCAAGATGGTATAAACATGGGGTTAAACTGCTACCACATATATTCGCAAACGGTAAACTACTCTCTCTTACAGAACTGCAGGATAAATTTAACCTGCCAAATAGCATGTTCTATTCTTACCTTCAGCTGCGACATGCGATTCTTGCGCAGGGGGACGCGGGTGGTTGGACACTGTCGCCCACGCCGGTGTTCCACGTGTTGCAGTCCAGTAGTGAGACCAAGGGAATCATATCTCAATGCTACCAGATGCTATTAGTAAGGCACCTGCGAGCATACCCGTGCATTGCAATGTTGGCTTGGGAAAGGGACCTTGGTCAGATTACAGAGGAGCAATGGGAGGAGGCCTTGCAGTCTGTATCCACGTGCTCCCTTAACGTTGCACAAAAGGTTTCCCAATTGTTTATAGCGTTAAGAGTGCACTATACCCCAAAAAAGCTATTTAAAATGGACAGGACGGTAGACCCTCTATGTTCACCTTGTCGTCAGCATGATGGGGACCTTATCCACCTCCTGTGGAGATGCCCGAAGCTCCACCGATATTGGAGGGAGGTGATGGGTACGCTCAATGAGGTATTTCAAACGAAGGTCCCCATGGACCCCATGGACCCCATGTGCTGTATACTGGGGGTCCTGGAGGATGAGATCCCTGAAGAATTGGTCAGGGTCGCGTTCTCCAGAGCTTTATTCCAGGCCAGGAAACTTTTATACTCATGGGTTGGAAGTCTGTGGGGCCACCTAGTCGCACATGGGTGGAACACATGGGACAAACCCTCATAAGGGAAAAGTATATATATCAACACAGAGGGTGCCCTACCAGGTTTGAACGAATTTGGTCCAAATGGCTGGACACACCGGGGCTAAGCCCGAGAGAGCTAGTGATGTCCAGACTCCTACAATCTCTGTAAACAAAACGAGGGGATGCAGGATAGTATATATATTATAAGATGTGCGGGCGGGGGGGCGGAGATGAGAAAAGGTGAATTTTGGTTTGCAGGAGAAGCGTAGTGGGATAGAGAGCAAAGTTGAAATAAACACTGTATGTATGTACATGAACAGAATCTGCTATAACAAATCTTATGTAATTGCAAAACCGGTGACGTTGATTGATGGATAATATGTGAATGTTCAATAAAACCTTTTTTGATTTAAAAAAAACTGGGTTATCTCTATGCTGTGGATAAGGCCTTGTACAGTTGTGCTCATAAGTTTACATACCCTGGCAGAATTTGATTTCTTGGCCATTTTTCAGAGAATATGAGTGATAACACAAAAACATTTTTCACTCATGGTTAGTGTTTGGCTGAAGCTATTATAAATCAACTGTGTTTTACTCTTTTTAAATCATGATGGCAACAGAAACTACCCAAATAACCCTGATTAAAAGTTTACATACCCTGGTGATTTTGGCCTGATAACATGCACACAAAGGGGTTTGAATGGCTATTAAAGTTAACCATCCTCACCTGTGATCTGTTTGCTTGTAATTAGTGTGTGTGTGTGTGTGTGTGTGTGTATAAAAGGTCAATGAGTTTCTGGACTCCTGACAGACCCTTGCATCTTTTATCCAGTGCTGCAATGACGTTTCTGGATTCTAAATCCTGGGAAAAGCAAAATAATTGTCAAAGGATCTGCGGGAAAAGGTAGTTGAACTGTATAAAACAGGAAAGGGATATAAAAATATACCCAAGGAATTGAGAATGCCAGTCGGCAGTGTTCAAACGCTAATCAAGAAGTGGAAAATGAGGGGTTCTGTTGAAACCAAACCATGGTCAGGTAGACCAACTAAAAGTTCAGCCACAACTGCCAAGAAAATTGTTCAGGATGCAAAGAAAAATCCACAAATAACTTCAGGTGAAATACAGGACTCTCTGAAAACATGTGGTGTGTCTGTTTCAAGATGCACAATAAAGAGGCACTTGAAGAAAGATGGGTGCATGGTCGAGTCGCTAGAAGAAAGCCATTACTACGTAAATGCCATAAAGTATCCTGCTTACAATACGTCAAACAGCACAGAGACAAGCCTCAAACCTTCTGGCACAAAGTCATTTGCAGTGATGAGACCAAAATTTAGCTTTTTGGCCACAATGCTACCTTTGGAGAGGAGTCAACAAGGCTTATAATGAAAGGTACACTATTCCTACTGTGAAACACGGAGTTGGATCGCTGATGTTTTGAGGATGTGTGAGCTACAAAGGCACAGGAAATTTGGTCAAAATTGATGGCAAGATGAATGCAGTATGTTCTAAAAAAAATACTGGAGGAATATTAGCCAGAAAGCTGTGCACGGGACGTACTTGGACATTCCAACATGACAATGATCCAAAGCACAAGGCCAAGTCGACCTGTCATTTGGCTACAGCAGAATAAAGTGAAGGTTCTGGAGTGGCCATCTCAGTCTCCTGACCTCAATATCATTGAGCCACTCTGGGGAGATCTCAAATGTGCAGTTCATGCAGGACAGCCCAAGAATTTACAGGAACTGGAGGCTTTTTCCCAAGAGGAATTGGCAGCTTTACCATCTGCGAAGATGGTCTCATCCACAAATACCACACAAGACTTCAAGCTGTCATTGATGTTAAAGGGGGCAATACATGCTATTATGAACTAGGGTATGTAAACTCTTGATCAGGGTCAGTTGGGTAGTTTCTGTTGCCATAATGATTTAAAAAGAGTAAACACAGTTGATTGATCATAAATGGCTTCAACCAAACACTAACCATGAGTGAAAAAAGTTTTTGTGTTGTTATTCATATTCTCTGAAAAATGGCCGAGAAATCATATATATATATATATATATATATGTCTCCATCCATCCAGTGTGCATGGAGCCTTACTGCATGTTAGAGCTGCAAGATTCTGGCCGAAATGAGAATCACGATTTTCTTAGAATAAAGATCACGATTACCTCGTAATATCTTTCACATTATACAAAAAAAATGGGCTAACTTTACTGTTTAGTTTTTTTTTATTAAAGTGTCTTTTTTTCCCCCCAAAAAAATAGCATTTCAAAGACCACTGTGCAAATACAGTGTGACATAAAATGTGGAAACAACCACCAATTTATTCTCTAGGATCTCTGATAAAAAAAAAAGTATGTTTTAAGGGTTATTTTCTAGCAAAAATGATTTTAACTTGAAACCAACAACTGTCAGAAAAAGGTTTAGTCTTTAAATGGTTAAACTTTCCTCATTTGCAGACCGAAGTTCATTCCTTTTGATCTAAAGAACAAAGTTACAATGTTTATAGTTGGCTCAGGAATGGGGAATGTTGTGATACTTGGCAGACTGCCCGTTTTTTGACAGCTGTTGGGTTGAGCAGAGAATTCTCTGCAAAGAAAGAATTGGGAAAATGCTTTAAGATCACGAGAGGGAAAAAATCGCAATCTTGATTCTTAACGATTAATCGTGCAGCTCTAATGCATGTATTTTTGGTCTACTCACTCATGTTGCGTTGTTTAGTCATGAATTTGTACACAGAATAGAAGGCTTGGGGATAAGATCTCTGTCTGCTTAGGCTTGATTGTATTGTCTTTTATGCTTGTTGGTAATTCCTGATGTATAAGGGGGGTATTGAAAGAGGAATAATTTCTCCACTTGTATGTCAGGGAGAGGATCTGTGGCCTTAAGATCTTTTTCTTTTGTCCAACAGGGGATCTCCCTTCAGGAGAGCCCTCTCCAAGTACTTGAAGCACCAGCTTCTGCAGGTCCATGAGGAGCAGGATCCATCTGACTTTGGCCTAGGTAGACTGAGTACCTTGCCTCTCTCTCAGGAGCCTTTCACCCCGAGGGGTTCAAGGATGCACGCCCTTCTTTGGAGGTTGGTCCTATTTTTTTTTTTTTTACCCTTGCGCTTTTTTGTGTCTTGTGATTTCATGGTTCACTTTAGTTGTTCACTGGGTTCTGGCAAGCACTGCACTGCGGAGCTTCGTTAACCACTTCCCGTCTGGCCAATAGCAGAATGACAACCTGGCGGTGGTTCTGTTATCTTGACTGGGCGTCCTATGACTTCCCGCAGATAACACGCGGCAATTGGAGGTGCTGCGTGTCAGACCGACTCACTGCATCTCCGATCATGGTATGGAGCCTCTGACGGAGGCTCCTTACCACGTGATCAGCTGCGACCAATCCCAGCTGATCATCGTGTGAACCAGGAAGTGCCTGTAAACAGCATTCCTCGGTTTGCGCTGACAGGGAGCCGATCAGCAGCTCTCCTTGTCGGGGGGGGGGGGGCACCTATCCTGATAATCAGCACATTGATTATCAGCACAGCCCCATCAGATGTGCCACCACAGCTGCCAGTGCCCCATCAGAAACGCATGTAGGTGCCCATATTAGTGCCAATCAGTGCCACCTGTCAGTGCCCATCAGTGCCGCCTATTGGTGCCCATCAATTCTACATATCAGTGCCTCCTTATCAGTGCCCGTCAGTGGAGAAAACAAGATTTTATAACCAAAACGAAGAAAAACATTTTTCGTTTTTCAAACATTTCGGTCTTTTTTAGTTTAACAAAAAATAAAAACCCCAGAGGTGATCAAATGATAAAAATGTAGTTTGGGTACAGTGTTGCATGACCGCGCAATGCGACAGCACTGAAAGCTGAATATTGTCCTGGGCAGGAAGGAGGTTAAAGTGCCCTGTATTGAAGTGGTTAAAGACAAAAAAATTTTTATATACAACCCCTGGCAAAAATTATGGAATCACCAGTCCCTGAGGATGTAGAAAAAAAAGCAGATCACAGACATGGCCAAAAACTAAAGGCATTTCAAATGGCAACTTTCTGGCTTTAAGAAACACTAAAAGAAATCAAGAAAAATAATTGTGGTGGCCAGTAACAACAGTTAGATTTATAGAACAAGCACAGGGAAAAAATTATGGAATCACTCTGTAAATTTTCATTACAAACACTAACACCTGCATCAGATTAAATCTGCTTGTTAGTATGGAGGTAAAGAGGGTAAATCATCACGCAGTGTTGCACAAGATGTTAGTTGTTCAGTCTGCTGTGTCTAAAACATGGACCAAATACAAACAACATGGGAAGGTGGTTAAAGGCAAGCATACTGGTAGACCAAGGAAAACAAAGCAATATGCCTTGAAAACAGAAAATGTACAACAAAACAAATGAGGAACAAATGGGAGGAAACTGGAGTCAACATCTGTGACCGAACTGTAAGAAATTGCCTAAAGGAAATGGGATTTACAAACAGAAAAGCTAAAAGAAAGCCATCTCTAACACCTAAACACAAAAAACAAGGTTACAATGGGCTAAGGAAAGGCAATCATGGACTGCGGATGATTGGATGAAAGTCATATTCAGTGATGAATCTCAAATCTGCATTGGGCAAGATGATGATACTGGAACTTTTTGTTTGGTGCCGTTCCAATGAGATTTATGCAGACGACTGTCTGAAGAAAACTGCAAATTTCCGCAGTCAATTATGATATGGGGCTGCATGTCAGGTTAAGGCACTGGGGAGGTGGCTGTCATTAAATCTTCAATAAATGCACAGGTTTACATTGAAATTTTGGACACTTTTCTTATCCCATCTATTGAAAGGATGTTTGGGCATGATGAAATCATTTATCAAGATGATAATGCACCTTGCCATAGAGCGAAAACTGTGAAAAAATTCCTTGAAGAAAGACACATAAGGTCAATGTCATGGCCTGCAAACAGTCCGGATCTCAATCCAATTGAAAATCTGTGGTGAAAGTTAAAGAAAATGGTCCATGACAAGGCTCCAACCTGCAAAGATGATTTGGCAACAGCAGTCAGAGAAGGCTGGAGCCAGATTAATGAAGAGTACTGTTTATCACTCATTAAGTCAATGCCTCAGAGACTGCAAGCAGTTATAAAAGCCAGAGGTGGTGCAACAAAGTACTAGTGATGTGTTGGAGTGTTATTTTGTTTGTTTTTCATGATTCCATAATTTTTTCCTCAGAGTTGAGTGATTCCATAATTTATTCCCTGTGTTTATTCTATAAATCTGTTACTGGCCACCACAATTATTTTTCTTGATTTCTTTTAGTGTTTCTTTCTAGTTTTTGGCCATGTCTGTGATCTTTTTTTCTACAACAATAAACAACTGAAGGAACATCCTCAGGGACTGGTGATTCCATAATTTTTGCCAGGGGTTGTGTGTATGTGTGTGTATATGTATATATGTATATATGTGTGTGTGTGTGTGTGTGTGTGTGTATGTATATATATATATGTATGTATATATGTATATATATATATGTATGTATATATATATATATATATATATATATATATATATATATATATATATATATATATATATATATATATATATATATATATATATATATATATATATATATATATATATAAAATATATTTATATTTATTTTTACGTCTCATATTGTTGTATTTATGCAAATTTATTATTATTTTTTACGATGCTTGCTTCAGCGACAGACAGGACGTTTACATGATTTTTAAATTCCATCACATGTTCCCACTGCAGCCTGCAGATGTGGCATCATGACCTGCTCTCATTATAAGCATCAGCACCCCCGCAGTGCAGCGCGCGCTTGCTATCCCGCTTAAAGGAGCCGACGTATAGCTACGACAGTTCGCGGCAACGTGCCGACCTGCCGCAGTTTAATGGCGGCGGATGGTCGGCAAGTGGTTAAAAAAAAAAAAAGATGAAATTCTTTGGGTTGCCATGCTGCACTGGACTGTTCATGATTCCTCCATAGGAAACTACCAGTCAACAACGTTCTATTACATCGGGCCCCACTCTTACACCCCCAAGTACCAACGCGTGGCCCAGTGACTAAATGGCAGTTTACACAATAGAATTTATATATAGTGATCTTAGGGCTCATCCAGTCACGCGTTAGTATACTACTTGGATAAAAGCATTAACTTTATGACCTAGTAGGGTATTTTCTTGCTCATCTCTCATGCTGTCCTAGAAGGTGATGGGGGGAAAACAGAGCTGGTTGCCTGGTAACTCAATTTCAAGAAATCTTCCATGACAGCAGGAAAAGCCACGCAATTATTTGCTTAGGGCTTTGAAATTAAAAGTATGTTCCACTATTTGCTTTTCGTTTTTTAAATATTACTGAGGCATTGAGTCTATGCTTGTTGTAATATTGTCTGTGAGCCTTGTGTTTCCTGTTTTGGAAGGGGAAATAACACTCGTGCTGTCCTGGAAGATTCCTGGAAAATGAGTTACCAGGTAACTAACTGTGTTTTCTAGTATGTTTTGGAATAGCAAAAAAAGGGAAATTCTCAACAAGCTGTTAAACCAGTTTTTGCTTGGGGAATTTTTGTTGTGTGGACAGGGTTCTCATTTCCATCTCTTTGTCATTACTTAAAAAAAAGAAATAGTAAAAAATAACCTTCATCTGAAATGTTGCTTTTTATTTCAAACAATGTAATCCAAGAAATGAGTGGACAAGTGAATGTTCAGTTTAGAAGTCAGACCACCCTAGTGTTCTGCATATACTTTATTCTTCCTTAGAGTTCTTTCACACGGAGCAGGGCCCGTGAGCAGATAGTATGCTGAATTGGAGCTGAATGAGAGAGGTCAGGTTTTTTTTTTTTTTTTTTTTTTTTTTTTTTTTTATATACATGCCCATTCAGTTTGTGTCCGGCAGACCCATGATAGCCCTGTGGGCAGCTGGATTTAAAGAGAAGCTGGTGTCCAAAAAAAATACAACACTTGGCTACCTACACATTGACATCCCATAGATTTGAATTGGATAGGGCTCCTGCTATACAGGTATGACCTATTCAGGTCTACGGGATGTTAGTGCGCAGGCAGGGGGTTCTTGGTTCTATATTCTTACTGACCGGGCTGTAGACTGCACAGGATGCTGCAGCCAGTGGAGGGGGATGGCCAAAGCTGTGTGTGTTGAGCAGACTAGTGAGGAAAAGGGGGGATTTTTTTCAGTAAAGAAATTCACCGCTAGAAAACTAGCAGTATATTCTTTATCTGCTTCAGCAAGAACATCTTTTTTTTTTTTTTTTTAAGACCTGCAATGGGTTAGGCTTTAAAGGGAACCTGTTATGGAAAAAAAATTGGGAGCCACCAAACGCCAGTATGGTTAACGGTGGAAGCTCTGAAGTTGTCATCATTATTTTTCTTTCCCTTTTCATTGAGGACTTATCAGAGCAGAAGTTTTGGCTTCGCCACAGCATGCTTGTTCTGGGTCAGTCCTTGATAAGTTGTGACCCTTTTCTGTGTTGCCCCCCCCCCCACACACCCACACACACAGCAGCTTATATTACCCTTTTTGTCACTTGTCCACTAGGATTGGAGCAAAAAGCCCAGCGGAACCTCCAGGCTGAATTGTCGAACTGTGCAGAGGGCTGTGTAACCAGTGCAAGTAACATGTTGGCCAAAATTCAGAAGTTCTGGGTATTTTACATTGCAACTGGTGAACTGAAGTGGGGGGAGGGGGTTGCAAAAAAAAAAAGTCTGCATATGCTGTTAAGAAGAGGGAAAGGTAAGGTAAAGGCCAGGGTGACTCTAGTAAAGACAGAGCATAATTCAGTCATATTTCAATTTAAAATCAAGCAATCTGTTTACATATTTCTATTCAGAAATGTTCCCTTTAAAAATTGGAGTTGACCATCATTCATAAGAAATCTGTATGTTGATCATTTCAAGTTACATAAGGATGATTTCAAAATCCATTTTGATAAAGTCTTTTAATTTTTTTTTTTTTCAGGAACACATTTTATCTGTTGGCATCCCAGAACATACCCTGCAAGAGTTTGGTTTTCAAAAATGGAAAGAATCTTGCCCTTGCTTGAAAATGCCCTCAAATCCACATAACTGGTTGTATTAACAAAGCAAAAGGGGAGCCTTGTGATCTCTGGCCATCTGGTAAACGTGATGACGGCCTGGTCCATGGTCAGAAAACTGGAAATGGAAAAGACGAGGCCGTCCAAAGAAGAGCGGGCGGCTACAATTGAGATGGAATACGAGATGGGAGACTGCAGTGGAGAATCTGATGAATGGACCAGCTCTGAAAGTGAAGCAGAACAGCAGGGAGGAAAAAGTGCCCTCGGCAGCTATGTTAGCACCCTTTTTCAAGGCATGGACATTTCCAGCAAGCCACACAGACAACTCTGCAGATCCCCCTGTCTGGACCGTCCCAGCTTCTCTCAGGGCAGTATTCAAGTTCCCCTTGAACAACCAACCAAGTCAGATGATGCAAAGAGCAGCCTAGACAGAGAATATCAAGCAAAAATGGACTTTGCCCTAAAGTTGGGCTACGGTGGAGAACAAATCCAAGCTGTTCTCAACAAGTTGGGGGCAGATGCTCTTATTAATGATGTTCTGGCAGAGCTGGTGAGGCTAGGCAATAAGGGAGAGTCGGAAGCACAGACTAGTGGAGGCAATTTGAGTAGCAATCTTGTACCTAGAGGCCCTTGCACCAAAGAGATAACAAGTCCTGAACTGTCTTTAGAAGATGAAGTTGTTGACAGTTCAGATAACCTTAGACCAATCGTCATTGATGGAAGTAATGTAGCAATGAGGTTGGTATACTTACTTTATGCAAGTAGATTATTTCTAATATTTAATCATTCCACCAATATTTTGTCTGGCTTGTAATGAAGATTATTTTATTTTAGTATAGATTTGTTGATTAGCCACTAGAGGGGGCCCTCAGTGACTCCATGCACTCAATATGCTGCTGACTAGGTGGACATTCAAACGCGTATATTTTCGTAATTTAGGTTTTATTGAGAGTTTTTACAGGAAGACATGGGTAGCAAAAGGTGTCTACATCAAATAAGTACATAAACCTATAAAGTATATAAGCATTTTTGGTATGTAAATACATTTCAAAAAGGTGATGAAAAGTTTAATTCAGGAATGCTTTTTGAGAGTGTTTGCTTTTCTCCAATGTATATGACTTAAAAATTATCTTGAATCCACTATATGTAGATATGGTAAATATGGGGGATTGGGTGTAGAAGTTGGCAGGTAGAGGAATAGGGGAACGAATAAAGATCTTATTGTCATGTGTGTTATAGTGGACAGCCTTTGTGCAGCATTGGGGTGCTCTACAAATGAATGAAACTAGCATGCAACCACCTGGATTTGTTTGTTTATAAAGTTGCAGCTGGTTTTTCTGGCTTACCAAGTCCACAGGTTCACTTTAACAGATGTAGTAGATGGGATTGTACCTGGCAACCTCTATTCCTATAAAGCAGAGATGCTGATGTCACTGAGTGAAGGAGAGGAGCATGTTTGTGTCTTAAATGTGTCTTTTTTTTTTTTTAATCTTCTATCTGTCGTCATTTAGCCATGGCAATAAAGAGGTCTTCTCATGCCGAGGAATACAGCTGGCTGTGGAATGGTTTCTGGAGAAAGGCCACAAAGACATCACTGTCTTTGTACCAGCTTGGAGAAAGGAGCAGTCTCGACCTGATGCCCCCATTACAGGTATATTTTCTTTTTCTGCATTTGGGACAAGTTACTAACCATTATAATACTTTGACGCTTCTTGTGTATTCCCTAATGTTTGTGCTAAAATGACAAATCTATAATAAATGTTAATTCACTGAATTATGAGCACTTGGAAAAATCATATAGCTGACTTGCTAGTTTGAGTCCTCAACTTTAGCATTTCCAAAATCTCTTATGAGCAATAAGATATTTAACATTTACTTATCAAACATCACTGAATTATTAGCATATGATAAAGGAAAAAAATACAGCACTGTAAGACTTGTGCATACGCTTCACTGGGATATTCCTAGCTTTTCGAGGAGGAATGCATGTCCGTAAGGGTCAGAATATAATAGAGAGCATTCAAAGTTTAAAATACCAGCCCAAACCAGATTCTGACAAATATAGCTGGACTTGACAAATTGTCTTTATAAATAGGAAAACAAAAAAATGTACAAGTAGATGACAATAATGGATCACAAAGAGGAAGCTGGCAGGGTGTAACTTCATCACGATTTTTAGATATGAAGGACCATGATCTCAAAGTGGTGTACCGTTTTTCATAAACTTGATGCTTTCTTTCTCAGAATATGTTGCACAAAGTAACACTTGCAGTGCTTCAGTACGCATAATTTAGGATTAAGTATGCTCAGATAGATAGTTCCTAGAAAAATTTAAATTATTTAGATTTATAGCTGAGAACAAAATGAATACAAGCAAGGTAAAGTAAATCTGTGCTTTTGGAATGCAAGGTAGAGCAAAAGGTTCACTTTAATGGCGCACCCATTCCTTCCATTCTGCGTTGCTTTGTTTGTTCCAAAAATGTGCCAGTGGTGTTGGCTCAAGTGGCAAATTGCCAAACACTGTGATATAGAAGAGAAAAAGTCCCTCCCAATACCAGAAAGTTCTGATATTTTTCTTTAGTTTCAGTGGCCAAACACAGTGGCAGGGGCACAAATGGAAGTTAAATAAAAGCTGCTAGTGAGGCTGTTACGAAAATGAACCTGTTGCTGTGGGCAAATCACAGGTGCGCTTTAGGTTCAAAAGGGTAAAAATATGATTGCGTGGAGATAAAATGAGCAGTGTATTGCATATAAATAATGAAAGTTATACATTATGAACTTTTCTTTCTTAACTCTTGGGTCACCCATAACAGACCAGGAGGTTCTTCGAAAGCTCGAGAAGGAGAAAATTCTTGTGTTTACACCATCCCGCCGGGTGCAGGGTCGCAGAGTGGTTTGCTATGATGATCGTTTCATTGTCAAGCTGGCCTTTGATTCCGATGGCATCATTGTATCTAATGATAACTACCGAGACCTCCAAAATGAGAAGCCTGAGTGGAAGAAGTTCATTGAAGAGAGGCTCCTTATGTATTCATTTGTCAATGACAAGTAAGGGTCTTCTGTTCTGCATTATTGCCATTGGCCTGTATCCATGATCTTAGAAGTCCTGTAATTTTAATTGCTTTTCTATACCATACAGGAAAAAAACAAATATTGGAAATAAGAAAATAACAGAGCTGGCAGTAACTATTATTAGTTAACTTGGCATAAAGGGGATGGGAATTCAACGTCTTAATGAACTGATAGAATGCAGCTCAGTCCAGTTGCGTTATATGTTGATGCAAAATAGATGCAAATACAGAGATTCTGATGCATTTTGTGGTAATTCTTTCAACATTGCCAGTGGCCAAAGTATCTGTCTGACTTTATGAACATATAGCAATATTAGTGTAGCGCAGCACTATACAGGTGCATCTAAAAAAATTTAAATATCAGCAAAACATTAATTTTATTTTGGTAATTCAATTCAAAAAGCTAAACTCCTATATTGTATAGATTCATTATATTTCAAGCATTTCTTTCTTTTAATTTTGATGATTATGGCTTACAGCTAGTGAAAACCAAAAATTCAGTATGTCAGAAATTTGAATATTGTGACAATGTTGTAGACTCGTAGTGTCACACTCTAAGCAGCTAATAAACTCAAAACACCTGTAAAGGTTTTCTGAGCCTTTATATGGTCTCTCAATCTGGTTCAATAGGTTACACAATCGCTGGGAAGACTGCTGACTTGACCGTTGTCCAGAAGATCGTCATTGACACCCTCCACAAGGAGGGTAAGTCACAAAAGGTCATTGCTAAAGAAGCTGGCTGTTCAGAGTGCTGTATCCAAGCATATTAATGGAAAGTTGAGTGAAAGGAAAAAGTGTGGTAGATAAAGGTGCACAAGCAACAGGGATAGCTTTGAGAGGATTGTGAAGCAAAGGCCATTCAAAAATTTGGGGGAAATTCAAAAGGAGTGGACTACTGCTGGTGTCGGTGCTTCAGGAACCGCCACACACATACAGACGTATCCAGGACATGGGCTACAACTGTTGCATTACTTGTGTCAAGCCACTCCTGAACCAGAGACGTCAAAAGTATCTTACCTGGGCTAAGGAGATTAAGGACTGGGCTGTTGTTCAGTGGTCCAAAGTCCTCTTTTCGAATGAAAGTAAATTTTGCATATCATTTGGAAATCAAGGTCCCAGAGTCTGGAGAAAGAGCGGAGGGACACAGAATACAAGTTGCATGAGGTTCAGTGTGAAGTTTGCGGTCAGTGATGATTTGGGGAGCCATGTCATCTGCTGGTGTTGGTCCACTCTGTTTTATCAAGTCCAAATTCAGCGCGGCCCTGTACCAGGAAGTTCTAGAGCACTCCATGCTTCCCTCTGCTGACCAGCTTTATGGAGTTGTTGATTTCATTTTCCAGCAGGATGTAGCACCTGCCCCCACTGCCAAAAGTACCAATGCCTGGTTTAACCTCTTGACATCCGGAGGCCGTCATATGACGGCCTCGACTTTCGGGGGTTATATCTGAATGATGCCTGAGGCTACAGACATCATTCAGATACTGGCATTTTCAGCCGGCAATTCCGTACACCATAAGAACGATCATAGCGGCTGTTCCGCCGCTTGATCGTTCTTACGGGCGGCGAGAGGGGACGTCCCCCCCCCTCCTGCCGCCCTTCGGTGCTTCTACCGACTCACCTCAGTGATTGGTGAGTCGGAGAGCGGATCCGCCGGCGCCGGATGTAGATCATAGAGATTTCCGGCAGACCAGATGGTCGCCAGAGTCTCTATGATCGTTCGGAGGCCGGGCGCGATGTTATGACGTCACGCCCGGCCTCTGCATTCAAAAAAATAGCGCCGCTTCGGCTGGGAAGCGGTGATTGATTTGTTTTTGTTTTTTTTTTATTTTAGGCTTCCCAGCCTAGAGGTGAGATGTGGGGTCCTATTGACCCCATATCTCACTGTAAAGAAGACCGATCATGTCATATTCCTATTACAAGGGATGTTTACATTCCTTGTAATAGGAATAAAAGTGATAAAAAAAAAATTTTTTTTTAAAAGTGTCAAAATAAAAATTTTTAAGTAAAATTAACAATAAAAAAAAAAAAAATTTTTAAAGCGCCCCTGTCCCCGTGAGGTCGCACGCAGAAGCGAACGCATACGTAAGTCCCGCCCACATATGGAAACTGTGTTCAAACCACACATGTGAGGTATCGCCGCGAACGTTAGAGCGAGAGCATTAATTTTGGCCCTAGACCTCCTCTGTAACTCAAAACATGTAACCAGTAAAAAATGTTTAAGCGTCGCCTATGGGGATTTTTAAGTACCAAAGTTTGGCGCCATTCCACGAGTGTGTGCAATTTTGAAGCGTGACATGTTGGGTATCTATTTACTCAGCGAAAACTTCATCTTTCACACAATGCAAAAAAATTTGGCTAACTGCTGTTTTGTTCTTTTTTAAAGCATGAAACTGTTTTTTAAAAAAAAAAAACGCGTTTGAAAAATTGCTGCGCAAATACCGTGCAAGATAAAAAGTTGCAATGACCGCCATTGTATTCTCTAGGGTCTTTGCTAAAAAAACATATATAATGTTTGGGGGTTCTATGTAATTTTATAGCAAAGAAATGATGATTTTTGACATGTAGGAGCGAAGTGTCAGAATTGGCCTGGATGCGAAGTGGTTAATGATCATGGTATCGCTGTGCTTGATTGGCCAGCAAACTCGCCTGACCTAAATACCTTAGAGAATCAGTGGGGTATTGTCAAGAGGAAGAGGAGACACAAGACCCACTTTTCAGTAAGCCATCATTTATGTATTAAAAATCCTTTCTTTTTTATTATTTTTTTTGGTCTTGTGTAATATTCTAATTTTCTGAGATACTGAATTTTGGATTTTCACTAGCTGTAGGCCATAATCATCAAAATTTAAAAGAAAAATGTTTGAAATATCACTCTGTGTGTAATCAATCCTATATACCGTATATACTTGAGTATAAGTCGTTCCGAGTATAAGTCGAGGTCCTAATTTACCACAAAAAAATGGGAAAAACTTAGTGACCCGAGTATAAGATGAGGGTGAGAAATGCACAGCTACTGTAAGTGGAAAAGAGGGTCAACAATGCCCATTTGCAGCCTCACTGTGCCCATTTGCATGCCTCACTGTGCCCATTTGCAGCCATAGGTCCCCTGAACTTCAAACTCGGTAGTTAAGGGTTCCTAGATGCCCCCTAGCTGCAGCCAAAATTTTGGGTCTCTGAACCCAAATTGTCCCGAAATGACATTGCTGCAGATGGACACAGTTGACCGACTTTGGGGCCCTGTATCTCATGGCCACTTAGTGCTAGGAACCCCAAATTTGGTGTGCAAACTCAGTGGAACTAGCACCATAAAATATCCAAAGCTGGGATTTCTAGCACCAAGTGTCCCCGAGGGCCCCAAAAATCGGTTCAGAAAATGTCAAGCACTTTTCTGCAGCAGAGAATGACATTTTCCGAACTGGTTTTGGGGCCCCGTATCCCTGGGCCACTTGGTCCTAGGAACCCCAGCTTTGGATATGTTATGGTACCACTGGGTTTGCACACCAAATTTGGGGTTCCTAGCACCCATTGGCCGTGAGATACATGGCTCCAAATTCGGTTCAGAAAATGTCAAGCACTTTTCTGCCGCAGAGAATGACATTTTCCGAACCGATTTTGGGGCCCCGTATCTCGGAGCCACTTAGTGCTAGGAACCCCAGCTTTGGATACTTTGTCCCACTGGGTTTGCACACCAAATTTGGGGTTCCTAGCACAAAGTGGCCCTGAGATACCGGGCCCCAAAGTCGGTTCAGAAAATGAATTTTTTTGCTGCAGAAAAGTGCTTGACTCGAGTATAAGTCGAGGGGGGCACTTTCAGCACAAAAAAATGTGCTGAAAAACTCGACTTATACTCGAGTATATACGGTAATGAGTTTCACTTTTTGAATTGAATTATTGAAATTAACTTTTTGATCTTCTCCTTTTTTGAGATGCACCGGTGTCACAATAATCAAATACACAAAGTTTGTGTCCATAAATAATAAAAGTCCATATTCCGTTTCCATTACCATTGTGAATAAAGTGCCGTAAATCTTCAGAAATATAATAAAACAAGTAGTGCCAAACGTGCCTCCACAGTAACATGAAGCTGCTCACCTTCCAATTTGACCTCAAAAATGTCAAAAGGCGCTAAATCCCTTTCAAGAATAAATGTCAGGACAGGTTATGACCATCCAACTCCTCCAAACTGTTGCCACTGCTCTCAGTCATATAGGACTCATTTTCAGTTGTGAGTGTAAAAATTCCCTACAATCGCAAATGAAAAACGAGTCCTTTATGATTGAGAGCGGTGCTGACAGTTTGTAGGCATTGGATGGTCAGAACCTGTCCTGACATTTAACATTTAACCTATGTATTTAATTATTGTTCTATATTGTTGCGCTACGCTAATATTGCTATATGTGCATTTGAGGGCACAGTGAAATCACTGTCGGTGTTTAGCTTGCAACTAATTTTATACATTATTAATTTTTTTTTTTTTGCTGCGCTGATTGAAGTTCACTTGTTCAAATATCTTTTTGACTTGTTCAGTAAGACAGTAACGATAATGCACAGAAAAATGTAACAACAATTTGGAGTTCAAATAAAATGGAACTTCAGTTAAAATGTTTTTGTTAACTTGATAAGATTGGAAAGGGTTAGAATTTCTGTCAGGTTTTTTAATAGTTTGATTATTTTCCTTTTACTTCCTGTGTGGTGGGTAGGTTATAGGAGAGGTAATTTGTCCACTTGGAAGGGTAATCCATTTTAAGAGGCCATATGGTTGGTTCTGATTAATTGCACACTTTCATTGCTATTTATCATGCTAAGCTTATGTAGCCCCCAGCCCCTCTCCAGGCCGGGAGTCCCGGGGTGCCAAAAGCAGGAGTCAGAGAGTGTCCCTCCGACCACTGCATTCCCGCCAGACCATGGGCATCTTGGTTCCTCACATGAGAGCAGCAAGGCTTGCAGCAGGAATGTACCTTATTCCAGTACTGTCAGGCCCCCTCCCCCCGTTCTGTTAAAGCCGAAGATTCTTAGTGACTTAACACTTTTTGGTTGTGGTTCATGATGTCAGGTCTTACCTAAAGCTGACTGCTGCAATTCATCAGATTCCCTTTTTGTGCTTGCTGAAGGCCAAAGGAAGTGTCAACCAGCTTTCCAGCCTACCATTTCTCGTTGGCTCTGTCAGCTTATTTCTCAGGATGTTGGCAGACGCTACCTTTTGGTCGGAATGTTTTGCAGGCTGCACGTGAGGTGCTAACCAGTTTTGGTTTAGTTCTCCCTATCGTAATGGATATGAAAATGCTCTGTTTCTCATGATGTGCGATAAAGAAAATGGGATATTTTGGTTTACCTGTAAAATCCTTTTCTTGGAAGACATCCCAGTACACAGAGATCCCACCCCTCATCTTTTTGTGGCTTATGGCTTGCTACAAAAACCTAAGCCTTGCCTAACTGGGAAGGGTTATGCCAGGGAGGGACTTCTGAACCTTCCTTCTTTTTCTTTTTTTTTTTTTTTCTTTTTTTTTGGCATGGTTCATTTACCTAAAGGTGGCAGCATAACCCTATTGTAATAAGTATCAAGTTGCTCTGTGTCCCATGATGTACTCCAAGAAAATAATTTTACAGGTAAACAAAAAAATCTAATTTTTATTGTCGGTAATTCTAATATCTTATCGTGTGTCTGGCTCACCTTCAGTATGAAAAACAAAACCTGAACCCCTCTAACCGGTTCCCGACCAGCTCACGCAGATATACTGCCGCAGATTGGCTCCCCTGGCCGAAATCCCACATGGGTACGTCCATTCCTTTAGCGGCCACCAAAGGGCGCGTGCACCTGCTGCACCGCGGGGGACATGATGCGCTGGCTGAGCACGGGGATTTGTTTGTGTAAATGCAGAAATCCCTGTGCTGTCAGGAAAGAGGAGCCATATCATTTGTTCCTACTAAGTAGAAAAAACTTTGTCTCCTCTCCTAGTCAATCCTATCCCCCCACAATTAGAACATGCTGAGGGAACACGCAATTAACCCCTTGATCGCCCCCCTAGTGTTAACCCCTTCCCTGCCAGTGACATTTACACAGTAATCAGTGCATTTTTTTTTTAGCACTGATCATTGTTTAAATGCCAATGGTCCCCAAAAAGTGTCAAAAGTCTCCAATCTGTCTGTCGCAGTACCACTAAAAATGGCAGATCACTTCCATTACTAGTTAAAAAATAAATAAATAAAAATGCCATAAATCTTTCCCATAGTTTGTAGACAGTATAACTTCTGCGTAAATCAATCAATATACGCTTATTGTGATTTTATGTTTTACCAATAATATGTAGGAGAATATATATTGGCCTAAACTGATGAAGAAATTTGTTTTTTTGTTTTTTTTTTTTTTAAATTTGGGGGCTATTTATTATATCAAAAAGTAAAAAAATTATATATATATATATATATATATATATATATATATATATAATTATATATATATTATTTTTTTGCTATAATAAATAGCCCCCAAATTAAAAAAAAAAAAAAATAATATATTAATATATTTATATATATATATATATATATATATATATATATATATATATATATATATATATATATAATTTTTTTTTTTTTTTTTTAAATTGTTGCTCATTTTTTTGTTTATAGCGCAAAAAATAAAAACCGACGAGGTGATCGAATACCAACAAAAGAAAGCTCTATTTGTGGGGACGCAAATTTCATTTGGGTACAGCCTCAAATGACCGTGCAATTGTCAGTTAAAGCGACGCAATGCCAAATTGTAAAAAGTGCTCTGGTCAGGAAGGACGTAAAATCTTCCAGGGCTGAAGTGGTTAATGACTAAATTTTTTCACATCACCGTGTGTCGGGCTGTGTTTTGGCTCCTCCTTTAAATAATTACACATTACAAAGCATACCATAGAATTTTGCATTGATGGCTTCTCTAAAATCTAATTTAAATTATGTGATCTTTTTCCATTGTATATCCAGGTTTATGCCTCCAGATGACCCACTAGGAAGGCATGGCCCCAGTCTAGAAAATTTCTTGCGTAAGAAGCCTGTTGTTCCTGAGCATAAGAAGCAACCATGTCCCTATGGTAAGCAGACAATGCTAACTGTATAGTGTGGGTGTGGTGTGAGTTTTCTTACAGCCTGAGTTTATGATTTCTCATATTTAAGACCATGCACGCAGTTTATATAGGAGTTAGATGTTCCAAGAGTTTTAAAGTTGGATTTCATCCAAAACATTTCCATATAATTGCTAGCCTGGAATGTGACCTTGGAGCTCCCAGCTCTGCATTGTGGTGCTTTCCAGACCTCAGTGACTTTGTAAGCCACAGAGTACTTTCTGGGGCCTGAGCAATGGCACAGCTTCTGGTGTGACCCAGTCTCTAAAGACTAATGTGAGTGAGGCTGGTCGGGTTGAAGCATCATGAGCTTGCCCCACAGTTGGTATCATTATAGAACCATTTAAGAATTCCTGCCACCATAAACTTGGTTGAGGCAGGAGCAATTGGGCACTAGTGTCATCAGCTAAGTGGAGTGTTGTGCAAGCTCTGCTCTTTCTCCTGGTGTTCAGCTTGGAGGAAGCTCCAGCCTGTTGCTGCTCATGAAGCACCATGTAGATTTATCCGGTCTCGTTCCACTGTCTAACTACAGTGACTTTATCACCTCCATCCACCTGCAACCCTCATTAGCACAGGGGGCAGTCCCGCTGGAATAGGTAACCCCAACCTATACTCCTCTTCTGTTTCTTTTGGTGTTTATCCAGTATCCCTGGAAGGAACAGATGCCTGCAATATAGAACCTGAGCCCCCTATTTTTATAGGGGCATCCTCTTTGGAAGCTTCTTGAGCTCCATGGGACGAGGTTGAAGCCTTCCCCATGTAAACAGGGACTGCCGTGTCTACTTTTTTTTTTTGCTTGCAGAGGGTCAAAGCATGCCCCTGCACCATCCTTTATAAAGTCTAGCCCTGACATTTCTGGGTCTTCATCTCAATCCGTGCCAGAGGCCTTTCTTAACCTTTTCTGATCCCATTTTAGAGTCCTCACAGTCTACCCCTAGAGAGGCTGTTTTTGTGCCACCTGCAGATGACTCTTGTACAAAAGGTTTTAACCTAATTGATGCAGTATGCGCTACCTTGTATTTGGAAGATCAACCTGTTATTTCAGGCCTAGGGCTTATTAAGCACTTGCTGACCACCCTATAGCAGTTTTACTGCTACAAGATGGCCGCTGTGCGCAGGATCACGTGTGTGTATATATACGTGATCCTGCACTTTCGGGTATCGGGCGCAAGTGCATGCCTCCGGCGGGTCGCTCTCGCTGTGGTTATGCACAGCAGGAGTCACGGACTTTATGTCTGCCGGCACCCGCCGATCATTTGGTACACAGGCAGAACAGCAGTCTGCCTATGTAAACAAGGCGGATTGCCGTTCTGTGAGTAGGGAAGGCATGGATCCTGTATTCCTGCAAAGCAGAGATAATACCGATCCATGCCTTCCCTTAGTAAAAGCACCTCCCACAGTACACAAAATCACTAGCTAGGCACACATTTAACCCTTTGATTGCCCTAGATGTTAACCCCATCCCAGCCAGTGTCATTGGTACAGTAACAGTGCATATTTTTAGCACTGACCACTGTATTAGTATCACTGGTCCCCAAAAAAGTATCGTGTCAGTGTACGATTTGTCCACCGCAATATCCCAGTTGCGCTATAAGTGGCCACCCACCATTAGGCCCATTATTAGTAAAAATAAATAAAAATTCCATAAATGTATACCTTAGTTTTTAGATAACTTTTGCGCAAACCAATCAGTATACGCGTATTGAGATTTTTTACCAAAAATATGTAGCAGAATACATATTGGCCTAAATTGATTTTTTTTTTTTTTATTGGATATGTTTTATAGCAGAAAGTAAAAAATAGTTTTTTTGGGGTTTTTTTCAAAATTGACTTTTTTTGTTTATATTTAAAAAAATGCAGAGGCTGTCAAACATCACCAAAAGAAAGCTCTATTTGTGAGAAAAAAAAGGACATACATTTTATTTGGGTATAGTGTCACACAACCGCGCAACTGTCAGTTAAAGTAACATGGTGCAGTATCGCAAAAAAATGGGCTGGTCATGAAGGGGGTAAATCTTCCATAGCTGAAGTGATCAAAGTTCCCACAGCTGCAAAGACTTTTTCATTATACCCACTGTTTAAGTAATTTCTCTGAGGACTGGGGACTCCCTATAGCAGTGATGGCGAACCTTGGCACCCCAGATGTTTTGGAACTACATTTCCCATGATGCTCATGCACTCTGCAGTGTAGTTGAGCATCATGGGAAATGTAGTTCCAAAACATCTGGGGTGCCAATGTTCGCCATCACTGCCCTATAGCATCCGGGCCACCTCAAGAGAACCTTATGGAGCTTTTCCTTCTCGGAAGTGTCTTTTCTCACCATAGATGCTCTAGTATTCCACTTTAACAGACATACTACCAAACAGATATGCTCACATTTTGGGATTTCACTTACAGGCAGTTGGATTCCCACTCTGATTTAGCTGGAATGACTTTGCATCCTGTGTTGGCAGTGATTTTAATTTTCAAAAATGTATCTCTTTGAGCTAAGTGCCTTTTTAAAAATGACCCTGATGTTATAAGAGTAGGATCTAATTTCACTGGACATGTGGAGCAAATGTCTGGATTTGAGCATTTAGGCTTGTTTCTTGCATGGCACAGATTTCTAATAACATGGGCAAGAGTACTTTGGCTACATGCCTGGGGTGCCATTAATATGTCCAAGGAACATCTGACTCAGTTGTCACCTCTTCTGACCTGCTGCTTTCATTAGAAACTCCACTGATGATCAGAGGTCACTCCTGGCTCAATGTATGTATTAAATCATTTAAAGGAGCAGAACAATCTAATTTTTCTTCCTCTACTTCATCGGTAGTAGCTTGTATGCAGTCCAACTCTTCCTCCCACTTGAACAATAAGACTTGAAGCTGCAGGTCCTCTATCTCCTCTGCTCCGCCTTCTGCATCTTCCTTGCATTTAAACATTCATGTCTTCCCCGGTAGTTGTCGGGCTAAATCACTGAAATTGACAGTTTTTTCTTTTAGCTGTCGCTTTATCAACCGTTTAATAGGGCTATTCCTAAGACTGTATCCATTGTCTTTTTTAACTAGTTTAGGACACTTAATGCTCTACACATACCCAAAAAACTTGTTCTTCTCACTTCAACCCTCTTTCCTGATGATTTTTTATTGTTAATTTCTATTTTAATACTGATGGTTTGAACCTTCTTTTTTTTTTTTTTTTTTTTTTTTTTTACGTCACATTTGAAAGCGCAAAATTGAGAAAAAAAATCACTTTAGTATAATCGGACAGTACAGGACATAGGCTGAATATTCAGAGACCCTGGATTACAGGTCTTCAGATGATTGGACACTGGCAAGCTTGTGAGGACACGCCCCCTAGGCAACTCCCCTATAATCTTATACTACTCTGAATTCTGTTTTTTGCTAGTGTCCTTAGGTGATGGACCTCTTCTCTTACTCTAAGCTTAGTCAGCCGTAGACTGCTATACAGGTCCAGGGCCGTGGACTATCCCTATGAAACACAGACCCTGATGAACACGGGGATATGCTCACGGTGGTGGGCGAAGCCTGGACTTCTTATATGGTCCATCATTGTAGACAGGTAACTTTGATTTGTATCTCTGACTGTTACTGTAAAAGAACAGTATGTATCACACCGGTGGTCACAAACTTTGCCTCAGCTTCTTTCTGGATCCCTTCTAATTACTCAGACACCCCCACCCTTTCACTACCAGGACTTTGCTACAGGAAGATCTACAGCTGGGTTGCTGCATACTCCTGCACATTGTTACCTTATATTCTGTACACTACTTAGTGAGTATCCCACAGGGGAAGACTCTCACCTGTAGCTATGGTGGAAACAAGGCAAAAGCGAACGTGGCAAAATATCAGGTGAGCATTCGCTCTGCTGAAGGCCTGCACAACACTCCACCTCAAAGTGGCAATGCTTCCCTTGCGCTGGAATTGTACCTGATATTAACACCAATCTCTGCATCTATTTCCATTTTAGTCACACGTCTATCGGCCTACCTTGACAAAGGCAGATTTTTCTGCATTTATGTCACAATTGCTTGGACAACTAACCACTTTAATACAGTCACCTCTGTCCAGGACTCCAAACGCCAAGCTCTTTCTCCAGCTCCCCTGTCAGATCCCAGTATGTTGGCCTAGAAGAGGTGGGCATAGAAGGGAACAAAGAAGACCCAGAGGCAGCAATAGGGGAGGTTGCATTGAATTTTTACCCTCTAGACGCCTTAAGCTGGAGCTTCACACAACATGCTTGCTAATGTTGATACGCATACTGCTGTTGTGCTCAAGAGCCTCAGCTTTGTCACACTTAATTCTCCTTCTGTCTCGCTATTCCCCTTTAGGTACAAAGGGACCTGCAAAATCTACATAAAAAGACATTCCTCGTTCATGAACAAATACAATGGGCAATCTGATGATTGGATCACTCTAGAAAAGATTTTCACTCTTCCAGAAATCTTTGCCAAACTCTGTCCAGTTTTGACCCCACATCCAATCCCTTTCCAAAGCTTGCTGCCTCAACCTCCGCAACATCTCCTAAATGCACCCTTTCCTAACCAATGACACCACAAAGCTCCTAATCCACTCCCTGGTTATTTCTCACCTCGACTACTGCAGCTTCCTCCTCATTGGCTTACCTTTACATAGGCTATCCCCCCTTCAGTTTAATATGAATGCTGCTGCCAGATTCCTCCATCTTACCAACCATTCAGTGTCTGCCACCCCTCTCTGCCTATCCCTCCATTGGCTGCCACTCTCCCAACTAATTAAATTCAAAATGCTAACCACTTCTTACAAAGCCATTCACAACCTGGTCCCTAGCTACATCACTAACCTAGTGTCAAAATACCAACCAAATCGTTCTCTTCTCCTCCCAAGACCACCTGCTCTCTAGTTTCCTTGTCCCCTCCTCCCATGCTCACCTCCAGGACTTCTCCCGAACCTCTCCTCCTGTCCTATGGAATTCCCTACCCCAATCTGTCCGACTATCTCCTACTCTGCCTGCTTTTAGGCAATCCCTGAAAACCCTTCTTTTGAGAGAAGCCTATCCTGTCCCCATCTAACAACTTTATTTTCTCCATCAGCCCATCCACCACAGCTATTACCTTTTTGTATCACTTGACCTTCCCTTTTTTAGATTGTGACCTCTAGCGAGCAGGGCCCTCTTATTTCTCCTGTATTGAATTGTAACTATACTGTCTGCTCTCATGATGTAAAGTGCTGCGAAAACTGTTGGCACTACATAAATCCTGTATTATAATAATAAAAATCCAGTGGAGAAAAAGTTCACTTAAAAAGTGGTCTGTTCCGGTACCTCACTGTACCAATGTGCCTTTGTTTAAAGATTCTGTAGACAGGAAGCGTAAGAAGCTTTTGAAGGCTCTTTACTTATGCAGGCCCAGCTCTGTAGCTAACTGCACTAGGGCAATGAAAAAACCAAGATGATCCCGTATTTTAGGAATTTGTCTTAACTGAGCAATTACCCTTTCTCTGCTTTTTTGGTGCAGATGCCCCAGAATGTGATGAAACAAATGTCCAGAATCTAATCTCCATTCACATGCAAAGAACTTTGTGGCTCAATGCATGGACAATTGAAGCTATCTGTAAAAGACTCCTCCCGTGTATATGCCTTGAAGGCACACATCTTTTTTGGGGAGGCAATTGACAAAATGTTAAGAGGTCACAGGAGAAAAGGTTTATCTTCCAGAGTGGAGGATTTCAAAACTGCCCTTCTCTTCAACATGCACAGCATCAAAATTGTTCTACCCAGGCCTCAGCTTCAAAATTCAGCCCTTCCTTTCAGCTCAAGACATGGTCCACAAAGCCCATGGAGTCTTCTCCTAGGCCCGCTTCCTAATGAAGGGGCATCTTCACTCTTTTAAGAGTGAGGGATGTCTGTTATAGTTTGCCTCCCTGGGTCACAGATGTCGCAGACCCGTGGGTTTGATGGTTTCAAGGGGGTAGAAAACAAAGTTCAAAACTTAACGTATCCACTTTCTTCTCTCAAATCAACCAAATACTCTCCAAGGATACTCAGATTTGCAGAATGCCCTGAACCATCTCTTGTCCCAGGGAGTGGTTGTGCCAGTATCTCCCCACAAGACAGGTTTAAAGGTTTCAAATTAAACCTGTTCATGGTACCAAAGCCCAACAGGGATATTTGTCCTATTCTGCAATTAAAATTCCTCAACAAATGCCTTCAAATTCCAAACTTTTGCATGGAATCCACAAGTTTGGTTATTGCCTCTTGGAAACAAGGGGAATACCTGGCATCCATAGACATCCAATATGCCTAACTGCATATTCACATCATTAGTGTTTCCTGCGCTTTGCAATGGCAGACAATGGCAGACATTTTCAGTTTATGCAAAAATGTGAACCAGCACTAAGGCAAAAGTATAAGTGCAACAATACAAAAATAAAAGGGAGCAAAAAAGCTTGCTGCGAAAACTAGGTGTAAACCACCAAGTGAAAAAATTAACACTGGAAAGGCAATAATGCTAATATAATAACTGTGATATACAATACAACATACATAAAAAGTTTATAAAATAAAAACCTTTTTCTGTACAGTCAATGAATAAAGTGCATATCAGTGTCCATTCCAACATAAGTCCATGAATGTGAATTTATTACAAGGTGCTCCACTTAAAATCTTTTGAATGCTCCACTCCACAATGGTGACCAAATTCCACCACTCCAATCATGCCCTCTCCTCTGGACAGCCTAAACTCGCCAAAATAGATGGACCTTTGTTCAACAACAGGTCAGATTGTGCATTATAGTACTGTCTCTTTATCTTCTTTCCCTCAGACCCAGATTAACTTCACTCAAAACGAGAAGAACAGAGAGGGGGACTCCTCGCATAAAATCAAAGCTTTATTAAGTTAAAACAGAATATTCCACTCTCATTTGTTGGTGCTCCATATTGCCACATATTAACAGCATGAATCCTTATTAGAAGCCGCAGCCACTCTGTACAGCTGGACAGAGAGCCAGCATGCACTCCGTCGTGGTTACTGTGGATGTCCCGCAGACCGGAACTGACATCCGTATCGACAGGATCCAACCCAACGCATTTCGCCAATGGGCATTTTGGGGGGGGGAGAGCAAGAGGAGAAGACGATGATTCTCTTTGGACCAAATCTGGTACACAGACTTGCTGTCTCAAGGCCCTCTCTTCCATCCTACTTTTCAGTCACTGGGTTCAATGGTTTGGCTGTTGAAGCCCAGGTCTTAAGAGACAAAGGGGTCTCTTATTCCTACTTTGCTAAAAGTAAAAAAAGTCACTTCCAGAAAGCTCTACTATCATACCTAGAAATCCTCCTTGGCCTGCTGGGAACACAGGCACTTTAGTTTCAAAGATTACTCTGTGCCTCACAATATTGCCTTTTTGCAAAAAAAAAAAAAATATAGCTTTTGGCCTTGTCTTCTACAAAACTTCTTGCCTAACCCCCCCCCCCGCTCTCAAAACCTTTATCCAAGGCGTGGCTTCCATCAAGATTCCCTTGCAGCACCCTGTGCTTTCTTGGGATTTTAACTTGATTCTCTCTGCCCTGCAGAATCCACCCTTTTGAACTCAAAACAAGAGAAGTCTTCCAATTCAATTAAGACCTAGTACTACCATCCTTCTCCTTATCCTACCACTCCAAAAGTCCCAAAGGAAATTGTTCTTTATTGCCTGGACGTAATCAGAGCCATAAGTGTCTGCCTCAAAGCAACAGCTTTAATCGGGAAAAGTGATTCCCTATTTGTCCTGTCCTCAGGGCCTCGCAAGGGAGCTTTCTGTTTCCAGATCCACCATCGCTCTATGGATAAGAAATCTGATCACTAGAGCCTTCACTTTCAAAGATAAATCCCATCCTGTGCTTTTTTTATGTGCTCAGTCCACAAAGTCAGTGTGTGCTTTCTAGGCATCCTGGCACTAGGTTTCTGTAGCCCATCTTTGCAAGGCCACCACATGGCACTCTTTATATACCTTTTTAAAGTTCTACTGGGTGGACTTCTAATCTTTTGAGGCTCTAGCTTTGAGCGGCACTCTGATGAGTCTGTTGACCATTGTTGTTTAGCCTGTTGCCACAGTTCTTTTTGTCTACTTGTTGCCCAAACTTTTCATTCACTGCTTGGGGATGTGTATGAATACTTGGCCTGTGTACTGTACAGTTTTGGGTAAGAGGAATTTTGAATTGCCTATACGTTTCATATCTTGGAGTACAGCACAGGACATGGGCCACCCTCCCTTCTATTCCATTATTACTCTACATTGCTTGCTACAAAGCTGAGGACTCACGCAGTGGGTTAAGGTTATAGGGGAGGGGTCCAGGAGCTTGTCCTCAAAAGCTTACCAGTGTCCAATCACCTGAAGGCATGCGCCTATAACCCAGGGTCTATAAATATTCGGCCCAATCCTGTACTGAACTCCCAAAATAAGCAATTTATAAGCAAGTGTAAAATTCCTCTTATTTCATTTGTAAATAAGTTTGCAATACTTTGTACCAGAATCATAATTTTTCACATAGCTGCACTAGCATGTGTTGATCAATGCATGCCAGCGCATATAGCATAGAAGTAGTGTATTGCAATCAGATAAATATGAACCAGTGTCTTGTGCTGATGTGCACTGCCCTGCACTGAAAAAAAAAGTAGAACGTGGGTCTTCTACTGGCATTTTTTGTTTCACCTAAGTCCAAGGGAGTTTGTGTTAGACCCCCACTAAAGAGGTCCCCCTTCTGCTCTTTATCCGTCCAAAAATGTGTGCCTCCTTCCTTCAGAGTGTGTTGGGTATATAGAATTTGCTTTTCTATTCCCTTCTCTTGGGGGTTCTCATCCACCACTGGGCTCCCTTTTTGTGTCGGGGTGTCTAGACTCAAGCAAAGACCCCCAGGTAATCCCTTTCAATCAAGAAGATGTTGATACTCAGTCTCTGCCCATTAATGGGGTGATGCCCATTGTGTCACCCTGAGGGCACTTCCTTGTATGGTGGGTCCTCTCATCTCTGCCTATCCCCTTTTGCATATGGGTTTTGCTCACTTGATATACTTTTCCCCTTCATATGGCTTTTGGAGTGCTTTCCATGGGATCCCTCTGGGCTTGGGAAATATTTTCTTTTGTCTATCCATTGTGATGGTATGTTGTGAGGGCTATGTCAACTGTATATTTATTACAAGAATGGTTATGTGGCAGCACAGCCCTTTCCTCATTCTAGAACCTCCTACCCTGCTTTGAAGGTTAAGAGTATAATGCTCAATGGATTCCAAAATTTTTTACGATGAGTACAAAATCTAATTTTTTTTTTTTTTCAGGTAAGGGTTAAATTATTTTGTCAAATTTGATTGCTGTCTATGTCCCCCCATTGAGGAGGCTTTCACCTTGCTTCCTCCCCCAGTAATGTTAGTCCTCTAAACAGAAGATCTCACCAACATGAGGCCCTTGACCTAATATTGCACGGCAAGTGCAAAGGAAAGATACATCTTGAAGTATATACATGGCTTGTTTGAGGGCGTTAAGCTGGCTGTTTGTATGGATTGTGTTTTTTATCCATGTGTTTGCATCCAGCTTCTTTCCAGTGTACCTGAAAGGCCCTAAATCCCACACTGTTCTATAAAACAAACTGCAATTAGTGTCAGTCAGTTTACATCACCTGCATCTTTTGGCCAGTTAAGTAACCTGTCCCATTTGCTGGCCAGTAGATGGTGCAGAGCCTGATCTCTGATTTTTAGAGCATCCCAGGGCTTGGCGGCTCCCTGAAACTTTATGTAAACATGCTTAAAGGCATTGCACACTTTTAAATTATTTTGTTGTTTTTTTGACTAGGTATTGGTGTAGTTATATTCCCTGGGATGTTTGTCTTGCCTTGTAATGATGGGCTGCAGTTTGTAGTGTCATAGCTGATTAATTCCCCTATATCCATGTATTATTGCAGAGGGACAAGACAACTTCCTGTTCTGGATCACTCTGTCCAATGTATGCCTAGCCATTTCCTCTGTGTTGCATCACAAATGTGGGAGTTGCAATGTGACGAGAACAAATCTTTCAGCATGTGTGAGCTCTGTTAATGGCTCTGCCTATGTTGGATCTAATTACTGTGTGGTTCTCACCTGCAAAGCACTAGACTGAGCGATCTGGGTATTGTGGGATATGTAATTTCTTAACAGGAAATTCAGTTTTCAAAATACAGGTTATGCATTAACCCGGGCAGTGCCATGCCTCATGCTTGAATACAGACAGAAACATCTGAAATTGAAATGTGAAGATTTTGCTCTACTATAGGCTGTTGATACAGGCCAACAAGTGACACTATAAAACTACATACTCCATGCACAACTTATGCAGGTAGGAAGGTTTATTAATGCCTTTAAAGCCCACCTCTGGCCCTTGCAACTCCCCTTTGCCTTCTCTTTTGTGGCACCTGCTGGCAGCACTTTATGGTTTATTATGTAAACCTTTTCTAAAGTGTTCAGGCTGGATTCATGACACCACAGGGTCCTCCTCACGTCTTGTCTGTGCTGGATGGTCCTCACTGATGCATAGAGCAGCACTGACATGAGTGTCGGCGTCAGTCTCTGCAGTAGTGCATACTGAATGAAGGGCACTGTCGTGAAACCCACTTGGGCTGGACACGGTTCCCATGCCCTGAACTTGCAGTATTTGCTAAATCCTCTGTCTTTAGTGACACTGGGCATCGTTCAACTTGGAGAATTGTGGTGAAAGGCAGTGTTGGATTTTATTTTTTAACGCTGCCTAGGGAACTATAAAAAGCGCAACTTAAATTTGCCTTTACTGTAATGATGGGATGTCTGCGAGTTCCCTTGCTGGTGCCACCTTTGCCCAGTTTTTCTCCAGGTTTGGTATTTTTGTCCAGAATGACATAAATCGTGTGTGTTCAATTATCACAATGCAGAGGTGTTCCGATAATGTACACTGAGCTGCACTTGTGCAGCTCTGTGTACATTCTACAGAAAACATGCGAGCAGGAAGGTAATACAGTTCTATAGCAGCATAGTATATTTAGCAATACAATAACTTACTGTTGCCTGCAAGTTTTCTTTTTTCTTCAACCTAAAGTTCCACTTAAAAAAATAAATAAATTATATAAAAATAAAAAAACCTTGCAGGCACCTTGAAGCACTCCATATGGCCAGCCCTCAACAAACCACAGTATTTTCTTAAACAAAACTGGTCATGAGAGAAAAATTGGGGCTGTCATTGCTTCTTAAGTTAATGGTTCTATGGCTGTCATGCTAATCCTGTGGATTTAATGCTTTCTGCGTAGGTCAAGAGTTCACTTACCGCCTGTTTGCCAAGGCCAGAGAGTTTTGAAGCCAGTCAGCTATGCAAAGGCAGCTCAATATTTTTACCCATGACCACTTCCTTTAAGTTATGGAGGCATCACACAAATGATACATTGGATATGTCATGTAATATTAATGAAAGTTCTAATAAATTCTATACCTTACAGAAATTACTTTACACACTAGTACACAAAAGTAAATGCTGCCGACTATATAGAACAGTAATCAACTGAATTAAAACACATGTTATTTTAAAATTATGCTTCTTGGTAATGCCCTTCATCTATTTCAGGGAAGAAATGTACGTATGGTCACAAATGTAAATACTACCACCCTGAGAGGGCAAACCAGCCTCTGCGATCAGTAGCCGATGAACTCAGAATAAGTGCGAAACTGTCAGCGGTCAAGACTATGAGTGAAGGTGCATTGGTAAAATGTGGTACTGGGCCATCTAATTCCAAGGGAGATGGATCTATGGAAATAAAGAGAATTGCTCCTAAAAGACAGTCTGATCCTAGTATTCGTTCTGCAGCTGTAGAGCCAGAACAGAGGCTTTCAGCAGCCCGGAAATCGGAGGCCAACTCTGTGCCATCACTTGTATCTGCCTTGAGCGTGCCAACTCTTCCACCTTCCAAAAGTCATGCTGTCAGCGCTTTGAACACACGTTCAGCAAGCAGCCCTGTGCCTGGATCATCACAGTTCTCCCACCAGAAATCCTCTTTGGAACACATGTCAAGCATTCACTATCCACCGATACTGGTCACTAACAGCCATGGCAATTCTGTCAGTTACAATGAGGAGTATCCAAAATATGACTCTCTGGGAGACCATGGTTATTACTCAATGCTTAGTGATTTTTCTAATTTGAGCATAAGCAGTATGCACAGTTCTGAATACTACAGCACAGAGCAGGACCGAGCAGCATTTTCAAGGAACTCCAGCCCATGTCCAGATAGCTGCATGAGTCACACTAGCAGTGACTCCTACTCATCATACAGTGACCTATATTTGGGCATCTCTGATCCTGGACCTGAAGACACTATCAAACCCCAAAGGCCACCTCCACATAATAGGCTACAGCCATTTGCACATGGCTACCATGAAGCTTTAACACGAGTTCAGAGCTATGGCCAGGAGGAGCCCATGCAGAATTCCCGCAAGCAGTCCTCCTCGCATCTAGCTTTACATATACAACATCCACTTGTTGGGGCAAGGTCCAGCTGTCCTGGAGATTACCCAGCACCAGAGAATATGCATCCTTCTGCTAATGCTCAGCCTGGGAGAGCACTGGTCATGACTAGAATGGATAGCATTTCAGACTCCCGTCTTTATGAGAGTAACCCCATGCGGCAAAGACGACCTCCACTGTGCCGTGAACAACATGCTAGCTGGGACCCTTTACCTTGCCCCACTGACTCCTATAATTACCACTCATACCCACTTAGTAATAGTCTCATGCAGCCATGCTATGAACCAGTCATGGTAAGAAGTATGCCTGAGAAGATGGAACAGCTCTGGAGATCTCCTCACTGGCCAGTTATGGCTAGTGAGCATAGAGAGCAGCACATCATTCCAGAGCATCAGTATCAGACCTATAAAAACCTATGTAACATCTTTCCTCCAGGGATGGTACTCTCTGTCATGGAGAAGAACCCACATATGACCGATGCCCAGCAGCTTGCAGCGATTATTGTATCAAGGTTACGATCAGGTCATCAGCACTGTTAATATCATCTCTTAATGCCTGGACAATAGTATCTATTGATCAAGTTGCCTAAATAAAACCTGGCAGTGTTTTTCCCATTTTAGCTTTCTCAGATGACCTATCAACCTTTTTTTTTTTTTTTTTTTTTTTTTTTTTTCCTTGCCACAACTGAAACTTTACAAAGACAAACTTTTATTTATTTTTTTAACGTAAACGTTCTGATCTTTGCAGCATTCCCAAAGGAGTGCATATTTTACTGTATAGATATATTTATCCCTGCTAGACCTGTTTGACAGGTAAAACCTCAGTTTCTTGGAAGGCTAAGTCACTGATTCCTATTCTTAATAAAGAGGATGGAAGGGTCAGTCAATCTCTCCAATGCTGGAGATCCCAGCACATCATCAAAGCACATAAGTTGCTTGCATCATGTTAAGTTCAGCTGTTCACAAAAAACACCTGTTCATATTGTTAGCAATTATATTGCATGCTTACATGTGTATTTGCAATTTCAATCAGTACAACCTTGTACATAGCTAGTTCCTTTTCTCTATTGTTCAACAAAACTTCTGTCTTTGCGTAAAAGGAGGTTTCTATTGCACAGGGAAATGTATTGCTGAACGCTCACATCTTTGTGTATCTTTCAGAGTTCATAGATACATTACCATGTTGTAATATTTAGCTGTACAACAGATTTTATATTTGCACAAACAGAACTTTTTGTTTTTGTCTTTGTTTTTTTGCACAATTTTTGACAGGTCACTGGTCAGTTGTACCTCAGTAATATTTTGTAATAGCCATGCGCCTCTTAATCACAATTGTGCTTTTGGTGCCCAAAATTCAAAGGAGGCCTTTAAATTTCATGGTGGGCCAAATGCATGTAGTATTTTGTAATAGAGGAAGAAATGTGTTTGTATATTTTTTGATGTCGCTATGTGTCCGTTTGTGGGCAAAAAAAACCCTGGACATTTTTCTTGAAGGAAAAACCCATTCTGATAGTATACCATTGATACAGCTCCTGAGGAGAGTAGCTTAAGACTTTAATTTCTGAATGCATTATTAGTTGTTTGGCTTTAACTGGCCATGAAGTGATATTTAATGCCAGTACCCAGATGGTTAAATGGCTAATAAATTATAATGCTGGCATGGATAAGAGCTTTTGATAACATTTGTAGACAAATATATATGTTTTTAATAGATACATGTGGTATTTGGGTTGTTTACTACCCAGAAACAGGTAATCTATGTCTAGTAATCCCATAAATTAAAGTGGTATTAAACCCAAACCAAAAATGTACTATATTGGAGCTTACCAATCATGAGATATGGGGACTGCATTCATTTTCTTTTTTTAGGCTTTTTTTCCCCTCTGTTTTCACTTGGTGATCTGGCCAGTAACCCACCTCCTGTATTAGAGTGTGGCTGAAGGAGCGCAGGGGTACCTTTTGGACATCTGCATTGTCAATCTGGGGGGAGGGGAGTGTTTGATGGACTAACAGATTTAAATACGCTAACAAATTGATGCCAGACTCCAGCTAATACTTTTTATGCAGTTTCAGCAAACCACTTTTTTCTTTTGCAATAAATAAAAGCTGATCATTATAAGCACCCCTGTCGTTGGTAAATGGTTTGTCTCATCCCTGTAACTGATGGCATTCTGCTGGAGAGCCTGTTTTTTAAAAACTTAATGACCTAGATTACCAGATGAAATTATAAGAAAGAAAGCATAGAAAAGAAAACTATTGCAGCCATCATGTAAGAATTTGTAAGCTGCTATATAATGTTTGCATTGGTTTAATACCACTTTAATGTTACAAAATACCATTTGTAGGCATTCTTTAGCCTAAAATGAAAGATATCAACAGCATGTTGCCAACATGTTTTGGATTGTTCTAGGGTTAATACAGATCCAGACGTTTTTATGATATTTGAATGTTATTTCTAGCTCTTTTACCTAAGCTTGTTTATGAGGTTTACTAGTCCTTTACCTGACAGTAAGGGTGTGCAGCTCTTGAGGTGTCATTCCTGCAATAGGAAGAGAGAATTTTAAACATATTTAATTTGACTTGTGTAGTATTTTTTCTACTACCAATTAATTTGTAGATGTCAGTAATGTCAAACACAACTCAGTGGAGACACTCCACCTTGTATTTAGTGTCTGTACATGATACTCTAGTTAGAGATACAGAAGGTGTAACTATCAATGCTGCTCCTTTCCAGCAGGTACTGGATGTGTTTGAGATGCAGACTTTATTCACTAGTTTGCTAGTGGATTAGTTGCACTTTTTTTTGGCTGTTATTGTTGGTCCATGTACATAGGTGTAAGGGGGAACACTGCAATTAGCATTGCCAGACCAGGCATTTTCTTGGTGGTCTTCTGCTGCACTCAGGTTGCTGACCCTTAGCACTATCGCTTATTTAAATTTTTTTTAATGAATCCCATTGTATAATAATTTAAGGTGTTGAAGCCGATCCATAGCCACTGCTTTGGGCTTAAGGTGACTTCAGTTTTTTTTCATGTAAGCTTAGAAGGGCCAAGCTGATTGGCCTTTTTGTTTCTTCATGAGAAGGTGATAACTGCCTAAATGTTTCTTACTGTGAAACAAAACGGAACGTCAGGCTGCCGTCAGGGTTTTCTCTGGCTTTCTGAGAATGGGTCTTCGGCTGCTCCACATTGACTTTTACATATTTTTTTTTTTTTGGTAACAGGGGAACCTGTGGTACATATATTGAGCCTCCTGAGTCAGTGTTTGTAAGAATTGTGTTGCTTATCGCTGCATGTACTTTCCTTTTCATGTCTGTGAAACACAGCAAAAAGGAACTGAGAAACGTATTGTGAGTAAGCACCCTTTTTTCAGATGCTTTCAATCATGGGGCTCATTGAGAAGTGAAAGTGGCATTGATGTACAACTATACTGTTTGTGCATGAGCTTTGAACTTGCATACATCTTATGAACACTATAATTGAGCATTAAAGTGAACCTGTCAGAATGGCTCTTCTGTCACATCTAACCTCTAATTTGTTATTTTAGCTTAGAAGCATATAGCTCAGGTTTGTGCCATTGTGAAAATGGAACTACTTCTAGAAGTAAGGCAGTGGCACCTTCAGTTCTAGATAGGAGCCTTGTTTGTGACATATAAAAGATGTTCTGAAATGTTCACTTTAACGTGCTGAGGATTTATATTATCTCCTCAGTGTTGTGCATCATACTTTTCAGTTTCACTTCTCTATTTGTGCAAGCTACCATTCCTGGGTAATGGTCACAAATCTTCAGCTAGCCATAGGCTGTTTTTCCACAAGCCTGTGTGGGGAGAAATGCGTTAGTGAGAAACTATATTGGACAGTTTGGACACATAAGTAGTAACTGCAATGAAAAGTTAGGCCAGATCCTTTTGGATTTGTTCCTCTATTCATATCTGTTTTGCTGTTCTTTGATGGGAATACAAATGTTTACAGCACATTCAGAGCACGAAAAGATTTAAATCTAAAATATCCAATATATATTTACCAAGCTATTCTTATATAAAGCACCCTGATCCCTATCTTTTTTAAGATTGATGACGAGTTTTAAAATTAATCAGATCTATTTTATTGCCCTCTCTGCTGGGGAAAAAAAAGTTTGGGTTGTGGTCGACTTTAAATTCCTTAAATAGAGTTACTTTTTCTTTAAAGCAACAATGAATGTTAAGATTTGTTGTACCACTTTTATCCAGGATTGGCCAAGGGCAGCCGAAATATCCATCTTGCATAGCCAGAATTGACCTTTTGTTTGTTGATACAAATTGTATCTTTTTTTCTTGATTGTATAAAAAAAAACTGCGGACAATGTGTATGTAAATAAATAAATGTATATATTTATCCTTATTTAAAAAAAAAAAAAAAAAAGTATACACAGACAAAAAAAAAAGTGTAGAATAGTTACAGCAATGCATTTTCACTGCTATGTTTGTGACACTATGTGTCACTTTGTTGTAGTCCATGGTGTGGAAGCCACTTCACTGCCATTGTACCTGCAGCTCTCTGCCTGAAGTACAGAAGTGCAGGACTAGGCCGCAGTGAGGAGGTTAAATAATTCCTTAATGACTTGGCAATGTAGTTTATAAAGAAACAAGACCTTTTCGAATTCACTTTATTATATAAATATATATAAATGTGTATATTAATTACTCAGATTATGTACAGATAATGCACAGGTAACCTGTGCATACATTACATAACTTGTCTTTGGTATTTATTAAAGTGGACCCATCTCCTCCATACAGTGGAAGCAGCCATATTGTGGGTGTAGCCCTTAAATATATTAATGACTTTAACATGCAGCTTCAGTCAGGTATAATAAAGTAGCCCTTTCACCTTGTTGAAACTTGCAATGCTAATTCAGAATGTAAAGCAAAAAGGATATGCAAAGTGATGTAGCCAGCAGCAGCCAGTATGATTTCAGTTTAATGAAGTTAAATCTGAAAAATGAAGTGTGATTGGTTGCTGCGGGCTAAACAGTTTTGTGCTTTTTCCTTTTTTTATTTTATTTTTTTTACTTTTTTTTTCTGGGGAGTCCATTCTATTAACCATTGGTACATCCCAGAAATGGCAGCCTCTACAGTTTCCAGGTGACAGGTACACTTTTTTATTGACTTTGTTCCTAAATAGGAATTTTAGTACAGGCACTTGGAGTTTTTGTAGTATTTTGTAAAATGTGCACTGCAGAAAAAAAAGCATTAAATTCAATTCCACTTGAGTGCTTATGTAGGAGTATTTTGCAATTGTTTGTACTGTGATCTGTGCTGTGTGCGTTTTTTATATTTTTTGATTTTGTTGCATGGAATCAATTTTTAAGTACAGTAAGTTACTGGGTTTTGTGTTAGCTCTGCATTGTGTATTTGCACAGAGCGAGTGAAAAGTGGGCAGTATACTTTCTGCCACATGTACGTATGCCTATTGGTTTGACATCTCACACTAGCTAGACCTGCGTTTGCTTTGTTGTGATTTCTTACTTGAGAATATTAGCATATCTTAAAGTTTTGTTACTGTAACGCAGTTCCCTTATTTTGTGGATTATAAGATAATATTCAGGTATATAATAAGTGGGCTTTCCCCTGGGGACTAATCGTACAGTCAGAATTATTCTTTAAATATGCACTGTAGTTAGGACCTGAATACACAGAAAAAACACTTAAAGCTTATTTTAAGACAAAATAAAAAACATTCTTCATGCATCTCTGGAATAAATGCATAAAAAAACTGTTGATGTGCCACAAAATATAGTATGCTTTTACCATCCTCTTTAAAATGACGGCAGAGTATTTTTGGCTTCCACAGCACGTGTTGTCAGGCCTGCATACTTCATTTCTGGTGCATTACAAAGAACACCGACCTCCTCACATGCCCATAACTCCTCCTTGTGCTCTGGCAAAATTAACAAGTATTTCTTGCACTTGGTGAAAAGTTAGGATAAAAACACTCAATGGTATGTTTGGCAGACCATCTAATAGGATGTAGGCTCTAGCTGCAGTTCTGCATTCAATGGTATATTTGGCAGACCAAAAAGGAGGAAATAGGGAAAGCGTCAATTGTTGGATTTACATGCACTTTAACTACAACTTTGTCCATCCCTTTCTTTCCTTATCCCACAGAACACTGTAGGCAAACATCAAGGGAGATGTAGGCTCTTCTTTTTTTAGTTTTTTACATGCTTCACCATGTATCCCAATGCAAGTGTGTTTTGCAACTGTGCCAAAGATTCAGCAGGCATTTTTTTTTATCTAACACCCCAAACCACAGAGATGTAAATGCACTCTTTGGATCTGGGGAATGCAGCGCAGCATTGATATAACTGCATCAGTTACCTCAAAACACTCATTGTTACAGAGACTTGGGGAGCATGCTGTGCACACATCAAACACATACTAAGCTCTCTTTTAGGAACTTAAAATTATGAAATCTTAATCTTAAAGCTCAACTCCAGACAAACGTAAAAACACCAATCGTTTCTAACTATTCATAAAAATATTACATGTATTTATGTGCAACTTGATAAGCACCTGAATTTCTTGATATCACTTTTTATGGTTCCCTGTACAGCAGTAATGAGAGCCGGTCGGGCTGTACTACAGGCACATTTGCTGACCAGGTGAGCACAGAGAAAACCAAGTGATGACCACCTCAGCCTGCTTCTGTTTATTGACCAGTCAGCAAGCTGGAGGTGTGTTCTTTATTAAGTTGTGCTGGTGCTGTTGAGAATCTCCCTGTGCTTTCTGGAGGGGGTGCCTGGGTCACAATGTTGGCTGCCTAGAATTACAAACCCTTCAGCGGGCAAACTTTTTTTTATGGTTTTCAACTGTATGTTTTGCTGCTTGGCTGGAGTTGAACTTTAAAGCTGAATTAAAGTCTGCAATACTTACCTCTGTGGTATGAGTCCTGTGAGGACCCGTGCCTGCATCTTCTCTTACAGGTGCCAGTCTTCAGCTGTCTCGATTGGCCAGCACAGGATGATATAACTCCCATGCATACGCAGGAGTTCAGTCACCCCAGCAAAGGGGCACTGTGTCGAGAATGTCAACTGAGCTGCACGTGCACAGCTCAGTGTACATTTTAAAGAAGTTTGAGAGCAGGCAGGGAAGTTTTTAATTTATTGTAAAAGAGGCATTGCATGTCTTTTCTGCCTACTTTTTTTTTTTTTGGCACTAAGATGTCTGTTTTCCGACAGATTGGACAGCAGTTCCTTGTCTGTGGGCAGCATGGTATTTGCGAATTACAGAGATGCACAAATTGACTTATTTTAATGGGAAGCTATAGTATTTTTTTCAGGGAGCACATCATTGACTTACATCCATTATTGACCTAAAGATTTTGATGTCAACTTCTCCCTGTTCTAAATCTTTTTCCCTTAACAAAGGCCACCATGGTGGTCAAAATGCCAATCTGCTTTAACTTTTTTGATAGGTCAGTGCAAAGGAAGGAGACGGTGATTAGCTGTTTTCACTTATAGCCTTTATACATTGCTGTTTGCAATATTTAAAAAAAAAAATGAAGTCAGTATAAAGTTCTCATTACCAGAAAAAAACAAGTTTATATACAGTATTCTACACATAGCAAATAAATACACCTAACATAAGGTTGGCATATTAGGCCAATTTTGTATGACCACCCTTTGTTGATGAAGTGTACATACATCTTGACAAAATGTGAGTAATAACCGTCAAATTCAGGAATTTATTGTCAAAGTTGAGATGATTACATTGGAAAATATTGGGGCAAAAAAATTTCTAATTTTATTGTTATTTTCTATCCCTAGACATGCTTTTATTTTCAGCAATCCAAGTGAGCATGTGAGGTCAGGATGTTTCATTATTTTAAATCTGTTCGGACTTGTTTACATTTAGCTTGTGTAACGCAGTGGTGCACCACACGATAGCCACATGTGAGAATCTATTTTACCTTGGTAAAATTGTGGTGCTCCCAAATTTTTGCAGCATTTTTGGTTTTATGTTACATGCAGTGTTATTCAGATTGACCATTCAGTTTTCACTGCTCAGATGTGCTCATGCCCGATGCACAAAATAATCACAACATCACTTTTGTGAGTGCAATTCATTGTTTATTATTATTATTATTATTATTATTATTATTATTATTAATAAATTGTTTTACCTGCACTATACAGCATACTTCGTTTGTGCTTTTTGTTTTGTAGTCACATATTTGTAATCCAGCTTGGGTGAAAAACATGGCTTCTTTCATAGATGCAGTGGTGTGAGTGAGCTTAGCCACCCATGGGCACAGGGTATGTTGTTTACCGTATTACCAGGTAATAGAAAAACTGTAACCAAAAAAAAAATCCTGAAAAATAAAACGAATGCAGGAACCCCTTCTAAGAACTTGTAGGCTGCAATATTATAATTGTTGGTTTAGATGTGCTAACTAAACACAAATTGTTAGCGGAAGACTCTTTATTGCAGCAGTGACATGCTGGGACTGATTTACTAAAACTGGAGAGTGCAAAATCTGGTGCAGCTCTGCATAGAAGCCAATCAGCTTCCAGGCTTTTTTTTGTCAAAGTTTAATTGAACAATCTGAAGTTAGAAGCTGATTGGCTACCTACCATGCACAGCTGCACCAGATGTTTCACTCTCCATTTTAAGTAAATGCCCCCTGCTGTGTCTGCTGCTGCTGCAAAAAAGCTAGTCTTCCAATGTGCATGCGCAACTCCGTGAACATTCTCTGCACAACTTGGCTTAAGGAGTGAATAAACTCCCGTGTGCAAGCATGGAAGTAGCGTCATTTTCTGCTGGTCAATCAAGACTGCCAAAGACTCGGCAGAAAACGAGAAAATGTCAGCGCCAGCAAGGCGATGAGTATTTACAGGCAAAGTGAATGTAAATCATTGAAGGAGAGCAGGCTGAGTTCCCAGCATACCTAGAGAACTGACCACGCTGTGCGCTTCTGCTTAGTGTGGTCAGCTTTTAATAGGAAAGCAGAGGGACTGGTACGATCACCAGGGATTTTAAATAAAAGGAAGCGCAATACAAAGAGAACAGGACACTTTCTCATACAAGTACATGGTACAGCAGGCACATATCAGGAACATGACGTGTTGGGGGTAACAAACACTTTAAGTTCCGCTTTAAGTCTTAAATCACAATGATACTGGGTCCTAATGTTTTGGCTTCTGCATAAATGTATGGTTCCACTGTCTGTTTTAACTTCAGTGGATTACCAAAATAAATTTGTGAAGCAGCTGGAGAGCAATATCCACTAACCCTTTTACTAACTGTTTCTTAGTGTTTTTGTGGGTTGGTAAACCACATTATGTAGTTTGTCTAAAAATTATAATACTGGTCATGGTTCTGTATCTCTCAACTTTTAGGTTTAGGGAACAAAGGCATGCTGACAGTTGAGCAACATATTTAACCACTTGCCAACCATGTCACGCAGATATACAATGGCTCTCCTGGGCGAAATCCCGTACGGTATGTTGTACCCTTTTTCGGCCACCAGAAGGCATGCCCGCTGCATGAAGGGGGGTCTCGATGCGCGTGGCCGGGGGGCACGATCGCCAGCACAGGGATTTGTGTGTGTAAACACACAAATCCCTGTGCTGTCAGAGGAGAGGAGCCATATCGTTTGTTCCTAGTAAGTAGGAAAAACGATATGACGACTCCTAGTCAGTCCTATCACCATACAGTTAGAACACAGTGAGGGAACACACAATTAACCCCTTGTTTGCCCCCTAGTGTTAACCCCTTGCCTGTCAGTGAAATATACACAGTAATCGGTGCATTTTTATAGCACTGATCGCTGTAAAAATACCAATGGTCCCAAAAAAGTGTCAAAAGTCTCCGATCTGTCTGTCGCAATGTCGCAGTACCACGAAAAATCACAGATCACCGCCATTACTAGTAAAAAAAAAATAATAAAAATGCCATAAATCTTTCCCATAGTTTGCAGACGCTATAACTTTTTCGCAAACCAATCAATATACGCTTATTGCGATTTTTTTTATTTTTTTTACCAAATATATGTAGAAGATTGTGTATTGGCCTAAACTGATTGAAAAATTTGTTTTTTAAAAGAAACTTTGGGGGGTATTTATTATAGCAAAAAGTGAAAAATATATTTTTTTTTTTCAAAATTGTCGCTTCTTTTTTTTGTTTATAGCGCAAAAAATAAATTAACCTCTGAGGTGATTAAATACCACCAAAAGAAAGCTCTATTTGTGGGGGAAAAAGCATGCAAATTTTACTTGGGTACAGTGTCAAACGGCCGTGCAATTGTTAGTTAAAGCGACACAGTGCCAAATTGTAAAAAAGTGCTCTGGTCAGGAAGGGGATAAAACCTTCTGGCGCTGAAGCGGTTACATACAGTGTCAATCTTGAAGTTTGTAAACTTACTTTGAGAACATCCCCACATATTTACTGCCTTGAATTTTGTGACATGTATTCACTCTGCCCTGTTGATAGGCATTGCTGTGTCATAAAATTCACAGAGCCTGCCTTCTGAACTACAGCAACTACAAAGGTGCTGAGAGGCAGAGTTTCAGGAGGCACTGCTTGCAGGCAGCAAGGTACTATGTAGTCCTTAGAAATTGTAAGTTAAAGCAGAGGAGATGCTGCAAAGCATGCAAGGAATCCAGGAAGATGTGGAAAGATTGGGCAGCAGACAGACAGCACTCACCATTTTTCAAGTAAGCTTATATTGGATTGTCAAAATGAAATATTGTTTGTATTTTTATTACAATGCTGATGTTATAAAATGAAAGTGTATGCTGTGAACATAGATTTCCTTTTAGGTTTTTGGAACTAGAAGAATGTTTACAATGTTGTGAATGTTTTATTAGCACATTTATTATTCAGTGTTTTGGTTGCACGTTTGTGTTTACTCTTAAAATATGTCTTTAGAGGATAACCTCAAGTCTTACATCAGTATGAACAGCAACTCAGTAACTGAATCATCCCTTGTTATTATAATGGGAAGTTGTCTAAATATATTAAGCTTTGCCTTACATTTTTAAAGTATTTCACCGTGCCCAAACTATTTCCATAAGATGTGCCAAATTACCTTTTTCATGTATTTATTCGACCTGTAATTATTGATTATATTGAAAAGGCTTGTTCAATTGTGTGTGACAGCAGCAGCCACAGAGCTGTCATTAAAATTATGTTTTGTAGTATTCCCCTGCTATTGAAGGCTCACCGAACGGGCTTTCATTTATCGAATGATGAGGCTGAGATGTTAGGAGCCTGCACACAGCAGAGATCTGAATAAAGCCAGCAGTGACACCTGTGCTCTGCACATACTATAGTAACCACCTGCTTGGTTTTCATTTTTGTGCACTAATGGCTGCAACTGGCACTGTTTAATTACTTTATGGGTTTACTGATGATGGCTAATTTTGCCTAAAATTCTAACGTTTCCTAATGCCGCGTACACACGACCGGACTTTATGGCATACTTTGCCCGGCGGACTCTTCGACGGACTTTACGACGGACTTTCCGAATTAAGGGATTTACCTACACACGATCAACCAAAGTCCGACGGATTTGTACGTGATGACGTACGACCGGACTAAAACAAGGAAGTTCATAGCCAGTAGCCAATAGCTGCCCTAGCGTCGTTTTTTGTCCGTCGGACTAGCATACAGACGAGCGGACTTTTCGACCGGACTCGAGTCCGTCGGATAGATTTGAAACGTGTTTCAAATCTAAGTCCGTCAAACTTTTGAGAAAACAAAGTCCGCTGGAGCCCACACATGATCGAATTGTCCGACGAAATCCGGTACGCCAGACCAAATATGCCGTAAAGTCTGATCGTGTGTACGCGGCATAACAAGTAGTTTTGCAGGCTCCTGCTGTCTGCCTGCAAAGCAGCCGAGGAGGGCACAGACAGGAATTAATTCTTCTAGCTTCCCACCTGAAGTTACACAGGGGAAGAATTTCCAAGTGAGAAAACACACAAGTGCTTATTATTCTCTACTGCTGCTAAGTTTTCATTGAAAAAGTGAGGTCTGGTGACAGGGTATCTTTTAATCTGTTTTGTGTCAGGTTAGTTTCTATAGGACTGAACACTGAGGAGACTCTTAAGACCAACCTCATGTAATGCTACAGTTTAATCCCATCATAAAAAGTACCCATAGATATAAAAAGTCCACGCACCCCTGTGCTACGTTTTTGAGATGTAAAAAAACTAGACCAAGATGAATCACTTCTGAATTTTTTCCACCTTTTTAATGTGGCCTATAATAGTTGCAATTCAATTTAAAACAGAAAGGGATACAAATAAAAAAACTTCCTATAATGTGGTTGCACAAATATGCACATCCTTAAACCTAATACTTTGTTGAAGCACCTTTTGGATTATGACCGCATTCAGCATTTTGGTCACTTGTAGTCTATCAGCATGTCACAACTTGCCTTTGGAATCTTTGCCCTTCTTTGCAAATGTGCTCCAAATCTGTCAGATTCTGAGGGCCATCTCCTTTGCACAACCCTCTTCAGGTCACCCCCCCACAGATTTCCAATTGGATTCAGGTCTGGGCTCAAAGCATACTTTCAAATCAAGCCAATTTGTTGATTTGAAAGTATGCTTTGGGTTGTTAAGCTAAACGATGAAATTCCTCTTCATCTTCAGTTTTTTTTTAGCAGTGGCCTGAAGGTTTTTTGCCAAAATTAACTAATATTTTGAACTGATCAGAAGTCCCTCCACCTTGACTAAAACCCCAGATCCAGTTGAAGGAAAAATAGCCCCAAAGCATAATGCTGCCCCTACCATGCTTCTATGGGGGTATGTTTGTTTTTTTTGGTGATATATAGTGTTGATTTTGCGTCAAACATACTTTTTGGAATTATGGCCAAATAGTTCAACCTTGATCTCATCAGACCATAACACATTCCTTCTATGCTTTTGGCAGACTTGATCTAGGTTTTTGCAAAATGTACATGGTTTGGATATTTTTCTTAGTAAGAAAAGGCAATCATCCCGTCGCTCTACCCCGTAGCCCAGACATATAAAGAATACAGGAGATGGTTGTTACTAGTAGTACACTGCAGCTCCTGTAATGTTGCTGTAGACCTCTTGGCAGCCTCCTGGAACAGTTTTCTTCTTGGTTTTTTTATTAATTTTGGAGGAATGTCCAGCTCCTGGTAATGTCACTGTTGTGCTATATATTCGCCACTTGTTGAGGACTGTGTTTACTGGAGCTCCTTAGTGCTCGAAGCTCGATAAGCAGAATCCCATTCGTTTCAATAGCACCTGTTCACAGGTGTTAAATGTTGTGTTAAAATGTTTTCATTTTAACACAAAAAAAAGCTAATCAACCAAGGCCTGTATGAATTGGCATTGCACTTGTGCAGGCCTGGCTCAGAAGATTGCGAGTGACATCTTGCAGGACTGGGAACAGTCCTTTGATGAGAGCTGTCCTGATGGTTCGCTTGGATAGTCACCTTTCCAGTTGGGTCGAGATCTATGAGGTCGTTTTGTAGACATCCTTGGAGACCACGGATTTCCACCTCCATCTGAGAAAGCCACTAATTCCATTGTCCAAGCCTTTGATTCGGTGTCACTGACATCCAGGTCCATCTGCTCTGGTAAGAGTATCCAATCTTATTCACTTTCCGGATTCTCTATTGTTGATGTTCCACATTACGTCTTGCACGTTTGAAGATTCACACTTCATTGTCCACGGACTTCCACATATTCTCCCATTTTTGAGATTTATGTTATGAGACTCACATCATATTTTTTTCACTTTTATATATTCATTTATTTTACCATGTTGGACTTTCAAATATTTATTCATAATATTATTGCACTTATTTGTTCACATATTTTGTTAGTGCTACATTTTTTACACTTCGTGAGTAAATAACCGCTTGATGTTTACGTTGGTTCCTCGATCTGAGTGTACAAGGGCAGTGATAAATGTATTTAGTCTGCGGGCCAAAATCTTTGTGAGCAGCTTAGCATCCACATTTAATAATGAAATGGGATGATAAAAGGCACAGTGTTCCAGGTCTTTACCTGGCTTAGGACACAAACTATCACTGCCTCAGACATAGTCAAAGGGAGTGTACCCTCCCACAATGAGTGTACAAGTATAGCATGAAAATAGAGGGGCTAGGTTATCCACAAAGGCCTTATAGAACTCCATGGGAAAACTGGTCCTGGAGTTTTCCCAGCTTGTAAGGGAGATGGCTATTTGAACTTTATTTAGGGTTATAGGGGAGTCCTGTCTATCTCTATAGTCGTCCGTCAGCACCAGGAAGTCAACCTCCTGCCGGGTAGGTGGATAATTCAGTTGGGGTATAGTTAACCTTGAGGTATACGGTCCCACATAGTAGGTGGCGAAACAGTCCGTAATGGGGCCTGACTCTGTAGAGAGCTCCCCAGAGGGCGACACTATCTTAGGGACACTCATGGCTGGAGACTGTTCCCGGGCAAGCCAGGCAAACAGTTTACCCGTACGTTTGACCTGCTCCAAAATCCTCTGCGACTGTTGGAGTAATTTTTACCTAGTTAGGGAGGTACACAGTAGGATGACCCGACCAGTCGCTTCCTGTAGTTTACTATAGTCCTGTAAGTCTTTAGTCAGAATATATTGCTCTTCTAATCTATTAGCCTTCTCCTCAGCTCTATCCAGATCCACCTTCAATTTATGACGAACTTGGACAATTTAGGTTTGGTACTGTCCTCTACTGAAAGTCTAAGATCCCTCTAGGCAAAATGTTAACATTTTGAACCCAGGAGAGGACCCCCCACATAGGCCAGGTCTGTACGGGAAAGCGTCTTGTAAGTGGCAGAGTGGCACGTGTATTCTAATAGCATGTGTTTAACACTTTAAGGTGTGCTGCACACACATGTAACCATTCACTGATGTTTATACTCAGGATCTTTTTGACAAAAAGATCCTGAGTAAAATGTCTCAAAGACCTCGCGTAACTGCGCAATAAAGGTGTGCAAGTTTTCTACAAGTGTAAACTTCTTCATGGCCATAAACATAAACACGTAAACCTGCATATGCGTGTAAATTACTGCACTCAACAGATAATTTTCTATTTTTAATAAATAAAGGAAGCAGCGCTGTGAATTAGGTTAATATAAATATGAGTGATTAAATAAAGTACATTGAATGAATAATTAGGATGGGTAATAAATATTAAAGTTTATGGTCAAATCATATAAATCAATAACAGTTCTAATCCATGATCAATCTTCCAAGAGGTGAGGTAGATAAAGAACCAAAGGCAGGGGTCCCCGTCTGAGGCAGAATTGGAAGCAAGACTGGGTAAATCCTTCACCGCACCACTGTGATATGAATAAAATGCGCGCTTACCAACCGGCAAGCTTAGGGAAGCTTGCGACCTTAACCCGGTCGGGCCTTTCTTGGGATGGAGACACCACTAAGCCACTCCTTGGACCGTAAGTAGCCCACTATCCAACACGCATAGACAAAGCCTGGATGTTGGGGATACTATACTCCTAACCAGGAGTTTTTCTCACAGACTGTCTGAGGAGCCCGAGCCATTGGTGAGTGCACAGTCCCAGGTGTCTACTAGTCCCAGGTGTCTCCTAGTCCAGGCTCCAGTGTCTGCAGGATCCCAGGCAGCACTGCTCACTATGCCTTTCCTGCTGCTGATCTCTGCTTGAGATTTCATAGCATTGGAAGCGGCTATGTGCTTTATTATAATTTTCTATTTTTGTTTTACGGCTCTGTACTCATCACTCTATTACTTATCTTTACATAGCTGTGTGTATGGTTCCATTAGAGACTACAATCCATCTATTTGTATATCCAGATCAGTAAAAAAAGTGAATTTCTCTTTCGTTCATTGACGGACACAGCACTTTAATCTTGACCTTTAGGGTTATATCGCCACCGTTAGGAGAGGACTAGACAGAACACACAAAAAAACAAGCACAGTACCGCCCAGGAGGCGGTCCTACTGGCTATAACCCCTCATTCTGCTCCCAACAGCTCAGTTTTTTTTCTGCCTAGTCTAGAAGGACCTGGCTCCCTGTGGGGACCAGTGGTCTTTGAAATTTTTACTTTTTTGCTGTTTTTGCTTCCTGCGATCTACAATCAACAGCCGGGCTGGGTGCCAGGCTGGATAGTATAGATCCTGGTAGTCTCCCCAGCCTGGCCATCGAGCGTGTGCAGGCCTTAGCTCCGCGCTGGGTCGGCCGCGACAGGCCCCATTCTGGTCCAGGGGTGGCCGGTGAGCTATATGCTCCGGGGCACACACATGACCGGGCTACTGCTGTCTGAATCACAGTGTGCCGTGGCCAACAGCCACCCACTGCTCGGGGGATGGGTCTGTCTGTGGAGTGCGTCCAGTAGTCCCTGCAGGAGGGGTAAGTATGGTTCCACCTGTTTAGGCAGGTTGGAGCAGCTGGGCACTCCCTGGGAGGTCGATTAGGGGGTCTCGCTCTCTCCCTGCCTCTTACCTCCTTCCAATTCTAAGGGGGCGCTGTGTGGCTTGGCATAGGGGCACGTACCTGGCCCGGGGGTCCTCCGGGTGGTCTCTGGGTCCTGGCAGGGGGTTGTGCTGTGCGTTCATTTGTTCCGCTCGTTTATCCTTTCGTGTTAACGTAGTTTGGTCCGCTCGGTTATCTCTTCATTTGCCACCATAGGGGCCAACGTTCGGCGCGGGAACCGCGGCTATTTGCCTTCATTTGCCGCATGCAGGGGGGAATGTTCGCTGCGGGAACCCCGGCCATTTTCCTGTAGACGCGGCCATGCTGTTGTGGCCACGAGGGATGGTGTCTGTTAGTTCTCTATCGCTGGGCAGCTGTTTAAGCCAGGAACTGACACTGAACACTCCGTGTTTTGGAAGGCAGAAGGGAGAACGGACAGCGGCACAGCACAACACCTGGGTCAGGGTGGTGACTCCTGCGGGGGGGGCCCCTCAGTCTGTGGCAGCTGGGAGGCTAGGCATTTTTTTGTCTCTTGCCTTAGGTCCCGGGTGACAGGCGAGAGTGGGTCAGACATGGCGTCGGATGCTGGCACTTCTTCCCCATACACTCCTATGATAGCAACTGGTTCCACTGCACCTGCGGTACCCATGGACGCTTTAGTGGTCCGGGAATCATTTGTTGCCAGGGTGGAAGCGGTGTGCGGGCGCAAGGTGGGTAAACCCCCCCCCGTCTGCCATGGCAAGCTCTGATTCAAACTCAGGCCCCGCTGTGGCAGACGGCCCCCATTCTGACACTTCAGAGGTCAAGGACCATGACCTGCCGGACAGTGAGAAGGAAGCCTCCATGTCAGTTTTTAGCGCAGGAAAGCGCTAGAGGGGTAAAGGATACGGCTGGGGCATCTGCAGATGTGTTGGTCCATTTTGGGTCCCACAAGCCGATCCGCACCTCTAAGGTGTTTCCCTACCTAACTTATTTTGAGAAGTTTATTGACAAGGAGTGGGAACGCCCGCAGTGTGCCTTTTCAGGGCACTTCTTCCTCAGACACCCCTATGATAGCAACCGGTTCCCCTGTACATGCAGTGCCCATGAACGCTCTGTCGGCGTTCCTGGAATCATTTGTTGCCAGGGTGGAAGCGAGGTGAATGGCTGTGTGTTACTCCTGTGAGGAAGGATTCCTGAAGAATTCCGACCACGATTGCGGTGGAAGGGTTCCCCCCTTTTCAAGGACCCTGCTGACAGGCCGAGGCGGTTGCCCCGACCGTGTTTACGGTTGTGGGGTCAGCGATTCGGCCGGTGTTAGCCATGGCTCTGGTACCACAAACACTTACTGAATGGGCTAAGTTGTGGCACCGTCAGTTGGGGAAGGAACAGGTTTCCCCAGTCTGTGTGGAACTGGCAAACCAGTTGGTGCACAACCTTAAGTATATCTGTGATGCGGCCCGGGATACAGTCCCTTTGCTTTCTAGAGCCACGGTATGAGCAGTAGTGCTGCGTCACCTGGTTTGGCTCAAGTGTTGGTCTGCGGGCCAAACATTTAAGAAAGCGCTGGCGGAGTTGCCCTTTCAAGGAGGGAGGCTGTTGGGCACCTCGCTGGATGACATTATTGAAAATGTTACTGGGGGAAAGAGTACTTTGCTCCCACAATCCAGAAAAGGTAAGGAGCTACGCCGTAGGCAAGGGCCCCTCTTTCTGCTCATAAGCAGTTTTTTCATCTACCCGAGTTGGCGGGTAAGCGTCCCCAGTCCACAAGGGACCCTGGTATCGCAGCCTGAACAAGCCTGCGAACAAATCGGCTTCCGCATGAAGGTTCACCTCCGCCCGGCTCTCGGGTGGGGGGTCGCCTTCGGGAGTCTGCTGACCGGTGAACTTCTCTCCTTTCCAACCAGTGGGTCTGCGAGCTGGTTTTGTCAGGCTACAAGATAGTTTCTTTCTTGTCCGCCAGACAGGTTTTTTCCCTCCAACTTTCGTCTCCTTCCGGCTCATTGGGAGGCCCTGTTTGGGGCAGTACAGGACTTAATGCTGCATGGGGTGATAGTACCTGTACCGACCTCGGAAAGATTTCAGGGATTCTATTCCAATCGGGTTGTAATCCCAAAAAAGGAAATCCGGTCCTGGATTGCAAGGCCCTCAATTGTTTTGTGAAGGTTCGGAGGTTTCAAAATGGAATCCGTTATGTGGTCGCTGCACACCAGAGGTTCCTGCGATTTGCGGTCTGGGACGAGCATTACCAATTGGTAGTTCTTCCCTTTTGGCCTAGCGTCGGCACTAACGGTCTTTCTCCAGGTGCTGGCTCTGATTCTGGCATTGCTGAGGCAACTAGGGAAACCAGGACGATCTCTTCCTGAGGGCGGCTTCTGCTTCAGGACTAAGGGAGGATGTGGCGATCACCATGCAGACTCTTCAGAAGTTTGGCTGGGTGTTGAATCTCCAGAAGTCGGTGTTGCTGCCGTTCTGCATGCGAGGTCTGGGCCTCATGGTAGCCATTTTCGAGGTGGTACCGTATGCTCAATTCCACATTTGGGTCTTGTAGAAAGAGATCCTGTCCAAATGGGACAAGTCTCCGACATCCCTGGATTATCAAATCCAGGTGAGCCAGCTAGCCAGGGCTTAGTTTCTCTGGTGGCTGAAGTCCCTGGCTCTTTGGTCCGGGAAATTGTTCCTTCCTCTTCATTGGACGGACGCCAGCCTGACCGGCTGGGGGGGTAATTTTTGGCATCCAGTCGGCCTAGGGTTGCTGGGAGCAGGAAGTATTCCGTCTGTCGATCATTGTGCTGGAGCTGTGGGCGATCAGGCGGTGCCTTTCCATATGGTTGCAGAGGCTGCAGGGTCGTCCGGTCAGGATCCAGTCAGCCAACTCCATGGCGGTGGCGTATGTCAATCATCATAGAGGGAAAAGGAGCTCAGCGGCGGCGCTGGAGGTCTCCCACATTCTACAGTGGGCAGAGCGGCGCGTGCTGGCTCTGTCAGCCGGGTACATTCCGGGCGTAGACAACTGGTAGGTGGACTACTTAGTTATCAGTTGCTGGACCAGGGGGAATGGTCACTGCATCCGAAAGTGTTTCAGGTCATTTTGCCTAGGGTGGGGCATGCCATATGTGAATCTCCTGGCTTCTCGGCTCAAACGGAAGGTGCAGAGGTTTGTGGCCAGGTCAAGGGATCCCTGGGCGGAAGCGTCAGACGCGTTGGTAGCCCCATGGGGGCATTATCTGCTAATTTTATGCCTTTCCCCCTCTCGGGTGCCTCCCTCGTCTGCTGCACAGAGTGGAGGCCGAGGGGATTCTGATGATTCTGATGGCCCCAGACTGGCCTTGATGTCCTTGGTACACCGACATGGTGAGGATGTTCCTGGGCAGCTGCCGGTGCAGGAGAACTTTCTGTCTCGAGGTCCGATACTCCACCCTGCCTTTACCATTGTTGGCTTTAACGGCATGGCTATTGAAAGCCAGGTGCTGAGGGATCGAGGGCTTGTCGGCTTCAGTGATTACCACTATGCTAGGGGCACGAAGGTCTTCTTCCTGGAAGATTTATCATCATACCTGGAAGGCCTACATCTCCCGGTGTGAGAAGATGGAGTGGCATCCGCGTTCTTATCTGGTTTCCAAGATCCTGCTGTTTTCTGCAAGTAATGGATCAGAAGCTTGCCTTGAGTACCATTAAGGGGCAGATATCGGCTTTGGCTGTCTTTTTTCAGTGGCCATTGGCGGTTCACCCATTGGTGCGTACGTTTGTTCAGGGGGTTCGGCATGTGGCTCCTCCGGTACTGCCACTGTGGGATCTGAATCTGGTGCTTTTGGTGCTTTAGAAACCACCGTTTGAGAACATTGGGGAGATCCCTTTATGGACGCTCTCTCAGAAAGTAGTCTTTCTAGTGGCTATTACATCTGCAGGGCGGGTTTCTGAGTTGGCGGCCTTGGCATGCAAGTCTCTTTATCTACATGAGGATAGGGCGGTGCTGCGTCCGCAGCTCTCTTCTCTTCCAAAGGTTTTTTCGAGCTTCCATTTAAACAAGGACAATGTGCTTCCGTCCTTATGTCCTCGGCTGTTGCATCCCGAGGAGGTAGCTTTCCATTCTTTGAATGTGGTCCGGGCCCTGCGGGTGTATCTGTCTGCTACGGCTCCTTTTCGGAGGTCGGACTCTGTGTGTCTTGGTGGCTGGTCCAAGGAAGGGCGTGGCGGTCTCTTCGGCCACCGTTTCTCGGTGGATCAGACAGATTGTGGTTCAGACTTTTGCCGTAAGGGGGCGGGTGCCTCCCTTTCCTGTCACGGCGCTTTCTACCAGGGCAATGTGCTTTCCCAGAGCTTGCTGGCATCAAACGTCTGTTTCTCTGGGTGTAAGGCAGCTACCTGGTCGTCCGTACACGCTTTCACCAAATTTTTTAAGGTCGATGTGGACGCATCTTCGGATGCATGCTTCGGCTGCAAGGTTTTGCAGGCGGCCGTCTGCGTTTGTGACGACTCTGATGGGGAGTTCTTTTGGTGGTGGGTGGAGTTTATTTTCTCTGTGTTGACTCCCCCCCTCGTTTTGACACTGCTTGGGGACGTCCCTAAGGTCAAGATTAAAGTGCTGTGTCCGTAAATGAACGAAAGAGAAAATAGGATTTTTGTACTCACCGTAAAATCCTTTTCTCTGATGTTCATTGGCGGACACAGCACCCACCCCTCCTATTTATGTTTGTATTGCTTTTTGACGAACTGAGCTGCTGGGAGCAGAGTGAGGGGTTATAGCCAGTAGGACCGCCCACGGGAGGTACTGTGCTTGTTTTTTATTGTGTTCTGCCTAATCTTGACCTTAGGGTTATATTGCCACCTTTAGGAGAGGACTAGGCAGAACACAATAAAAAACAAGCACAGTACCTCCCGTGGGCGGTCCTACTGGCTATAACCCCTCACTCTGCTCCCAGCAGCTCAGTTCGTCAAAAAGCAGTACAAACATAAATAGGAGGGGTGGGTGCTGTGTCCGCCAATGAACATCAGGGAAAAAGGATTTTACGGTGAGTACAAAAATCCTATTTTTTTACTCCTGTGTGCAAGGGCCCTAAGCCCAACAGAAATCACTAAAAGCTCTATTCAGCTAGATCGGACTATGAAATTGTACAATGTTAATCTCCACTTTCCTGTCCAAATATGGCAGTGCTATCCACTGCAATCTGTAATTGAACATACCTAGTCAGACATATTCTATTTTTCCTCAACACTATAGGATGATGTTGATGTAGGGTGTATCTATGGCAGGTCTATAGTAGCATAGAATAATAGAGTGGGAATGCAGAAGTTACTTACCTTACTAACACACAGTTCCCCCTGGCTAGGGACAAACCAAAGGCCTTTTGTTTGGGGGACGGCTCAAGGCTTCACCCACATATAACCATTTCCTAATGTAGTGTTCATTCCCTTTTTGGTTGACTCTACAAGAATATAACCAAGCACCTAACAAAACATTATTATCTCCAAATCTGCTACTGGATTTCAACTCTTAGAAAATATTCACGGTTTCCACATGCAAAACCAGTTTGAACACATATGCCTGCACTCCCTGAGGTCTCCAAAGATAATTTCCCTGCTATACTCTACTTTGAACCAGAGAGGACCCATTCTATTTGTTATACTCTGAATGGGTAAAAACAAATACAGCGCTGATAAACGTGACTAAAAGGTGCTAAGTGCTGACGATAAATGTAAACAGAGTGATAGATATATGATGGACTACATATCACATGCAGTCTAGAATTACACATACAACTCTTGGATGCAAATAGTGAAACATAATAGGTGATTACACAAAAAAAATATATGTGCATAACGCATATAATGTGAAGAATAAAAAATAAAATAGACCATAAGTGCTGACCAATTGAACAGACGAAAATAAATATTGGCAGCTGGACTGATGGATTTAAACAGTGGTTGCTCACAAGACAGAAATATTGATCCTAGCAATAGTCCCAAAGTGGATAGCAACAACAAGACTTGTCACGAAATTCACAGGCAGGATGGCCCTGCAATGATACAGCAGCTCCTCCTCCTAGGCTGACAGCCTTTCTCAATGGTGATTTGCAAGGTATATCTCTAGCGTGGATCAGTGGAAGAGATGGCCGATGCTCAGATCAAATAAGCCATAAGTATACAGTTGACCACCCAAAACAGAGGAAAAAACATATAGTGAAGTACTGTGGATGTTGGCAAATCACTAGCGCTACAAGCCACTACTCACATACTCCCGGTTGCAATCAGGCATATCAGACAGTCTCCGCGATCGCCGCTTACAGCGTGCGTTCCACGGAGTCGGGAAGGAGAACGTCACTTGGTTGTGCAAAAAGCTGGATGTTACGTCAACGCGTTTTGCCCCTCCCCCAGGGCGTCATCAAAGGAGTCCTTTGATGAGGCCCTGGGGGAGGGGCGAAACGCGTTGACGTAACATCCGGCTTTTTGCACAACCAAGTGACGTTCTCCTTCCTGACTCCGTGGAACGCACGCTGTAAGCGGCGATCGCGGAGACTGTCTGATATGCCTGATTGCAACCGGGAGTATGTGAGTAGTGGCTTGTAGCGCTAGTGATTTGCCAACATCCACAGTACTTCACTATATGTTTTTTCCTCTGTTTTGGGTGGTCAACTGTATACTTATGGCTTATTTGATCTGAGCTTCGGCCATCTCTTCCACTGATCCATGCTAGAGATATACCTTGCAAATCACCATTGAGAAAGGCTGTCAGCCTAGGAGGAGGAGCTGCTGTATCATTGCAGGGCCGTCCTGCCTGTGAATTTAGTGACAAGTCTTGTTGTTGCTATCCACTTTGGGACTATTGCTAGGATCAATATTTCTGTCTTGTGAGCAACCACTGTTTAAATCCATCAGTCCAGCTGCCAATATTTATTTTCGTCTGTTCAATTGGTCAGCACTTATGGTCTATTTTATTTTTTATTCTTCACATTATATGCGTTATGCAAATATATTTTTTTTGTGTAATCACCTATTATGTTTCACTATTTGCATCCAAGAGTTGTATGTGTAATTCTAGACTGCATGTGATATGTAGTCCATCATATATCTATCACTCTGTTTACATTTATCGTCAGCACTTAGCACCTTTTAGTCACGTTTTATCAGCGCTGTATTTGTTTGTTTTTATATTTTCAAAGTACTATTACTTTTTTTACAGCAGCGATAAGTTTTTGGTTTATTTGTCGCTAGCGCTGCTTTTTTCACTTATACTCTGAATTGGGGCCGAGATCTTGCCAACCCCTGGACCAAAAGCTGGTTTTAAATGGCAAAATGTTCCTTTATATTACATTACAGAAATATAGATATTAAAGTACTTTTGGGTGGTACTCTCAGGTTCCACACTTACCAGACAGGTGAGTCCACGTGGGCAGAGGGTAGGCTCCCTTACGTGTCCGATTCGGGGCCCCTGGTAGAGCAGACAGGAGGCCCGCGAGTGCGGAGTGGTATGAGAGCCTGAGGTAAAGTCCTGGAGCACAATGGTCTGGCAAGCAACCGGTAGAGCTTGAGACTTGGTGGAGCAGATGCAGAGCAGGAGTTGGTCAGACTTGGTCATACACAGGCAAGGTCGGTAACGGGCTGGCAGCAACGGTACAAGGGAGCAGGCAGAAGAGAAGTCAGACAAGCCGGGGTCGGGTACAGGCAGCAATCAAGGGAGGTCCAAAGGTAGCCGGGTCACAACAGGTAAACACTACGGAAGCACAGGAACACGGGATGATCACGGGACAAGACACGGAGCTGTTTGATCAGGCAGCACTGGGTCAGTGCAGAGGCAGGATTCAAATAGGCAGATTGGCGCCAAAACGCCGCGCACGTGCACGCGCCGATTCGCCAAAGCGCGCCGCGCACCCGCGCGCGCCCGAGCGCGCCCCCGGAACCAGCACGCACGCCCACACCACCAGACATGTCAAAGGCAGCGCCCACAGGCGGACGCGCGCTAATGCGAACGCGCGTACGCACAAACGCCCGGACGCCACCCCGCACGCCACGGCCGGTGAGCCCAGGCACGCCGGTGCCCACAGGGACACGCGCCCCAGCACGCACAGGGACACGAGCGCCAATGCGCCCCGGCGCGCACCGGCGCCCAACCAGGTAACCTCTCTGACAGTGCCCCCTCCTCAAGGGCAGACTCCGGATGCCCAACTGGGCCATCTTCGAGGCATGAGAGGTTTTGAAGGACTGCAGGAGTTCTCTGGCGTGTAAGTTGCTTTCCGGCTCCCACGAATTATCTTCGGGTCCATAGCCTTTCCATTTTACTAGATATTGCACCTGATTGTGCCTTCTTCTACAATCTAGAATTGCTTCCACTTCAAACTCTTCTTCGCCATTCACCACAATAGGTTTGGGTGGGCCAATGTTGCGCCCAGAAAAGAAATTAGGAGTGACTGGCTTCAGGAGAGATACGTGGAACACTGGGTGTATCCTCAGAGAATTAGGAAGGTCAAGTTCGTAGGCCACGTTGTTGATCTTCCTTTTTACCCGGAAGGGGCCCAGGTATTTGGGGCCCAGTTTCTTGGATGGGCAGGCCAACTTGAGATTAGCGGTAGACAGCCAGACAGAATTGCCAGGTTCAAGAACAAGTTCCCCCCGTCTCTTCCTATCAAAGATTTTCTTATAATCTTCCTGAGCCTTGGTCATGGTCTCCTGCAGCAATTTATTGTTGCTAGAGAAAAAGTCCAAAGTTTGGGATACTGCAGGAACAGGGCACTCAGGGACTGATCCGGGCAAGAAGGATGGATGGAAACCGTAGTTGGCAAAAAACGGAGACTGGTTTGTAGCTGAATGTAGGGAGTTATTGTAGGAGAACTCCGCGATGGGAAGCAGGGAGGCCCAATCGTCCTGGGAAAAGGCAGAAAAACAGCGGATGTATTGCTCCAAAGTCTGGTTCGTCCTCTCGGTTTGCCCATTTGACTGAGGATGGTAAGCCGAAGAGAATGACAGCTCGATCTCGAGCGCGCCACAGAGGGCCTTCCAGAATCTGGAGGTGAACTGAACGCCCCTGTCCGAGACTATGTTGGTCGGGACTCCATGCAGCCTGACGATCTCCTTTATAAAGATGGAAGTGGTCTCCATGGCCGAAGGGGTACCCTTCATGGGGAGGAAGTGGGCCATCTTAGACAGCCTGTCAACCACTACAAAAATGGCCGAAAAACCTTCTGATGGTGGAAGCTCAACAATGAAGTCCATTGATATCATGGTCCATGGCCTCTCTGGGACTGGCAATGGCCTCAACAAGCCCCAAGCTCTTGTCCGGCTAGTCTTGTTTCTGGCACACGTGTTACAGGACTCCACGTAGTCCTTGCAATCCTTAGTAAGACAAGGCCACCAAAAGGTGCGTTGGACGAGGTCGGTTGTTTTTCGAGTACCAAAGTGGCCGGCCAGTTTATGATCATGACATAAACTTAACACCTGTACCTTTAACTCCTCAGGGACCACAATCTTATTTTTGAACCAAAACAGACCATCTTTGGTACAAGACTCGGCAGGTGGAGACATTCCCATGGAGGCGCGTCTGATTCGGGAAATTAAATCCTCCTGAAGGATTAGGAAATTTCCAGAGGGAAGAATAGTATCCGGGGACACGGTTCTTTCGGAATTGAGGAACATCCTGGAGAGAGCATCAGGTTTAACATTCTTGGATCCGGGCCTGAACGTAATGTGGAAAATAAATCTGGAAAAAAAAAGTGCCCATCTGGCCTGCCGGGGTCTCAATCTTTTGGCTGTCCTTAGATATTCCAAGTTCTTATGATCTGTGTAGATCAATATGGGGTGTGCTGCGCCTTCCAGAAGGTAACGCCATTCTTCCAGAGCCGCTTTAATGGCCAAAAGCTCCCGATCACCCACGTCGTAGTTTTTCTCGGAAAGAGAAAGTTTGCGTGAGAAGAATCCCACAGGGTACAGCAGTGATTTGGCACCCTGTCTCTGTGAAAGCACAGCTCCGACTGCAACCTCAGACGCATCCACCTCCAGGACGAAGGGCAAGGCAGGATTGGGATGCTTAAGGATAGTGGCTGAGGTGAATAGTGCCTTGAGTTTTTCAAAGGCCCTTTGTGCCTCAGGTGTCCAGCGGAATCGGCATCCTTGTTTGGTAAGCTCTGTGATGGGAGTTATGATCGCAGAAAATCCTTTAATAAATTTCCTATAGAAATTGGCGAAGCCAATAAAGCGTTGTACTCCTTTTTTGTCGGTCGGTGCAGGCCAATCCAGAATAGCGGCTACTTTTTGTGGATCCATTTTGATGCCATCGGGGGAAATAATCAGGCCCAGGAACTGGATAGATTGGAGCTCGAATTCACATTTCTCAAGTTTGGCGTATAGTCCGTGCTGTCTGAGCCGGGAGAGTACATTTCGCACATGTTTACGGTGTTCCATCAGGGAGGCCGAGAAAACCAAGATATCATCCAGGTAGACGATGACATAAAGATCCAATAAGTCGTGAAAGACATCGTTGATGAAATGCTGGAATGTCGCCGGTGCATTGCACAGACCAAAAGGCATGACGAGGTACTCGTAATGTCCGAATCGAGTACGAAAAGCCGTCTTCCACTCGTCTCCTTCTCTTATGCGGATCAAATTATAGGCTCCACGGAGGTCAAGCTTGGTAAAAACGGTAGCCGATCCCAGTCTCTGGAATAGTTCAGGAACCAAGGGTAGCGGGTATCTGTTTTTAATAGTAATTTTATTGAGCTCCCGATAGTCAATGCAAGGACGTAAGGAGTGATCCTTCTTTTCCACGAAGAAGATACCTGCCCCAGCTGGAGACGTGGAAGGACGGATGAACCCCTTCTTCAGGTTCTCGTCTATATAAGACTTCAGGGTGCCTAACTCCTGCTCCGTTAGAGGGAAGATCCTCCCAAAGGGAACTTCGGTACCTGGTAGGAGTTCAATTGGACAGTCATAAGGCCTATGAACTGGAAGGGTTTCTGCCCCTTTTTTACTGAAGACGTCCAGGAATTCCCGGTAGGGTTCGGGAAGATCTTGGCAGGGCTTAGCTTCAGAGTCCATGCGCAGGCATTGGGAGGGGGTTAATGGGGTCCCCCGTAAACAATGTTGTCTGCAGTATTCCGAGGAAAACTGAATCTTGCCTGTAGACCAGTCGATACTGGGATTATGGGCCTGTAGCCAAGGTATTCCTAGGATGACTGGGAAGAGAGGCGAGGCAATGACATCTAGGCGTAAAAGTTCCTGATGTTCCGGGCCAATGGTGGCCAACAGAGGAACCGTTTCTTGGGTGACGGGTCCGGAGCGGAGGGTGGAGCCATCCGCTAAGTAAACTGCCAGTCCTTGAGCTTTAGTCTGAGTGGGGATATGATGGGTTTCGACAAAGGTCCGGTCAATGAAACCACTACAAGCTCCAGAGTCAATGATGACCGGTACTGGGATGCTCCTTCCAGGTAACTGCAATACAATGGAAAAAGTTAGATGATTACCGGCACTAGGTAGGACAGGTGCACACAGAGAAGAAGATGGCAGACACTTACGTCTCTTGTTTGGGCATACTCTTGCAAAGTGACCAGACTCCCCACAGTACAGGCACAAATTGAGTGTGCGCCTGCGTGTCTTCTCCTCAGAAGTCAGAGAGGGACGGAGCAGACCCAACTGCATGGGCTCTGGGGCCTCCGGGCCCGGGGAAGAAGAGACCAGCGGAGCTTGGTTTGGGGCACAAGGAGCCCTAGGCAGCATCCAGGTAAGGCGTGGGTGACCTTGACTAGCAGACCTCTCAGAGCGTCTCTCCCTGAGGCGACGGTCTATCTGGATGGATAGGTTAATTAACTCTTCCAGTGTCTGCGGTATCCCCACTCGTGCCAGTTCGTCTTTTAGCGGATCTGACAACCCCAGCCGATATTGGTGACGCAAGGCTGCGTCGTTCCAGTTTGTATCCGAGCTCCAACGCCTAAACTCCACGGCGTAATCTTCAGCAGCTCTGCGACCCTGTTGAAGGGCATGTAAAGCGGTTTCAGCCGTGGTTGTTAGCTGGGGGTCCTCATACAGCTGAGACATAGCTTGGAAGAAGGCATCTAAGGAATCAAGAGATTGGGCCTTCTGCTGCAATAGGCGGTGGGCCCAGGTTTGGGGCTCACCGATCAAAAGGGATATGACGAACCCCACTTTCGTAGCTTCCAGGGAGAATGTCCGAGGCTGCAAAGCGAAGTAGAGCTCACATGCGCTGCGAAACGCTCGGAACTTACTGCGTGCTCCGGAGAATTTTTCGGGTGTGGGCACCCTGGGCTCTGGTGGTAACATTACTACGGAGGGTGCTGAGGCAGGGTTGGCGGAAACTGCCCCTGGTGAAGAAGCTGAAAGAGCCTGGACTTGTCCTTCCAATCTGGTATAGCCTTCCTGTAGGCTTTTAACGGCTTGAGTAAGGCCCGCTAGGTGCCTACACAGTTCATCCATGGGGGAGGCCCCCTGCCCGGACTCAGTCATGGCTGCCTGATACTGTCAGGTTCCACACTTACCAGACAGGTGAGTCCACGTGGGCAGAGGGTAGGCTCCCTTACGTGTCCGATTCGGGGCCCCTGGTAGAGCAGACAGGAGGCCCGCGAGTGCGGAGTGGTATGAGAGCCTGAGGTAAAGTCCTGGAGCACAATGGTCTGGCAAGCAACCGGTAGAGCTTGAGACTTGGTGGAGCAGATGCAGAGCAGGAGTTGGTCAGACTTGGTCATACACAGGCAAGGTCGGTAACGGGCTGGCAGCAACGGTACAAGGGAGCAGGCAGAAGAGAAGTCAGACAAGCCGGGGTCGGGTACAGGCAGCAATCAAGGGAGGTCCAAAGGTAGCCGGGTCACAACAGGTAAACACTACGGAAGCACAGGAACACGGGATGATCACGGGACAAGACACGGAGCTGTTTGATCAGGCAGCACTGGGTCAGTGCAGAGGCAGGATTCAAATAGGCAGATTGGCGCCAAAACGCCGCGCACGTGCACGCGCCGATTCGCCAAAGCGCGCCGCGCACCCGCGCGCGCCCGAGCGCGCCCCCGGCAGCACGCACGCCCACACCACCAGACATGTCAAAGGCAGCGCCCACAGGCGGACGCGCGCTAGCGCGAACGCGCGTACGCACAAACGCCCGGACGCCACCCCGCACGCCACGGCCGGTGAGCCCAGGCACGCCGGTGCCCACAGGGACACGCGCCCCAGCACGCACAGGGACACGAGCGCCAACGCGCCCCGGCGCGCACCGGCGCCCAACCAGGTAACCTCTCTGACAGGTACTGGGTACCAGTCTAACTGGCTAATGAAATTGTGGGCTTCAGGAAGAGGTATTACATGTCTGGTGGTCCTCTGCCGAGATGACCGCTTTCTGTTCTAGGATATTTGGCTTTCTCCAAAGCTTTTTCCATACAGTTGCCCCAATGGAAGCAAAGATGACCTTTATACATTGTACAGTCCCAGGCCCTTTCCTACACCAAGAGAAACTGGCATATGCTTATTTTTGGCTGTTACTCAAGTGATTGCTAAAGCTTAGAAGAAGCCCATGGTTAGTTTCCAAAAGGTCAAAGAGTGTACGACATTGATGATGGCTAATGAGAAATAAACTAGTATCTTGAAAAATGTACTAAACTAAATTTCTAAATGTACTAAACTAAATTTCTAAATGTACTAAACTAAATTTCTAAAAAAAAAATGGAAACCCTGGCTTACCCTTTGGCCTCCCAACCTTGAATCCTAGCCCCGATTCAGAGGAGACCCACTCCCTCTCTTTCCCCAATTCTCCTTCCCTACTGATCCCTCCTTCGCTCCTCTCTCTTGCTCTCTGCCGTTCTCTACTTTTTTTATACCACAGGAGCTCTCTTAACTTTCGCTTCCCAAAAGTCCTCCGTCATCTTTTATTTAAACCTGCTTTCCTAATGCTATTGGGCACTAGATAGCCCACAGCTGATGCAGGGACTAGGACCCTGTAAACATGTTTTTATATGAACCTGATAATATATCTTTATCACCTGTTCCCTTCTTAAGATACTTTAGCCCCTGCGTGGATTGGAATAGAAGATCCAGATCGGTCACCTATTTCTTTACCTCACTCTGCACGCAGGAACACGTGCCTTCAAAACAAGTTGGAAAGGAGAGCCCCAATATATTCTGGCAGGTTCTCTGTAGTGCAGACAAACCCAATAGCTAACAGTTGGATCATTCTTTACCAGATACTTGGTAGCTTGTACAGTGAGGGGAAAAAAGTATTTGTTCCCTTGCTGATTTTGTACGTTTGCCCACTGACAAAGAAATGATCGGTCTATAATTTTGAGGGTAGGTTTATTTTAACAGTGAGAGACAGAATAACAACACAAATATCCTGAAAAATGCATTTCAAAAAATGTATAAATTGATTTACATTTTAATGAGTGAAATAAGTATTTGATCCCCTATCAGTCAGCAAGATTTCTGGTTCCCTGGTGTCTTCTATAGCTTTGTAATGAGCTGAGATTAGGAGCACCCCTTATAGGAGAGTCCTCCTAATCTCAGCTTGTTACCTGTATAAAAGTTGCCTGTCCACAGAAGCAATCAATCGGATTCCAATTTCTCCACAATGGCCAAGACCAAAGGGCTGTCCAAGGATGTCGGGGACAAGATTGTAGACCTACACTAGGCCGGAATGGGCTACAACAGTGGTTCTCAACCCTGTCCTCAACTACCCCCAACTGGCCATGTTTTGAGATAAAATAGCTGTCCAAAATACCAAGCCATTGACTCTGATTTAAAGTACCTGTGCAAGATAAAGCAAAACCTGCAAACATGGCCTTTTGGGGGTACTTGAGCACAGGGTTGAGAACCACTGGACTACAAGACCATTGCCAAGCAGCTTGGTGAGAGGGTGACAACAGTTGGTGTGATTATTCGCAAATGGAAGAAACACAAAGTAACTGTCAATCTCCCTTGGTCTGGTGCTCCATGCAAGATCTCACCTCGTGGAGTTTCAATGATCATGAGAACAGTGAGGAATCAGCCCAGAACTACACGGAGACTCTTGTTAAGGATGTCAAGGCAGCTGTGACCATAGTCATCAAGAAAACAATTGGTAACACACTACGCTGTGAAGGACTGAAATCCTACAGCGCCCGCAAGATCCCCCTGCTCAAGAGTGCATATACACTCTAGTTTTCAACTGTACCACGGTTTAATAAGCTCTACAGAGCATTTAGCCACAATAGTCCAGATTTGGCCAGAGGAGCTGTGCCTTTGACCACCTTCAGGATCAACGGTCTACTGCATCATATGGCTGGACCAGACATCTTAAGTCCCTGGAGGAAAAGGCCCTGGCTGGGTATTAGCCACAAGTGTTAAAGCTTGTGCAGCTGGTAAGCGTGCACTCTTTGGTGGTGGATTCACTTTGCCCCTCCTTAAAAGTCACAGCATTTTCACAAGCTTTCACTGTTTGTTTTTTTTTCCATTGGAGGAATTTTCAAGGTTTTACTGTCCACTGGAGGACTTTATATATGTCACAGGAATCACTTATTGGGACTTGTTATTTTTATTCATTTATTTATATTTGTTTTGTATTCATATTTGGTTAATATGTTACTTTGAGATCGCAGCTCCCTTTTTTTAATTAGCATGTACAGGCTCGTCTGAAGTTTGCTAATGAACATCTGAATGATTCAGAGGAGAACTGGGTGAAAGTGTTGTGGTCAGGTGAGACCAAAATTGAGCTCTTTGGCATCAACTCAACTCGCCGTGTTTGGAGATTAGGAGGAATGCTGCCTATGACCCCAAGAACACCATCACCATCGTCAAACATGGAGGTGGAAACATTATGCTTTGGGGGTCTTTTTCTGCTAAGGGGACAGGACTTGTTCACCGGATTAAAGGGGAGATGGACGGGGCCATGTACTGTCAAATCTTGGGTGAGAACCTCCTTCCCTCAGCCAATGAAAATGTGTCGTGGGTGGGTATTACAGCATGGCAATGACCCAAAACACATGACCAAGGCAACAAAGAAGTGGCTCAAGAAGAAGCACATTAGGGTCGTGAAGTGGCCTAGTCCCCATAGAAAATATGTGGAGGGAGCTGAAGGTTCGAGTTACCACATGTCGGCCTCGAAAACCTTAATGACTTGGAGAGGATCTGCAAAGGAGTGGGACAAAATCCCTCCTGAGATGTGTGCAAATCTGGTGGCCAACTACAAGAAACCTCTGACCTCTGTGATTGCCAACAAGGGTTTTGCGAAGGGGTTAAATACTTATTTTACTCTTAAAAATGCAAAATCAATTTATAACTTTTTTTAAATGCATTTTTCTGGATTTTTTTGTTGTTCTGTCTCTCACTGTTAAAATAAACCTACCATTAAAATTATAGACTGATCATTTCTTTGTCAGTAGGCAAATGTACAAAATCAGCAGGGGCTCAAATACTTTTTTCCCTCACTGTACATGCATCGTATGCCATCTAATAAGTATGATCACATCTAACAAGTGATGGATAAGTTCACTTTTACAAAAAAAAAAATGCACTTTTTTTTTTTTTGCAGGTAAAAAAAATTGTATTTATTTTTTGTTGGGCACCTGTAAAGCATCCTGCAGACTGTGTAGCTGTCTGCCTGTACCTCCAATATGGGCAGGCAGTTACACTCTTGACAGGAAGCTCAATGAACTACCTAGAGCAATCAACAGTGCCCTTGCAGTTCATTGAGAACTAAAAGCCAGAGCCCCGCATGGCCGTGTAGTTTTTTGATTGTGACTCTGATCAGGGGGAATAGATCCCCGCTCGCTGTCAAAACAGGGACTCCAGGGGTGCAGGGGCTAGTGCATTTGTTACAAAAGGTGAAGTTATCCTTTAAGTATCATCTAACATTCCAGTCAACCTAAGTGATTTTACACTACTGTGCAAAAGTTTTAGGCAGGTGTGAAAAAATGCTGTACGTTAATTAAGTTGTACAGAGTTAAGGTTAAGCTGGGTACACATTAGAGGTTTTTCTTTTTTCTTTCAACCCAGCTGGCTAAACGGAAAAAGAAAAAAGATTGCTGTACTAACGCAAGCAATGTGTTCATGGTGATCTCCCCCACTGTGCTATTGTATTCTGACTGGAACCGCCCCCCCTGCCAGTACACACTGGTCAGATGCTGGTTTTCCAGCATGTCCGTTCGACAGAAGCTGATCATAAGACCAGTTTCTGTAGAACAGACAAATGTACAAACGGGCCGCGAGTCAGCCGGTTCGTGCTGAACCAACCAATTTTTGGTCCATGTGTACAAGTCTTTAGTGAATGTTTAGATTTAAGATAATTGACAGAAGGTGGTGAATATCAGACAATAGGCTTGAGAAAGGGTCAAATGATTAGGCCCAAAACTTGTCAATGTTGCTACTTTTGATGAAAAATAAAAATGAGTATTGCAGTTACCTTGTAAACTATACATATATCATTTTTATTTATGCATTAACTTCATTTAGGAAACAGCGATTACAGGTCAATTAGTTTCGGTATAAATCACGCAAATAGAAAACAAGGGGAATACAAAGACACTGAATTTCAAAAGAGCCAACTTCCCTAAACTACGATCCTTGCTAGAATATAAACTCCAGAGATAAAACGATACAAGACTCTGGTCCGGCCGCACCTGGAGTATGCTGTCCAGTTCTGGGCACCAGTCCTCAGGAGGGATGTACTGGAAATGGAGCGAGTACAAAGAAGGGCAACAAAGCTAATAAAGGGTCTGGAGGATCTTAGTTATGAGGAAAGGTTGCGAGCACTGAACTTATTCTCTCTGGAGAAGAGACGCTTGAGAGGGGATATGATTTCAATTTACAAATACTGTACTGGTGACCCCACAATAGGGATAAAACTTTTTCGCAGAAGAGAGTTTAATAAGACTCGTGGCCACTCATTACAATTAGAAGAAAAGAGGTTTAACCTTAAACTACGTAGAGGGTTCTTTACTGTAAGAGCGGCAAGGATGTGGAATTCCCTTCCACAGGCGGTGGTCTCAGCAGGGAGCATTGATAGCTTCAAGAAACTATTAGATAATCACCTGAATGACCGCAACATACAGGGATATGTAATGTAATACTGACACATAATCACACACATAGGTTGGACTTGATGGACTTGTGTCTTTTTTCAACCTCACCTACTATGTAACTATGTAACTATGATACTAAATGGGATATAATCTTAGGAACAAAAAACACGGAGGAAAAATGGGTATGCTTTAAGAGCATATTAAATAAGGGTATTAGCCAGTGCATCCCAATGGGAAATACATTTAAAAGAGCTAGTAAAAGTCCTGGATGGCTTAATTGCATATAAAAGCAAAGGAGAAGGCCTTCAAAAAAAATACAAGGCTGAGGGATCGTCATCAACATTTCAACTTTACAAAGAATGCAGCAAGAAATGTAAGGGCGCAATTAGGGCGGCTAAGATAGAACATGAAAGGCACATAGCGGAGGAGCGTAAAAAAATCCCAAGAAATTCTTTAAGTATATAAATAGTAACAAAGGGGGGTCAGATGACATTGGCCCCATAAGGAATGCTGAAGGGAATCTGGTTACTAAGGATGGAGAGATGGCGAAGGTATTGAATTTATTCTTCTTCTTCATGAGGGAAACGGGGGGATTCAGTAACCAAAACAAAGTTTATCCTCATGATATGTCACAGGAAGCACCCTCGTGGATAGAGGATAGAATTAGAAATAGACTTGAAAAACTCAACATTAATAAGTCACCGGGATCAGATGGCTTGCACCCAAGGGTTCTTAAGCTACTCAGTCAAGTAATTGACAGACCGTTGGTCCTAATTTTTACAAATGTCTACTTACTGGAGAAAATCCAATGTAGCTACAATATTTAAAAAAGGGCCAAGATACATCCCTGGGTATTAAAGACCAGTTAGCCTAACATCAATTGTATGCAAGCTCTTGGAGGGGATGATAAGGGACTCTATACAAGATTTTAGTAATGAAAATGGTATCAGCAGTAATCGGCATGGATTCATGAAGAATTGTTCTTGCCAAATCATTAACCTTCTATGGGGAGGTGACCTGCCATCTAGATAAAGGAAGGCCTGTAAATGTGGTGTATCTGGATTTTGCAAAGGCATTTGATACAGTTCCCCATAAATGTTTACTGTACAAACTAAGGTCTGTCGGCATGGACTGTAGGGGTGAGTACATGGATTTAAAACTGGCTACAGGGGCAAATTCAGAGGGTAGTGATAAATGGGGAGTACTCCGATTGGGCCAGTGTGGAAAGTGTGGTCCCCCAGGGTTCTGTCCTGGGACCAATCCTATTTAATTTATTCATAAATGAACTGGAGGATGGGATAAACAGCTCAGCATTTGGGGAGGATATGAAGCCTTGCAAGAAGATTTGAACAAATTAATGTGGTGGGCAACTACATGGCGAATGAGGTTTAATGTAGAAAAATGTAAAATAATGCATATGGGTGGCAGAAATAGGAATGCAATCTACTCACTAGGGGGAGAACCTCCTGGGGGAATCTAGGATGGAAATGGACCTAAGGGTCCTAGTGGATGATAGGCTCTGCAGTGGCATGCAATGCCAAGCTGCTGCAAGCAAAGCAAACAGAATATTGGCATGCCATAAAAAAGGGGATTAACTCCAGAGATAAAACGATAATTCTCCCACTCTACAAGACTGGTCTAGCCGCACCCGGAGTATGCAGTCCAGTTCTGGGCACCAGTCCTCAGGAAGGATGTGCTGGAACTGGATAGTCCAGAGAAGGGCAACAAAGCTAATAAAGGGACTGGAGGACCTTAGTTATGAGGAAAGGTTACGAGCACTGAACTTATTCTCTATGGAGAAGAGACGCTTGAGAGGGGATATGATTTCAATGTAAATATACCGTACTGGTGACCCCACAATAGGGATACAACTTTTCCACAAAAGGGAATTTAAAAAGACACGCGGCCATTTACTAAAATTAGAAGAGAAACGGTTTAACCTTAAACTGTGTAGAGGGTTCTTTACTGTGAGAGCGGTAAGGATGTGAAATTCTCTTCCACTGGCAGTGGTTTCAGCGGGGAGCAGTGTTGCCAACCACCTGTATTCTTACGGGCAGGCTGTAAAAACGTCACTTTTTCCCCTGCCTGTAAATGTCCGCAGCACGGAAAAAGTAGCATTAAAAATGTCTATGACCAGCCCAGCTCGGAACTGCACATGCGCAATTTCCGGAGATACCCGAGACCCAGCTGCCCGAGACAATCAGATCTGCACCTCTGATAATTGCTCCACCCACCACCGCCTCTCAGCCAATCAGCATTTAGAGCTGTACTGTATCCCGTCCTCCTCCTGCAGCCCGCCATATTTGACAAGAAGATGCGGGCAGCTGAAAGTGTGGCTGTACTGTATTGAGGCGGGTGGGAGTCTGCTCTGTTCCCTGTACTTTACCATCAGTCCCCACTTGTTCTCCTGGCCACACTGTGACAGAGGAGAGGCACAGCTATGGGCTGCATTTTCTAGAGAGCCTCCTTCTCCTTCTGTCAGGACCGGAGTTGCTGTGAGTCTGTGACAGTGAGTGAGGCAGAGATGGCTCTCTGTAATGTCCTGCCCCCCCCATCCGGTCAGCAGCACGAGCACGGAGTTTAACCACTTGCTTACTTGGCACTTAAACCCCCCTCCTGCCCAGACCAATTTTCAGCTTTCAGCGCTGACGCACTTTGAATGACAATTGCGCGGTCATGCAACACTGTACCCAAATGAAATTTTGATCATTTTTTTCCCACAAATAGAGCTTTCGTTTGGTGGTATTTAATCACAGCTGGGATTTTTAGTTTTTGCAAAACAAACAAAAAAATTGGAAAATTTTGAAAAAAAAAATCACGTTTCATAGTTTGTTATAAAATTTTGCAAACAGGTAATTTTTCTCCTTCATTGATATGCGCTGATGAGGCGGCACTGGTGGGCACTGATAGGCTGTACTGATGGGCATGGATAGGCACAGTTAAGCCAGGACTGATGGGTGGCACTGATGCCACTGATAGGTACCACTGATAGATGGCACTGATGGGCACTGGTAGGTGACACTAATGTGCAGCACTGTTGTTGAGGCACTGATTGTGGGCACTGATGGGTGGCACTGTTGGCACTGATGGGTGGGCACTGGTAGGCGGCACTGCTGCCTATTGCTTGGTGGCACTGGCAGGGGGCACAGGTGGGCACTGAGGATCTGCAGCAGCTCGCCGTGAGAGGGACTGATGTCCCTCTCGCGGCAGCCGGTGATCGGAATTTTTTTCCTCCTCACGCTGTCAGCGCGAGAAGAAATAACCGGCTCTGTTGACATCACATGATCAGCTGTCATTGGCTGATCATGTGATCAGAGGAGAAGAGCAAAGAATAAAAAATACCTTAGGGACGTAGATTACAAAAATAACTGTGTGTTCAAGTGGCAAGAAATTAACAACTCCCACCCAACTGATACAGCATCCAGTCGGGGCCCAGTACGTCATGGTTGGTTGTACATAGTACCGGGGAACCAGGCAGGGGTGCCGATAACCCACATGATGAGTGGGACTGATTATGCTCTTTCAACAAGACAACCCCCCAAAGTAAGGTAGGGGGGGGAATGCCTTAGAGATAGGGGCATGAGGACTAATCAGGATAGATCTGGGGATGAAGCATATAACTATACCCCTGAGCAATATAATCTGGGTTGGCATCACTATCCCCCATCCCCAGGGAATTATAGATCTAGGGTGACTTACCAATCCCCTATGAGGAGGAATCAGGTGGATTACATAGGATATGGCGGCCTGTATAGATCACCGGGATTTCCTCATGTCCCTCTTAATAATCAGCTTAAACCATTATAGGACTATTGGGAAGAGGAAGGGGAGGAAAACCATGACCAGATGCAATACTCTTATCAGCCACCAATAGGGAGACCCCAAACGGGGGCACTATTAACCAATTAAGGGCCAAGCCTATTTCTGACATTTGATGTTTACAGGTTAAAATCAGTATTTTTCGCTAGAAAATTAATTAGAACCCCCAAACATTTTATATATATATATATATATTTATATATATATATATATATATATATATATATATATATATATATATATATATATATATATATATATTAGAGGTGTGCCAAAAACTGTGTTTTTTCATTCGGCCGGAAAAAAAACAGCCGATACCGAAAGGGGGCGTTGTCCGCCCCGGGTGCCGCCCATTGCAGGATTGTCATCCTCCACTGCCTCCTCCTCCCCGCCATCTCCTTCTGACACCAAAGCTGAATAACCCGGGCCGTAGTAACAATGTCCCGCCTCCTGTGACAGATGGCACACTGATCCAATGCCGGGACATTGAATCGGTGTGACGTGATCACAGGAGGCGGGACGTTGTTACTGTGACCCGGGCAGTTCAAATCCAGCTCCGTGATTTACGGAGATCGCTGCTGATCCGGGCACAGGCAGCCTGCATATGAAGGGCACTGGTAGACTGTGCATTGGTGAGGCTGCTGGGCACAGATAGGCCGCATAGGATAGGCACTGGTTAGGCTGCTGGCCACAGGCTGTATATGACGGGCATTGGTGAGGCTGCTGGGCACTGGCAGACTGCATATGATGGGCACTGGTGAGGCTGCTGGGCACAGGTAGGCTGCATCTGATGGGCACTGGTAAGGCTGCATTGATCTCTTGTATCATGTCTACTAGAGGTGCACTGAATGGAAATTTTGCTAATACTATTAGCAGTGTGTTTAAGTTTAAGAGATTGCAGACATGATACAAGAGATGGTTAAAGACTGCATTTTTCTTGACCTTTCTTGCACTAAAGGTGCCAATAATGGCCAACAATAAATTCATATTAATTTAAATTGATGATATTGGGGGGCTTGTCCGGATCTAGACCAGGAAGGACGTGCTATCTAAGAGCTCCGCTGATCCTGGAAGAATCCACCGCCATCCTGCACAATCTCGCACATTCGTGAGCCTCAAAACAGCCCTACCTGCTCCTGGTCACCCCCTGCATCCATCCCAGCAGGAATTGCGGAGCCCGGCCGGCCACCTGCCCCACAACCCGGTCCGTGGCCGGCTCCATACACCCAAGGCCGCCACCATCTTGAGGCCTGAGGAGCTTCCAGCGTCCTCCGTGCTCGGGGCCCGCGCTCTGTGGATCGAGCAGGCATCACACCCCCTCATCTTCCCGTGGCATCACCTCCGGAGAGGACTGGGGGCATTGATCCGAGGATCCCAGACGCCGGCTCTTCACTCCCGCGGCCCACTGCCATTTTGAGGTCTGCAGAGCCTCCGGCACCCTCATAGCCCGGATTCCGCGGAACGAGCGGTCGATCGTTCCATCATCCAACGGGAGCATACTCTCCTGAAGAGACTGTTTGTGCCCATAGGTCCAGGGGGCTGCCGGAGGGTCCCAAACGCCGGCTCTACACTCCCGCAGCCGGCTGCCGTTTTGTGGCCTGCAGCATCCTCCCTGTTCAGGTGCCTGGGTGGGCAGCTGAGACGGAGGCCGCTCCACACCCCTAGCCCTGAGGTATTATAGCTGGAGGGGGCCCATTGATCTTCAGTGCGGACAATCAGTATTATTCCAGCCTCAGATGCCTGCTGTTACTGTCTTGGAGTCTCACACACTGCGCACCACAAGCTCTTAAAGGGGTATACACGCCTCCCTGGAAGTGTATCCAAAAAGTCCTTCAGAGCACTCACTCATGTCCTCAAAGAGTAAAACCGCGACCAAGAAGGTGCCACCACAACCTGCCCAGTGTCACAGCACCATTTTGGACCAGCTTAGAGTGTTAATTCCAGACATGGAACAGGCGGCGGGTCCGGCGTCCACTCCACCCACCCAGGTGTCGCAGCAAGCGAATGATATTAATGTTATCCTCGCGGCCATAGAACAAAGTAGAACCTCCTTACTGGTCCGCATCGACCATCTGGCTGAGGAATGCAACCTCATCAGGGCGGACTTGGATAAATTCTGGGGCAGACTTTCTGAGTCCGAATCGCGGATCTCTGCCAGAGAATCTTACTGCCTGTCATGATGATGCCCTCCATGCATTGCAGCGCACAGTCCAATCCTTAGTGGCCAAATCTGATGATGCTGAAAACCGCCTTCAGGGGAATAATGTCAGGGTCCTGGGTCTCCCGGAGGGGGCAGAGGGGGACCACCCAGCTGAGTTTGCGGAGGCCTTCTTTAAAACACTCCTGAATATGACCGAGGTCCCCCCGACATATGTGGTGGAAAGGGCCCACAGGGTCCCAACTGGCCGGAGCAACCCCGGGGCTCCACCAAGACCCTTCATGGTGTGGTTTCTCAACTACAGGGACTGTAACCGCATCCTCAGTGAGGCCCGCAAGCATCCCACCCTCCCTTATGAGAATACAGAGTTGCATCTCTATCCTGACTTCTCAGCGGATTTACAGAGATGTTGCAAAACCTTCATGGATGTCAGGAGATGACTCCGGGAATGAGAGATCAAATACTCCATGCTCTACCCAAGTCGCCTGAGAGTTCAACATGGCGGGTCGGTGAAGTTCTTTTAATCCCCTGAAGAGGCAGATACCTGGCTATGGTCTCTGCACTGATCCCTACCCTTACTCTCCAATTTACAATCCTGGCTGTTTTCCCCTTTTTGTTTTTGTTTTTTTTGTTCCAGGGATCGTTAGTTCATGTTTTATGGAGACCAGTCCACTTCTGCGTGTTTCAGTGGATGGAGTGATGCGGCTCTCCTGCAGATGGGACACGCAGCAGATCTCTTTTAACCAGTCACCTGACACTCGCCCCTATCCTGGGGCCCACCTACTGGAACTGAATGAAGGCCTTCTGGGGGTAAACCGGTCTCCCGTTCGCTGGTTCATGTTGTGCCCAGAGACTCACTGTGGGCCCCCCTACATGGCTGGTATTGGCAATGGGTAACCCCCCCCACTAGGGACAATGCTTTCCCCCTAATTTTACTTGATCCTTGACGATCAGAGCTATAGCAAGATGATTCCAATACACCTTCCCGAAGATAAAATTCCCACGTAGGGTATCGGTGGACTATCCGGTCTCCCACCAGATGGTATCCACGTCCCCCCACATTCGCCTGCGGTCAAAGGCCTGATACTGCCAGGGTCCCTCCCTGGACCTTTGAGCCTCACGTAGGCGATTTGTTTTTTTCTATACTAGTTAAGGGATTAAACTACAAGCCCGGTTATGTTGGGGTATTGGCGAAGTAGTAGGGTGTTCAATATTTTTTTTGGGTGTTTTTAGGTACAGACCGCTTCCCAACCACCCCCCCCATGCTGTTCTGGGGGGCATTGGGACTTGGTCAGATAGGCACCAGATGTCTGGGGAAGTTCAATTTGGTTGAAGGAATAGACCACCTCCCCACCCCTCCCAGGCTGCTCTGGGTGGAGTTGGGACCAGGTCGGATAGACACCAGATGCCTTGGGATGTTTAATTTAGTTGAATTTTATTTATATGTGTTTCTGTTATGTCTAACGTACAGTGGCCCTTGCTCCACGGCCGCTCACCAGGCGTCCCTTGCGCAACTGCTATCAATCTCCTGTAATTCTCATGGTTATTGTTTGGGGAGGCTCAATATGGCTGAAATGTCTTTCTATAAGTTTCTGATGTGTCTGACGTACATTGGCTCTTGCTCCGCTGCTGCTCACCAGCTGTCACCTGCTCGAATGTTATTAATCCCCTGTATTTATGATGGCTGCTGCGAATATGGCATCACGTGATCAGGATTCCTTTTCTGTGGTGTCCTGGAACGTACGAGGCCTCAACTCTAAATTTAAGAGGGCGCTTCTGTTTCAATATATTAAACAGCATAACCCAGCTGTTTTGGTTTTGCAGGAGACACACCTGGTGGGCAGTAAGCTAAGGACGCTAAACAGGCCTTGGGTACAAAAGGCTTTTCATGTTTCTTAGTTCACATACACAAGGGGGGTCTCCATACTAATCAATAGATCTCTCCCGTGTGTCATAGAGGCGGTTCACACGGATCCGTTGGGTTGATACGTGATACTGGTGCTCACTCTCTGGCGGCACAGGTATGTCCTTGCTGGCATATATGTGCCGCCGCCCTTTAAACATGAAGTATTAGGTATCATTCTGGAGAGGATAGCCCCTTATTGTCCTGCAAAAATTTTAATGATGGGTGATTTCAATGCCATCCTTTCCCCAGATCTTGATAGACCTTCACCACCTAAGTCTTTCAATGGGGAGTTGTCAAACTGGGCGACATCTGCAGGAGTCACAGAAGTCTGGAGCTGGAAATTCCCATCCACCAAAACCTGTTCATGTTTCTCCACCTCCTACAAAATCGCCTCCAGAATTGACTATGCATTTGCCAACCCCTCTATGCTGACAGATGTTTTAAAGACTACCTATTTGCCCAGCGGCTTGTCTGATCACAGCCCCCTTGAGATTACCCTGCGCACTTCTGCCTCACGTAGTGGCTCTATGTGGCGTCTGGGGGCTCAATGGATTTCCCAACCTGAAATAGCTGATCAAACACCACTAGCTCTGAGCAATTACTGGGATTCCAATGACGGGTCATCCTCTCCTGAAATAGTATGGGACGCCTTCAAGGCATATACGAGGGGCCATTACATGTCGGCCATTAAGGCGGTCAGGTTGCAACAGGCTGCTGCCACAGTAGCTTTGGAGAGCGAGGTGGGGTTGGCTTCTGACCAATACGGGTTGGATCCCTCTACCTCAAACTTTGATGCTCTGTAGGCTTCTAAACGTAGCCTTCACCTACACTTGTCAGAAGTTACTAGACTTGAAATGTATAACACGAAGCAAACATTTTTTGAACAGGGGGACAGGAATGGCAGACTGTTGGCGATGATGTCTCATCACGATACCCCTAATACGGTGATCCCTGAGCTTACTTCTCCCACAGGGGAGGCCATCTCCTCCCCAGAGGCGATCTTGCAAGCCTTTCATGACTTTTATCAATCCTTGTATACCCCTACACTACCCTCGGGTTTACCCCCCCGGCTGGCCGCCCTGTTTACACATTGCCTGGAACAGGGCTCTCTCTCCCATCCTCTATGGCACACGCACATGTTATCCTCATCCCTAAGACGGGCAAAGACCCCAAACTTTGTGCCTCTTATAGACCTACAGCACTTCTTAATACTGACCTCAAAATCCTAACTAAACTTCTCATCACTAGACTTAATCCATTACTTCCCTCTCTCATTGACTCGGATCAGACCGGGTTCATGTCCCATAAGTCTACAGACATCAATTTGCGTAGGTTGTTTACTAATCTCCATGCAAGACATGTCAATCAGGGTCATAGAGTGGTTGCCTCTCTCGACATTGAGAAGGCATTTGACTCGATTAAGTGGCCTTTCCTGTGGGAGATTCTGCGTAGAATGGTGTTTCCACTGGTATTCATTCATTGGTTACAGACTATCTATCGTTCGCCGACAGCTTCCATTCGTTTGGGGGGGTCGTCTATCTCTGATTTTTGCACTTTCTAGGTGTACAAGACAGGGCTGCCCTCTCTCTATGGCACTTTTTGCCATTGCCATGGAACCAGTGGCGGAGGCACTACGTGTCTCACCACACATTAAAGTATTACGGCTGGGCTGGCTGGAGGAGAGGGTGGCCTTGTATGCAGACGACCTCCTTCTCTTCCTGAATGACGCTGGCCCCTCCCTGCAGGGGGCACTATCAGTCCTTGAAGACTTCTCTGTAATGACGGGACTTAAGGTTAATTGGGGTAAGTTGCAGCTCCTGGCTATTGATGCTGAGGCTAAAAAAAGTGCTTTGACTTCTCTTCAGCTGCAGTGGGTGGACAAGTTTACCTACTTGGGGGTGTGTATCTCAAGGAACGTGAATGATTTCATTCCAATGAATTTGTTTCCAGTAATCACTTCAGTCAAAGCTAAGCTGAAAGCATGGGAGAACCTCCCCCTGTCCTTACGGGGCCGTGTTAATCTCATCAAGATGAAAATCCTTCCCAAGTTCACATATTTGTTTCGTAACTCCCCTCAATGGATCCCCAAATCATCTTTTTCCCAACTTAACAAAATCTTCTCCTCCTTTCTTTGGGGTCCATGTCCCCCCCCCCCCCGCTTTAAGCTATCCACCCTAATGCGCCCTTGTTCGCAGGGGGGTTTAGCATTTCCGGATTGTCACAAATACTTTATAGCGGCTCAATTGGTCACTGCATTTTGGTGGCTTGTTCCAGACAGATTCAACTCGGCTTGGGCCACTGAGGCTGCAGTATTGGGATCAGCAGAGGCGTTGTCAAATATCCTTTTACAGGGCCCCAAAGCTCCATATGACCTAACCCCCTCCATGCGTACTACCCTTAGGGCATGGAGGGAAGGTCTGTCCTGTGAAAAATATCCTCTGACCACTGTATCACCGAATGCTCCGCTCTGGAACAATCCCAACCTGCAGCATTTTCTTGAGCTCCCTGGCCCTGTGATATGGACCAGGTATCACATCAAGGTTCTCTCAGACAGAATACCTACAGTTGTCCCATGCTTTCAGGGATCAGTTCCCGCCAGGTGAAAGGCAGATGGTGCAATCCGGCCTGGAGCGGATTCTGCGATTTGATTGTACTAAAAAACCCACCTCAGTGCTATATGCGCACCTCCTTCGGGTCTCTTCTCCTGAGCTGTCCAGACTCCGTCAGCAATGGGGCCTGAATGTTCCGGAGTTGGACTCTGAGGACTGGGAGGATGTGTAGGACTTCCCATTTAAAATACTGGTTTCCTTGAGAGATCACCTCATTCAATACAAGATTGTTCATAGGGCATATCTTACTCCCGCTCAGGTGCACAAAATGAGGTCTTCTCTCTCTCTGGAGTGTTGGCAGTGTGATCATGCCCCCGCGGACTATATCCACATTTTCTGTTCCTGCCTGATAATTACAGGTTTCTGGTCACAAATTCTTTCAGAGGTGAACGAGCTGCTAAGTATCGCTATTGATCCTTCTCCAAAAATATGTCTGCTGGGGCTGGTGGAGGACTTGGTGCCAAGAGTGGCAGAGAGAACCCTGTTGGGTCTCCTGTTCTATGCCAGGCAGTCCATTTTCCTAGGCTGGAAGCGAAGGACTCCTCCCTCTATAGGTTCATGGAAATCACTTGTTAACACGGTGATACCCCTTTACAGGGACACTTACACTCACAGAGGGTGTCCGAAAAAGCATGACAGAGTCTGGAGTAAGTGGTTAGCGGAGCCCTCCACTGCTGTAACAAACTAAGGGGCCTCTCTGTTATCTAACAGCCTTTCATAATGTCCTAATAGAATTACCAGAGTTGTGAGAGCTATTCTGGGTGTGCCAGCCATGTTAGCCCTCCCTTGGAGCAGGAGCCATGACAACTTGTTGCTATTGGTATGTCTATGATCGTAGACAACTTGATGTTCCTGGATATTGTATACAACGTTTTATGACCCCTGCGTGGGCCCATTACATTCTGAAGGCCTGGTGTGGGCCGAGCTGCTGTACGTATGTATAATATAATTTTTTAGCACAGACCCTAGAGAATAAAATGGAGATCATTGCAATACTTAATATCACACCAGATTTGCACAGTGGTCTTAAAAACGCATTTATTTTTTTTAAAAATACACTTTTTGAATTAAAAAATAAGAAAAGTAAAGCTAGCCCAATTTTTTTCAATAATGTGAAAGATAATGTTACGCCAAGTAAATTGATACCGAACATGTCATGCTTTAAAATTGTGCACATTGATGGAATAGCGACAAACTGGTACGTAAAAATCTTCATGGACGTCACTTTTTACAGGTTACCAGTTATTTCTGGCCTGGACCTGGTGGTCGGTTCTGGCGAATAGAAGACTGTCCTCTGCCTGTGTAATGTAAACACAGGCAGAGGAAGTGATGTCACCTCCCCTCGTGGAGCCCTTTTCAGTTCCAGTGCGAGAAAGGACATCTTACTGCGAGTACACAACACTACACTAACACCAGTACACGTAGGCACACTTGTCACCCCCCCCCCCCCTCCAGTTCTCTGTCACCAAGTATGGTTTTCAGATTTTTCACTGATCACTGTACTGGTGTCACTTGTGACACTAATCAGTGTTAATGCAGTTAGTAGGCCCAGGTAGGTTTAGGGTACCCCCCATTAACCCCCTAATAAAGGTTTAACCCCTTGATCACCCCCCACTTAACCCTTTCAGCCCCTGTCACAGTGGCACTAGTGACACGAATACAGTGATCTTTTCTGATCACTGTATTCATGTCACTTGTGACTCTAATCAGCATTAGGGCAGTTAGCGGTTGTCGCAGTTAGGTTTAGGGTACCCGCCATATAGTCCCTAATAAAGGTTTAACCACTTGATCACCCCCCAGTTAACCCTTTCACTCCCTGTCACTGTGGCATTAGTATAGTGTACAGATCTTTTTTCTGAACACTGGATTAGTGTCATGGGTTAGCTAGTTAGCGTCAGTTAGGTGTCAGCGTCAGTTTGTGACAATCCCAGACAGCGTCAGTTGTTTGATTGCCAGTAGCTCTAACACACACGCAGACACCATACACCTCCCTTAATGAATAATGTTTGAACAGATCAATAGCTTTGATCTGATCAGATCTATACTAGAGTCCCCAATAGTTTAGTGTTCCTAAAATGCGGCATTAGTAGGATCAGCCCAGACACCTGCCAGCACCTGCGTTTATCCCCTCCGCCCAGCCCACCCAAGTGCAGTATCAATAGATCACTGTCACTTTCAAAACACAGCATACAAAACTGCAGCGTTAGCAGAGTCAGGCCTGATCCCCGCTAGTGCTAACAGTTAATTTTTTTTGTAGCGATTCAAGCAGTCGCTGACAAACAGTTAATCTTTTGCCTGTGAGTCGTACTAGCCTTATCTATAAATTTAGTGGCCGAAATGTCGAAACAGAGGTACACTAGTGAAGAGGCCTACACGTTGCTGAGCATGACAGATGAGAGCGAAGGGGAAGCCTCACTGTCAGATTCAGGCTCAGTATACGAACCTGTAGAGAGCAGCCGCACCCTGACAGATAGCTCTGTAGACAAAGTAGTGGTCCCTGCTATAGTCAGGCGTACCCGACCCGTTCTGTTGTTGAGGCACAACAACCACAGGGTTCTTGTATGGAGCAGGGCCAGTACTAGTGCCGCTCAACCTCCTGGTGAACTGGCAAGCACCAGCGGCCTAGTACATCCTGGTCGTAGAAAAACCAGCACTGCAGTATCACTTGGTGATGTGGGGAGTCCGGAGTGCAGATCAAACCGATGTGGTGGCTAGCACAAGTAGTGCCCTGCAGCCACCAAGAAGAAAAAGACAGGCCCGTAGAGCCCATAGTGCCCTTCCCACTGCATCTGCTAATCCAGATTGGCAGCCCACCACTTCTGCAGCGCCTGTACGTCCCCCCATTCACTGGCCAACCCGGAACTCAGGTGGAAACGGCTGATTTTAGTACCCTTGACTTTTACGAGCTGTTTTTCACGGAAGATCCCTACAGATCTGTTGTGGACCAAAGCAATTTATACGCTGGTCAATTTATCACCGAAACCCAAATTCACCCCTGGTCAGAGAAATTGGCTGGAAACCTATAATGGTTCCCGAATTTAAGATATTTCTGAGCCTATCCCTCCTCATGGGCATTACTAAAAAGACTGAGTTGCGGTCATATTGGTCCACTGACCCAATTCACCATATGCCTGTGTTCTCTGCTTCCATGACCAGGACTAGATACTAGCAAATCTTGCGGTTCATGCATTTCAATGATCATGAACTCTGTCGTCCTCGGGGTGACTCTGGATATGTTATAGTTTTATGGTTTTACGAGGGAAAGTACAGCACTGTGAACCAACTGCCCAGATTACATGGGGTGCAGCGGTAAGATTGTTTGGGACTTGGTGGTCACCCTTATTCGGGAAGGGGTACCACTTGTATGTGGACAATTAATACACAAGCGTGCCACTTTTTATTCAACTTTTTGATTCTGGAATTGGCGCATGTTGCACTGTGCGATCTAATCACTAGGGCTTCCCCCGATGGCTTGTGGATTCCCGACGTAGATGGGGGAGAGAGCCTGCTTGAAGTGTATTAAATTGCTCACAGTAAAGTGGAGGGACACACGGAATGTTTTTGTTCTGTTCTCCATTCACGCAGATACGACAGTCGAAATTCCAATAGGGACTGCTGTTGTTGTTGTGAAGCACCTCTGTGTCCACAAATACAAACTTAACATGGGAGGGGTGGACTTCAACGACCCACATGATGGCTCCGTACTTAATTGCCCGTAAGGCCAAGCGCTGGTGTAAAAAAGTGTCTGTATACTTATTTCAATTTGCTCTGTTGAATGCTTATGTGCTATACAAACCATCAGGACAAACTGGATCCTTCCTAAAATTCCAGGAAGAAATAATCACAGCCTGTTTCCAGATGGTGCTGTGCCCCAATTTCCTAATCCAAATGCAGCGAGCCGGCTGCATGAGAGGCACTTTCCAGAAGTCCTCTGTGGTACCTCTACCCAAAGAACACCCCAAAGAAGATGTGTCTGCAGAAAACGCAGATATAGGTGCGAAACACGCTATTATTGTCTCTCCTGTCCTCTGCATCGGTGACTGTTCTAGTCGTTACCATACAGTAGTTGAGTATTAGCATAGGGTACAGCACAGCACAGTCCTAGGGCACACTTATGCCGCGTACACGAGTGGAATTTCCGTCTGAAAAATCTTGGATGGTTTTTCAGACGGAATTCCGCTCAAGCTTGTCTTGCATACACACGGTCACACAAAAGTTCTCTGCACTTTCGACCGTCAAGAACACGGTGACGTACAACACTACTATGACGAGCCGAGAAAATGAAGTTCAATGCTTCCGAGCATGCGTCAAATTGTTTCCAAGCATGCGTAGTTTTTTGCGCGTCCAAATTGCATAGATGATCGCATTTTCGGATAGGAATTTTTGCCGACCGAAAAATAGAGAACATGCTCTCAATCTTTTGCTGGCTGGAATTCCGCCAGCAAAAGACCGATGGAGTATACACACGGTTGCATTTTCTGACAAAAAGCTCTCATCTGAGTTTTGCTGGCAGCATTTCCGATTGTGTGTACGCGGAATTACACAGGGTCTCGAAAGATGTTAGATGGTCATCGCATTTTGAAAGACCCTAACCTGAAACGTTCAGTTATAATAAAAGTGTAAAAAAGGAAGAAAGGAAAAAAAAAATAGTTGTCTTTTTATTGTTCTCTATTGTTCTGCTGTTTTTTTACTGTATTTTATGCTTCACTGTAATGTTTTATTGTTACTGTGTTTTATCATGTTTGCAGGTATGTATGTCCTACTGTTATATTGTAATGTTACTTTGTTTTATTGTTAACCATTATTTGCTTTGCAGGTACGTCATTCAGCTGCAGCACAGGTTTATTTATTTTGACAGCAACAGGGTTGCTCTCACGATACATAAATTCATGACTGCAGCGCTGTTTGAGAAGGTGATTTCACCACCACAGTTTAAAAAAAAAAAAAAGAGCATATGCTGGGGTATAGGGGCAGGGGTGGACATAGCAGTGGATTGCCCCTATTTTTTTTTTGTATGCCCATCATTAGAAGTGGGTGGATGCAGGGCAGTATTCTAATGGTGGACGTACCACCGATCAATAAATTTGAATGAAGAAATCAGTTAGGTTCTCTTTTTTCGTTAAGCCCACAGGCTGCATGAAAAAAAAAATTACAATATATGCCCAACAAGGACCAGCGACAAACTGGTATGTTGCTGGTCTTTGGTTATACCAGAATGATGCCTGCAGGTTTAGGTATCATCTTGGTATTGTTTTTTTCAGCCAGCAGTCGGCTTTTATGTAAAAGCAATCCGAGCGGCTAATTAGCCCGCCCCCCCCTGCGCTGTCTTCCATGGTTTTCTTGTGCTCTCCTGTCCCACCGGGGAACCCGAGAATTCAGACAGTGGTTCCGCCAGCTGATCGGAGACCAGAACGACCCCAATCATCTCTATGGCCTAAGAAACCGGAAGCTACAAGCATTTCATGACTTCAGTTTCGCTGGATATAAACAGCGCCATTGGGAAATTTGGAAAGCATCTTATCTGGTCAGATGCTTTGAGGGCAGAGGAGAGATCTAGAGTCTAATTGACCCCAAATTTTTCAAAAAAAGAGTGCCTGTCACTACCTATTGCTATCATAGGAGATATATACATTCCCTGTAATAATGATAAAATAAAAAAAAAATAAAAAACAAAATCAAAGCACCCCTATCTGCACATGTGCAAAGATGAACCCAAGCTTTGGTTTTGTGTCGAATGTAAACAGCAATTGCACCATGCATGTGAGGTATCACCGCGAACGTCAACTCGAGGGCAGTAATTCTAGCAGTAGACCTCCACTGTAAATCTAAAGTGGTAACCTGTAAAGGGTTTTAAAAATGTATACAGTTTGTCGCCGCTACACAGGTGTGCATAATTTTAAAGCATGTCGTGTTTGGTATCTTTGTACTCGGCTTAAGATCATCTTTTAAATTTTACCAAATATTTGGGCAATATAGTTTGTTTATGTAGATTAAAATTCAAAAAAAGTGTTTTTTTTTCCCCCCCAAAAAAAAAGCGTTTGAAAAATCGCTGCGCAAATACTTTGTGAAAAAAAAAACTGCAACACCCACCATTTTAATCTGTAGGGCATCTGCTTTAAAAAAATATATAATGTTTGAGGGTTTAAAGTAATTTTCTAACAAAAAATATTATTTTCTCATGTAAACAAAAGGTTTCAGAAAGGACTTGGTGGTTCAAGTGGTTAGAAGAGTAGGTGATGTGTGGCATAAGATGCCAGGACAGTTCAACCCCCCCCCTAAATGACCCCTTTTTGGAAAGTAGACCCAAACTATTTGCTGAGAGGCATGTTGAGTCCATGGAATATTTTATATTTTGCCACAAGTTTTGGGAAAATTACAATTTTTTTTTTTACACAATGTGGTCATTAAATGATATATTGCTCACACATGACATGGGTATGTGTGAAATTACACCCCAAAATACAGTCTGCTGATTCTGCTAGTACAGGGATACCACGTGTAAGACTTTTTGGCAGTCTAGCCGCATACAGGACCCCGAAAACCAATCACCGCCTTCAGGCCTTCTAAGGGGGTAGAATGGCGATTTCACTTTCTCACTACCTATCACAGTTTCGGAGGCCCTGAAATGTCAAGATGGCACAACCCCCCCCCCCCCCCCCCAAATTACCCCATTTTGGAAAGTAGACTCCCCAAGGTATTTGCTAAGAGGCATGGTGAGTATTTTGCAGCTCATTTGTTTTGGAAAAAGAAGAAAGAAGCGGCTAGACTGCCAAAAAGTCTCACACATGTGGTATCCCCATCCTCAGGAGAAGCAAAATAATGTATTTTGGGGTATATTTCCACATGTACCCATGGCATGTTTGAGCAATATATCATTTAGTGCCAACTTTGTGTACAAAAAAAAAAAATTATTTTCCCAAAACTTGTGGCAAAATATAAAATATTCCATGGACTCAACAAAGAGCTTGGGGCAGTCTACTTTACAAAATGGGGTCATTTGGGGGGGTTGTGCTATCTTAGTATTTCATGGCCTCCGAAACTATGATAGGTAGTGAGGAAGTTAAATCACCATTTTACGCCCTTAACCACTTCAGCCCCGGAAGGTTTTACCCCCTTCCTGACCAGAGCACTTTTTACAATTTGGCACTGCGTCACTTTAACTGCTAATTGCGCGGTCATGCAATGCTGTACCCAAACGAAATTTGCGTCCTTTTCTTCCCACAAATAGAGCTTTCTTTTGATGGTATTTGATCACCTCTGCCATTTTTATTTTTTGCGCTATAAACGGAAAAAGACTGAAAATTTTGAAAAAAAATGATATTTTCTACTTTTTGTTCTAAAAAAAATCCAATAAACTCAATTTTAGTCATACATTTAGGCCAAAATGTATTCAGCCACATGTCTTTGGTAAAAAAAATGTCAATAAGTGTATATTTCTTGGTTTGCGCAAAAGTTATAGCGCCTACAAACTAGGGTACATTTTCTGGAATTTACACAGCCTTTAATTTATGACTGCCTATGTCGTTTCTTGAGGTGCTAAAATGGCAGGGAAGTACAAAACCCCCACAAATGACCCCATTTTGGAAAGTAGACACCCCAAGGAAATTGCTGAGAGGCATGTTGAACCCATTGAATATTAATTTTTTTTGTCCCAAGTGATTGAATAATGACAAAAAAAAAAAAATTACAAAAAGTTGTCACTAAATGATATATTGCTCACACAGGCCATGGGCATATGTGGAATTGCACCCCAAAATACATTTAGCTGCTTCTCCTGAGTATGGGGATACCACATGTGTGGGACTATTTGGGAGCCTAGCCGCGTACGGGGCCCCGAAAACCAATCACTGCCTTCGGGATTTCTAAGGGCGTACATTTTTGATTTTACTCCTCACTACCTATCACAGTTTTGAAGGCCATAAAATGCCAAGATGGCATAAAACCCCCCCCAAATGACCCCATTTTGGAAAGTAGACACCCCAAGCTATTTGCTGAGAGGCATGGTGAGTATTTTGCAGCTCTCATTTGTTTTTGAAAATAAAGAAAAAACGAGAAAAAAAATTTTTTTTTTCTTTTTTCAATTTTCAAAACTTTGTGACAAAAAGTGAGGTCTGCAAAATACTCACTATACCTCTCAGCAAATAGCTTGGGGTGTCTACTTTCCAAAATGGGGTCATTTGGGGGGGTTTGCCACCTGGGCATTCCATGGCCTCCGAAACTGTGATAGGCAATGAAGAGTGAAATCAAAAATTTACGGCCTTAGAAAGCTTGAAGGCGGTGCTTGGTTTTCGGGGTCCCGTACGCGGCTAGGCTCCCAAAAAGTCCCACACATGTGGTATCCCCGTACTCAGGAGAAGCAACAGAATGTATTTTGGGGTGTAATTTCACATATTCCCATGGCATGTTTGAACAATATACCATTTAGTGACAACTTTGCGCAAAAAAAAATAAAAAAAATAAAAAATTGTCTTTCCCGCAACTTGTGTCACAATATAAAATATTTCATGGACTCGACATGCCTCTCAGCAAATAGCTTGGGGTGTCTACTTTCCAAAATGGGGTCATTTGGGGGGTTTTGAACTGTCCTGGCATTTTATGCACAACATTTAGAAGCTTATGCCACACATCACCCACTCTTCTAACCACTTGAAGACAAAGCCCTTTCTGACACTTTTTGATTACATAAAAAAATAATTTTTTTTTGCAAGAAAATTACTTTGAACCCCCAAACATTATATATTTTTTTAAAGCAAATGCCCTACAGATTAAAATGGTGGGCGTTTCATTTTTTTTTTTCACACAGTATTTGCGCAGCGATTTTTCAAACGCATTTTTTGGGGAAAAAACACACTTTTTTAAATTTTAATGCACTAAAACACACTATATTGCCCAAATGTTTGATGAAATAAAAAGGATGATCTTAGGCCGAGTACATGGATACCAAACATGACATGCTTTAAAATTGCGCACAAACGTGCAGTGGCGACAAACTAAATACATTTTTAAAAGCCTTTACAGGTTACCACTTTAGATTTACAGAGGAGGTCTACTGCTAAAATTACTGCCCTCGATCTGACGTTCACGGTGATACCTCACATGCATGGTGCAATTGCTGTTTACATTTGACGCCATACCGACGCGTTCGCCTTAGCGCGAGAGCAGGGTGGACATAGAGCTGATCAGCTCTATGGTCAGCTGGCTGAATCACCGGCTGCATTTTCAGGTTCCCTGTTGAGACAGGAGAGAAAAACACGGAAGACGTTGGGGGGGGGGGGGGGGGCGGCGGCATTTCCTCCCACTGCTTGTAAAAACAGTCTAGAGGCTAATTAGCCGCTAGGATTGCTTTTACATGAAAGCCGACCGCTGGCTGAAAAGAATGATACCTAAACCTGCAGGCATCATTCTGGTATAACCACTCAAAGACGTGAATGGCATACCTGAATATAAAAAAAATGGTTAACAATAAAGCACAGTAAACGGTAAAGTATAAAAAAAATTGCATACCTGAAAAGCAAACATGATAAAACATAATAACAATAAAACATTGCAGAATAGAATACAGTAAAAAAGAGCAGAACAATAGAGAGAGAATAGAGAGAGAGAGAGAGAGAACAATAAAACGACAACTATTTTTTTTTATTTTATATTTTTGTTTGTGTTTTTTTTTTTTTACACTGTAACTTTTATAACTATAACCGGTTCCAGGTTCGGGTCTCTCAAAATGCGATGGCATCTTGGGAGACCCTGTGAAAGTGTGCCTAGTCTGTGCAATGCTGTACCCTACGCTAATACTCAACTAGTGAATGGTAGCGTTTAAAACATTCACCAATGCAAAGACCAGGATTGTCAGGACAGGAGGGACAATAATAGCGGGTGTCACGCCTATATCCGCGCTTGCTGCAGACACATCTTTTTTGGGGGGGTTCGCTGGGTAGGGGTACTCGGGAGGACATAAAGAAAATGCCTCTCATGCAGCCGACTGCATTTGGTTGGGGATGTGAATGGGGGAAGTACGGGTGCTGCAGAAGCGGTGGGTTCCCAATTAGGATTGGCGAATGCAGCAGGAAGGGCATTATGGGCATGATGGGCCTGTGTTTGTCTTTTTGGTGGCAGCGGGACACTACTTGTGCTTGCCACCTCACCAGCTTGAACTGCACTTATGGGACTCGCCAGGTCACCAAGTGTTACTGCAGTGCTGGTTTGACTACGACCGGGGTGTACTAGGCCGCTGGTGCTTGCCAGTTCACCAAAACGCTACCAAAAAAACTGTTAGCGATCGCAGGGATCAGGCCTGACTCTGCGAACGCTGCAGTTATGCGTTTAGTGTTTTGTAAGTGACAGTGATCGATCAATACTGCACTTGGGTGGGCTGGGCTGGGCGGAGGGGCAAAACGCAGGTGCTAGCAGGTATCTGGGCTGATCCCGCTAACACTGCGTGTTTGGGAACCCTAAACTGCTGGGGACGCTAGTATAGATCTGATCGGATCAGATATTGAGCCGATCAGATACTATACCAGTAAGGGAGGTGTACGGTGCGTGTGTGGGTGTTAGCGGTACTGGCGCTAACCTGACGCTGCCTGGGGCTGGTGCTTGCCAGTTCACCAAAACGCTACCAAGAAAACTGTTAGCGATCGCAGGGATCAGGCCTGACTCTGAACGCTGCAGTTATGCGTTTAGTGTTTTGTAAGTGACAGTGATCGATTGATACTGCACTTGGGTGGGCTGGGCCGGGCGGAGGGGAAAAACGCAGGTGCTAGCAGGTATCTGGGCTGATCCCGCTAACACTGGGTTTTTGGGAACCCTAAACTGCTGGGGACACTAGTATAGATCTGATCGGATCAGATATTGATCCGTTCAGATACTATACCACTAAGGGAGGCGTATGCTGCGTGCGTGTTAGCGGTACTGGCGCTAATCTGACGCTGCCTGGGGCGACGCATATCACCGCCGGGCGATCAGGGGGCTAAACCTTTCTTCGGTAATAAACGGCGGGTGCCCTGACACTATAAAAAATAAACGAACTAACCAGCGTCACCCGTAACGGTTATACGGTGATCAGTGGTGAAAGGGTTAACTAGGGGGCAATCAAGGGGTTAAAACATTTATTAGATAGTATATGGGGGTCCCTGACGCTATAAAACGCTGACCGCGAACCTAAATATTTACCTTACTAACTAGCGTCACCAGTGACACTAATACAGTGATCAGAAAAATGATCGCTTAGTGACACTGGTGACGGGGGGTGATCAAGGGGTTAAAACTTTATTAGGGGGGGTTAGGGGGGTACCCTAGACCTACAGGGGGCTAACAGTATCTGTCCTACCACTTCTAACTGTCACAAACTGACACCAATCAGTAATCAGAAAAAAAAAAAAAAAATACTGCTTGGTGTCAGTTTGTGACAGGGGGGGAGGGGTGATTGGGGGGGGATCGGGGGTGTTTTATGTGCCTGGCATGTTCTACTGAGTGTGTGTGTGTGTGTTTTGTGCACTTACATGGGTACGTGATTCTGCCTGCCCGTGCCATTCTGCCGCAGTATATCTGCGTTAGGCGGTCGGCAAGTGGTTAAAAAGCCTGAAGGCAGAGATTGATTTTCTGGGTCCTGTACGTGGCTAGGCTCCCAAAAAGTCCAACACATGTGGTATCCCCGTACTCAGGAGAAGCAGTAGAATGTATTTTTGGGTGTAATTCCACATATAGCAATCGCATGTGTGAGCAATGTATCATTTCAGTGACAACTTTGTGTAATTTGTTTTTGTTTTTTTGTCATTTTTCAATCACTAGTGATAAAAAAAAAAAGAAAGTAATAGTCAATTAGCTCAACATGCCTCTTAGCAATTTCCTTGGGGTGCCTACTTTCCAAAATGGGGTCATTTGGGGGGGAGGGGGGTTGTACTATACTGCCATTTTTGCACCTCAAGAAATGATATAGGCAGTCATAAACTAAAACTTTATTTTCACATTTATTCCTATTACAAGGAATATACACATCCCTTGTAATATAAATAAGCAGGGCAGGGCCTCTTTAATGTGAGATCTGGGGTCAAAAAGACCTCAGATCTCACATTTACACTTAAAAGTAATAAAGAAAAAAAGTATCCCCCCCCCCCCCCCCCCAAGAAAAAAAAATGGGCCCTTTAAGACCAGAGGGCGGAAGTGATGTTTTGCATCGCTCTGGTCCTCCAAGGGCATGGAGTTGAGTCCTCACTCGACTTCCCGCCCATCTGTACACGGGATCGCATCGTCTCCGCTGCTGATCTCTCTGGAAAGCAGCGGAACTGAATAGGAAGCAGCGGGAGGTGAATCCGCCGCTGGGTCCACTTTTATGTTAAAGCGGACCGCCTTCCCTTTAAAAATATACTGGGTTATGGCAGCTATCTGCTGCCATAACAACGGTATATATCGCCAAAGTAGCGACCTATATACACTGTGAAAAACAAAGCCTTGGGGGGCACAGCCTAACTATGTGTACATTAACCACTTCAGGTCCGGAAGGATTTGCCCCCTTAATGACCAGACCATTTTTTGAGATACGGCACTGCGTCATTTTAACTGACAATTGTGCGGTCGTGCGACGCTGTACCCAAACAAAATTGACGTCCTTTTTTCCCCACAAATAGAGCTTTCTTTTGGGGGTATTTAATCACCTCTGTGGTTTTTTTTTTTTGCGCTATAAACAAAAAGAGTGACAATTAAAAAAAACAAAAAACTATTTTTACTTGCTATAATAAATATTAAAAAAAAATTAAACATTTCTTCATCAGTTCAGGCCGATTTGTATTTTTATAAATTTTTTTTTTTTTTTTTTTTTACACCACAAAAAAAAAAAAAAATCGCAATAAATGTATATTGATTGGTTTGCACAAAAGTTGTAGCGCCTACAAAATAGGGGAAAGATTTGTGACATTTTTATTATTTATTCTTTACTAGTAATGGCAGCGATCTGGGATTTTTAGTGGGACCCAGACATTGCAGTGGTCAGATTGGACACTTTTTTTGGGACCATTGACATTTATACAGTAATCAGTGCCAAAAAAATGCACCAATTACTGTGTAAATGTCGCCGGCAGGGAAGGGGTTACCACTAGGAGGCGAACAAGGGGTTAAATGTGTTCAACTGTGGGGGCAGTGTAGTGACTGGAGGAGAAGAGAGATCGCTGTTCCTAATTTCTAGGAACAGACAATCTGTTTCTCCTCTCCTGTCAGAACGGGGATTTGTGCGTTTACTTACACAAAGTCCCCATTCTGACTCTCATGCCCGCGATCGCGGGTGGCCAGCGGACATCGCACCTGCCAGGCCACGTGCATCGGGTCCCCCGCCGTGCATGCGCCTGCTATGGCTCTTAAAGGAACCAACGTACAGGTACAGGGATTCACGCAGGGGAGCCAACCTGCCCCCGTAAATGAGCCGGCCGGGAAGTGGTTAAAGATGGTGCTGCTATAAGACCATACAAACAGAACAAGATTATAGCGCATACATACTAAAATGTGATTAAATCCTACAAGGGTATTTAAAGCACCTGAACATAAGTAAATTTGGTCACACTATATGGCCAAATAGTGCTTAAGCCCACTACTGCGTCAAAGTAGCCCATTTTCAGTGGGTCCTACACTAATCAGAATGAAAGATCCCACTTCTCAACCATGGGAGAAATGCACACCTCTTTATGGGAGAACTAAAAGGACTCCTATAACTCAGGTGATTAGAAGTAATGGTGGGGGTTGATGGAGTGCTCCATCCCAAGGGGTCTGGTCAGGACCCATACAACAGACCAAAAAAGACTTGGGGGCCACACCCTAACTATGCATCACAATAAAGATGGTGCTGCTATAAGACCATACAAACAGAACAAAATATATGGCGTGACCAAATCCCAATATTTGCTTATTATGTTTAGGTGCTTTAAATAGCCTTGTAGGATTTAATGACATTTTTTATATGTGCACTATAATCTTTTGTTCTGTATGTACACGGTGGGTGGTCCGAAAGTGGTTAAATTACAGACCTCAAGATTTTTTATGCTATAGGAAGAGGAAAGGGAAAAAGCCCAGAGGGTGTAGGGGAGGATGGGGGAAACACTCCAAAAAAAAAAAGGGAAAAAGATAGAATGTGCAAAAAAGCTTAACTTAAGTTGTACTGTTTTAACTGACTTGGAAAATGAGGTTTTAAATAAAGGACGCAAATATGCTCCAGCTAGATCACAAAATAAATTTGATACTTTTATGAATATCCTACAATTTGTAAGGAAACTGGCTGTCAAATGCCATTTTTAGTCTAATCCTATTAGGAATAGTAATTAAGAGCAAGGAGATAAAATAATCCATACTGGATTAAAGAATGCTTCACTCTTTTGTGTGGTCATGCAATAATGTAGTTGTATGAAATTTTTTTCACACATACATTCTATATATCTCTTTCTATCTGAAAATTGATTAACCCTGATGTACTGACATCTCATTTCTTGAGGCCTGATAATGCCAGAACAGTACAAAATATCCCCTAAATAACCCAGTTTTTTTTTAAGTAGACAGTCCAAGGTATTTAGTAAGAGGCATGGTGAGTTTTTTGAAGTTGTCTTTTTTTGTCACAATTTTTTGGACAAAGAATAAAAAGATTTTTTCACATACTTACACCAGCGCAGTACAGAGCCATCAGACAACTGGTGTGGTGGTGATCAGGGACACTGACAGGTGACAGACAGTATGTAAAAAAAAAAAGAACATTGAAGAAAATTGTATCCACTTTTTTTTAACATACAGTGACTAGAAATAGTTTTACCATAGTAAAACTGTACTACTCTGGGGCGGTGATCAGTTTTTTTTTTTTTACACACTATGACTGCTTAGAACTGTGCATTTTACAGTTAGCAACCATTTTTCCTGAATGAAAACGCATTCAGTGTTTACTAGTGTGATTAGTCACAGCTAATCATATGGTACAGATGGGCTGACTGTGACCAATCACAGAGCTCATCATAATAGTATACAATGAAATGCATGTAAAAAAGCCTTTCCTTGTGTACATCGATCATTGGATCTGCGGTGATTGGTCACATGGTACTGGCAGCAGTACAGTGATCTGTCATTCACAGTGTCTGGTGGGCACGGCCAATGACATAACGCCGGAGCACAGCTCGTAGAGCACGATTCTGGGAGAATGTCATGTATCTGCAATTGGAAAAGCCCACTATTTTAACAAATGTCTCCTTACACAGACATTGTTCTTCAAAGTGTTTGGGGGAGAAAAACATTCAGGTGTAGTCCAGTCACTGTATAGAATAGGTTTAAAGTGGATGTAAACCCTTACATATATCCAGTGAACAGCCTCAGATGATACAGAGATTAAAAAAAATCTCCCTACATAAGTTTTACTTGTATATCTGCTGTCTTCGGCTTTCTACACTCTTTAGAAAGTGCAGCTCGTGTTCCAAATCTTGTTTCCTCTTCCAGCAGTGGGTGTGCAGTCTTGGCTAATACTGTGTGTGAGCTGATTGGAGGAAAAGCATACCCTTCCCCCTCCTCCACATAGGCAGAGGAACAAAGAAACTTGCATAGCTGCAGTCTGAATAGAGAAGCTCTCTGATTGTCTATCTCTAAGTTCCATCCCCGGCACAAAATTTCCAGCTGCTTTTATCTCATGTGTTGACAAGCTTATGCTGATAACAGAAAAACGGAGCAGCAGAAAGACACGGCACTTAGGGCTTTGGAGAGAGATAAGTAAACACATAGATATATGTGCCTAGGTCAAATTACATAAATGGGGTTTACAACCACTTTCAGTAGGGAGTGCACTGTAAAGGTTTTTATGGTCTGACCATATTTCATGTTACACCTATATTTATGGTGTAACAAAACATGGTTTTACAGTACATAAAGAATAGATGTTACAGTGTAATTTGGGTGAAATATACATTTTGCTGGGTGTATTGAGCTCAGGCACAGCGGTGCAGAATTTCAGAGAGCTGTGTTTATCATCTACCATAGCTCCCAGGGTAGCCAATGGTTACTGACCAGGAGGAGAGTTCCCAGCCACAAAGAGGAAGGTGAGCTGGAGTTTTGCGGTCACATGACCGCATCAAAAAACAGTATTCAGGAGCAAATTTATTACAAAATATAAAAAACACAAATATAAATTAGTAAAGCCATAATGTCAGATAGTGTAATGCACGTGCATTCTGTAGAGGCTGACCTGTGTCCTGCAGGAGCTCATTTTTTTATATAAGAAATTCTTAAAGTGCTGCAATATTTAGAACTCCGCAATTTCTAAATGTATTCCTTTCAGCTACAGTTAAAACAATAGGAATCTCTAAATGTGTTCTTGTGTTTGTTACAGAAGTAACACTGCTGTAACTTACATTCCTAATTTAAATACAGAAAAACCAACACAAGCACGAACTATTTATACATTATATGTATTTAACAACGTTTTAGAGCACAAACAAAAAACACAAGGTTTCACAGACATTTTTGTGAATGAGCACGATTAAGAAACCTATACAACTACATTGCCATATTTATAGAAAAAAAAATTTTTTGAACATAGTTCATGAAAGAAGTTCTTCTTGCTGCTCAACTGTCAGCCAGCCAATGCCCCCAGGTTCATCTGCATTGAAAAGTCAGGCTATAAAAGGATTTGGTTAGAAGCAGCAGGTCTGAATAAAAACCTTCAGAAGAGTCGAAGTCCAGCTTTGATTTGATTCAATTCATTCTGACTCCAGAACATATTTTCAGATGGCATATTCTGGGTGCTGCAAATAGATAATCAAACAATGTCATTTACATTACTCTTAACCGCGTAAAAAAAAAAAAAAAAAAACAGAACAGCTTTTCTATCTTATGACCCCTGGGACTGGCTTCCACAGCGGTCACGATCGGGACCCCATCCCACTGGCTCCTAAGAAGAACATGTGACAGGGAACGGTCGTGAGCAGGGAGCACACAGCGACAACCTCAGCCATGGGTGCATATGTGTGGTGGCTGGGCTTTACAGTGGTTGTTAAGCCACTATCTCATCTTTATATCATCCCGGCAGATAAAAAGCTGTATCCTAGTGCCTGTGCTTTATTTAAAAAAAAAAAAAAGCTGATTTCTACCTGTTTTCACAGCATCTCCCAGTGATCACATGACTCCAGGCTCTCTGTTCTCCCTGTCTGATAGCCCCAGCATGCAGGGCCGAGATTCCCTGGGGGGACTGGAGTCATGCGATCGCTGGAAGATGCTGTTAAGAGGTAGAAATCAGTTTTTGTTTTTTTGTTTTTAAATAAAGCACAGGCACTAGGATACAGCTTTTTATCTAACAGAGGTGATGATATAAGGGTCAGATAGTTTTGAAGCAGCAGGGAGAGAAGAGCAACGCTAGTGAGAGCTGACAGGCGGGGAGGGGAGATCGAGGAGAGCTGCAGATAGCAGTAGATGACGGAGGCACCTACCACAGTGTCAGGGCTCAGTAGCCCTGATATATCGTGGTCAGCATACATAGTAGAGGGCATAAGCAGGCAGGCAGGATCAGCCAGGTGTTACAGGGGGCCAAATTACACAGCACAAGCACCGTGCTGTATAAAATGCTTTAAAGGAGCAGGATCCATGTTTTTTTTTGGGGGGTGGGGTGTGTGTTAAATGCTTTAACTTTCTCTGCTGTCGCACTCGTGTTACATGGACAGCAAGAGGTTAAGAGATGCTACTGAACAAGAAAAACAACTATATACTAGCGATGGGCTATGTATTTTAGCTACCCCTTTTTTCTGTGCACTTGTTGACCCGATTCAGCACCGCTTTTATTCTCCTCAGTGGAAAACAGAATCCCATCCATGTTTATAAACTCACTTACAAAGCACTTTAGGAGGTAATGATGTACTACATCATGCAGCACAGGGTATTGCCATCTTTCTCCATAAAGATACATAATGCAGTTTTATTTTACACATCAATTTTCTTTATTTTTAGGATCAACATGTACCTAAGGTGGAATTGGGAGAAGTGGAAAAAAAGGACAGGAGGAACAGCATATACATACAGATGGACCAGGGATGTCCAGATTACAAAAAAAAAAAAAAAAAAAAAAGTGTCAAGACTGCATGTTTGCTCCTTACCACATCCCAATGCTCTGCCCATTCTTCCTGGCCTCTGACTCCTGTTGTTCCAGGACAGACATCATAGAGTAACTATCAATCAAAAGGCAGTTGGGGTCCTGCCTCTGCCCTGGCACCAGTCCTAGTGGGTACTCGCTCCACCTAACAAATTCTGCAAAAAAAAAAAAAATAATAGCAATGCGCTCTGTCACATTTGTTTCTCATCCAGTGTCAAAGTGGTTTAACAATAAATCAAACCACAATTCTCCATAATAAAAATTATAAATATATATTTTATGGAACACACCCACCGAGACCTGGTTTTGCGTCCCTGTGTAACACTCCTACTTCCTTTCTAGTATTCCCCCCCCGCCCCCCCAAATGAATCTCTCAGAGTAACTCTCATAATTACTATTGTCAGGGGGACAGAAAGTGAAGGTATCAAAAGGTATCAATACGATACTGTTGGCAGCAGGATAAGAGGGGGACTCCCAATAGAAACTCTTGTACTGGTGACAACAGTCAAAAGAAGGATTTTGTGTAACTTCCTGCTGCATCTCCAGCAGTACCATGGACAGCAATAAAAAGCCTGGGCTGTATGAAAACGGAAAGTCAAAGTCAGGCTAATTGTTGAAAGCCCAGATTAATTTATTAAATCATAAATATTTAAAAATGCAAGCCAAAAGAATTTTGGGAGTTCTAAAGTACTCCGTTTATAAAAGGCTTCACAAGAAAACGGAAAATTGTATCATACTTACCTTAATTTTCCTTTCCTGGTGCCTATCCATGGCAGCATACTGGTGATAGAGCTCCGCCTCGACTCTTCCCTCAGGACTAGTGAATAGCATAAATTAAAAGGCATAGTCCCTCCCCCAACATTCTCCGTAAAATAGAATACCGAGGGTGGGAGCGTATGCTGCCATTGATAGGCACCAGGAAAGGAAAATTATGGTAAGTATGATACAATTTTCCATTTTCCTGGTGCCTCCATGGCAGCATACTGGTGATAAATAACTAGCTGACACAGGTGGGATAATGCTTAACAATAAATGTTTAATTAGAAAGGGACATTGCAGCCTGAACTGCCCTCCTTCCGAACTCAACAGTCGCGAGAGCTCCGGGATCAATATGGTAGTGTCTGAGGAAAGTATTGTGAGAAGACCAGGTGGTGGCCCTGCACACCGTCTCCAATGAAACATTAGCCCTTGCTGCCCAGGAAGTTGAGACTGCCCTTGTAGAATGAGCATTCACTCAGGATGGAGGCTCCATATTCTTCACCCTGTAGGCCTTCTGGATTAATTTTACAACCCAAGATGCCAAAGTTCTGATGGAAGCTTCTTTGCCCCTGTATTTACCGAATGGTAAAATGAAAAGTGTCTCAGAGTTTCTGAAAGGCCTGGTGGCATCTAGGTAAGCCCTGAGCAATCTGGATATGTCCAGCTCATGACAAGATTCCGAATCTGTTTCATTGAATACTGGTAGTGCCCAAGGTTCCAAAAGGTGGCTTGGGGTAGCGACCTTAGGTGTGAACCCCCGAATCGGGCGAAGCTCCACTCTATCGGGGAAGAAAGAGATGTGGTCATCACCTATCCCTAAAGAGTGAAGTTCTGAAATCCTTTTGCCAGATGTAATGGCTAGTAGGAAAGCCGTCTTCAGTGCCAGGTTCCATATTGCTACTTGTTCCACTGGAGCAAAGGGATGGTCAGATAGGACTTCAAGGACCAGGAACAAATCCCATTTAGGAAAAGACCGTCTGACAGGTGGGCGAATCTTTAATACTCCTCTGAGGAAAGTGACTACTAAAGGCTGCACCGCCCATCTTTTATTTGTTGCGGCAAAGACTGCTGCTACCTGCACTTTGAGGGAGCTTAGACCAAGCCCCAGATCAAGTCCTGTCTGGAGAAAACCTAGAACATTTGACGTAGAAGGAAGGATTGGATCAAATTAATTTGTGGTAGCAAATTACAAGAACTTCTCCCATATTCTTGAATATATGGCATTGGTTGCCGGCTTCCTGGCTCCTAGGAGGGTTGTTATGACCCCTGGGAAACATCCTAGGTACTCGAACCTTCACCTCTCAAATTCCAGATTCGAAGATTCAACTTCTGAGGGTTTGGATGAACTAGACTGCCCTGTGCCAGAAGTTGAGGAAAAGGAGGGATCCTGATTGGAGAGCTCACGCTGAGGCGCATGGCTAGAGGAAACCAGGGTCTCTTCGGCCAATTTGGAAGTACTGCCAGTACTTGGACTGCCTCTCTGAGAAGCCTCAGGAGAAACATGAATATTAATGGTGGAAGGGAACAGGCACAGCCGCCCCTTGAAGCTGGAGTGACGTTATGAAGTGTTTTAGGGCTTGAGCCTTCAGCAGAGGATGGAATCTCTGTTCCCCACTACCATACCAGTGCCCCCAATAGCAAGCCGCTTGCTATGGGGGCACTGGTGCACACTCCCAAGCAGCCACAAAGCTGAAGCTTGACCACCACCCCCCCCTGCTCTCTCTCTGATCGCTGGCTCATTGGCTTTGATTTCAAACAAAAATCAATACAGTGCTTATTGATTTTTGTTTGACATTTTTGAGATTTTAGCACCTTGTGGACAGCAGCTACAGGTCCTTATCACATATATGCCGTTCATATTCACAACATAGCACGAGTATTTATGGTTTATCATTGGCTTTAACAGCAGTGGGAGCCAATGGCTCCTTCTTCTGTCTCAGCCAATGAGGAGCCATAGAATGCATGAAGGTAAAAAGCCTTTACAACCACTTTAAGGTGAAAGGAAGAGACAACCTTGGGAAAGCCAGCTTTGACGTGGAGGAGGAGTAAGGGGGGGGGGGGGCTGTCATTTAACACTGTGTATATGCCTGCATGTGTGACTCTATAGTCACATGGGCTGCACAGATAAGAAAAAGGAGGGAAATCAAGATCTTAGAAGGGAACTGAAATTGAGCATGCTCTGTAGAGAACACCAGCTGGTCTACACAATCCCAGGTTACAGTGGGGACACAATGAAGATGGGAGGGACAACAGAAGGTAGGATCAACCAGGTATATTTCACTCTACACAAAACAAATGCTTTAGTGGCTTTGTGAGTATGCACACTCTGTAATATAGCATGTAATGGGTTTTTCATAGGCTGGATTTAACGATACTAAGTACACATTATATTGCAAACAATTTTAAAGGCTTGGCATGTTGGATATCTATTTACTCAGCACAACCAAGTTTAAAATTTTACCAACATAGGCAATACCCCTTTTTCTGAGGGTTAAGGCTACAAGAAATTGCTTGTTGGGGCTTCTGAAGATAAACCGTTTAATGGTCCCCCACGTTCTCTTCATTTTTCCTTTTTTTTTTTTTTTTAAATATATTAACAAATTGCAAACAACGGGTTTTCTACCACAGAAACGAACCCTGGTCATGCTTGGCCCTTATTATAGATGTTATACCCATTCTCATGTACAGTATATTGTTTCTTTGTTTTGCTTTTCTATGAATCAATACTGTGCTGTGACCAATCACAGCTAATCACAATAGTGAACACCGAATGAATGGATTTCATTCAGAAAAAATGGTTGTTTATAATAACAAGGAAATTTACCATTAGAAGCAATCAGTGCATTTAAAAAAAATAAATAATAATCCTGATTACCACCCCGGAGTTGAACATTTACTATGGCAATACTCTACTGCTCTGGTCACAGTATGAAAAAAAAAAAATAAAAAAAAAATAAAATAAAAAAAACATACTGTCACCAGTTCCTGATCACCGTCACACAAGTTATAGGATGATGTTGCACTGCACTGGTGCAGTTATTAAAATTTGTTTATTTTCCAAAAAAAAAAAGAAGGGGAAATTTGTGCTGTTCTGGCATTTTCAGGCCTCAAGAAATAAGTATATCAAAACTGATCGATTTTCAGCTCTACTCTATATACCATAGTTTGTGGATTCCAACTTTCCTAGAGACTAATATACACTTGGGTTATTTTCAAAGAAATGTAGCAGAATACATTTTGGTACAAATTTATGAACATAGATTATTTGCAAAATGTTATAACAGTAACGAAGAAAAATGTTTTGTTTTAAAATTATTTTTTGTTTATTTTGGAAAAAATAAAAAAATACAGTGGTTATAAATACCACCAAAAGAAAGCTCCATTTGTGTGAAAAAAAAATAATAAAAATTTCATATGGGTACAGTGTTGCATGACTGCGCAATTGTCAAAGTATGACAGTGCTGAAAGCGGAAAATTGGCCTGGGCAGTAAGAGGGTGAAAGAGCTCAGTATTGAAGTGGTCTCTCCTTCCTCTGCTATCTGTATCTGTCACTTCTGGCTGTCTTGCCCACACCAGGCAATCTATGGTGATCCCACTCTCTACCCCAAGCATACAGTAGGTGACTGACAGCCTCAGATGTGCATGTTTCTCTATGAGACTGTGCAGAGGGGCGTGTGTCTATTCCCTCTACGTGCTGTCAGATTACACTCAGCTCTGTGTTAGAGGTCGACCGATATGGGTTTTTCTGTGGCCGATGCCGATAATTAGAAATCGGGGCGGCCGATGGCCGATATATATTGCTGATTTTTGCGACCAATATTTTAGGCCGATTTTTTTTCTTTTTCCTTCATCTCAGAAAATCTAGGGTGGAGAGGTGGGGGAGGAGGTTATTGTTTAGGGTAGAGAGGTGGGGTGCAGCCCATCAGTGTCCATCAGTGCCCACCAGTGCAGCCCACCAGTGCAGCCCACCAGTGCAGCCCACCAGTGCAGCCCACCAGTGCCCACCAGTGCAGCCCACCAGTGCAGCCCACCAGTGCAGCCCACCAGTGCAGCCCACCAGTGCAGCCCATCAGCGCCGCCCACCAGTGCAGCCCATCAGCGCCGCCCACCAGTGCAGCCCATCAGCGCCGCCCACCAGTGCAGCCCATCAGCGCCGCCCACCAGTGCAGCCCATCAGCGCCGCCCACCAGTGCAGCCCATCAGCGCCGCCCACCAGTGCAGCCCATCAGCGCCGCCCACCAGTGCAGCCCATCAGCGCCGCCCACCAGTGCAGCCCATCAGCGCCGCCCACCAGTGCAGCCCATCAGCGCCGCCCACCAGTGCAGCCCATCAGCGCCCACCAGTGCAGCCCACCAGTGCAGCCCACCAGTGCAGCCCATCAGCGCCGCCCACCAGTGCAGCCCATCAGCGCCGCCCACCAGTGCAGCCCATCAGCGCCGCCCACCAGTGCAGCCCATCAGCGCCGCCCACCAGTGCAGCCCATCAGCGCCGCCCACCAGTGCAGCCCATCAGCGCCGCCCACCAGTGCAGCCCATCAGCGCCGCCCACCAGTGCAGCCCATCAGCGCCGCCCACCAGTGCAGCCCATCAGCGCCGCCCACCAGTGCAGCCCATCAGCGCCGCCCACCAGTGCAGCCCATCAGCGCCGCCCACCAGTGCAGCCCATCAGCGCCCACCAGTGCAGCCCATCAGCGCCCACCAGTGCAGCCCATCAGCGCCCACCAGTGCAGCCCATCAGCGCCCACCAGTGCAGCCCATCAGCGCCCACCAGTGCAGCCTATCAGTGCCCACCAGTGCAGCCTATCAGTGCCCACCAGTGCCACCTCATTGGTGTTCATCAGTGCCCACCAGTAGAGCCCACTGCCAACCAGGGTATCTCATGAGTGCCCATCAGTGCCACCTTATCATTGCCCACCAGTGCAGCCCATCAGTGCTCACCAGTGCAGCCCACCAGTGCAGCCTAGTGCCAACCAGTGCATCGCATCAGTGCCCACCAGTGCATCGCATCAGTGCCCACCAGTACCAACAAGTGCATCACATCAGTGCCCACAAGTGCATCACATCAGTGCCCACAAGTGCATCACATCAGTGCCCACAAGTGCCAACCAGTGCATCCCATCAGTCCCAACTCATCATCACCAGTACAGTCTGATAATGTAATTCACTGCCACCTCAGCAGTGCCCACCAGCGGAGCGGTCCCGGCTCCGTTCCGTCCCCTTGTCTGGCCAAAGACAGCTCCACTCGTCTGACGTGCTGCGCGCCTCGCCTCTGGACTACAATCTCCAGAATGCAGCGCGGCCGGTAACAGCCAATCGGCGGCCGCCGCTGCCGACTTCCTCCATGGAAAAAGAAAAAGAAAAGTCAGCAGACAGCGCCCGTGATAGCAGTCGTTTAGAATAGACGGCAAGCGGCCGGGGGTGATTTCCACCCAGCACGCCCATTGCCTCAGATACCTCACAATCTGCCCTTTTCCCATAATAATCGGCCGATGCCGATTTCTTTAAAAAGGCAAAATATCGGCTGATATATCGGCCAGCTGATATATCGGTCGACCTCTACTCTGTGTTGTGCAATGTGTGACCTCAGAACCCCACCCCTGCCTTCTGAAAGCTCAGAAATGCCATCTGATCTGTGAACTTGGAAGGCTGTGGAGGAGAGGGGACTAATAATAAACAGGTACAGCTCATGTGGGCTTATGTAAGGGGTATAATGACTTTAAAGGAGCACCTCCAGGTAATCTTGCTCCCCCAACTTCAATGTTGTATAGGAGTATGCCCTTAGGTTGCTAATCCCATATTTAATGTAATAATGCTTTTCAAAGACAATACGGCATGCAGTTTCCAAATGTTAAAGTAAATGTGAACCCTCCCCATTCACAATAATACAACCCATTCATTTTAAAATAGAAATGATGATAGGCAAAACATTTGTGTGTACATATAAAAAACATTAGAAATATTTTCCCCATTTTTAAAAAGTGATCACATACCCTCTGTTCTCAGTTGCAAATGAGCTCAGAGAGCTAGGGGAGGTGAAAGAGCAGCACACTGGTCTTCCCGATGAAGGAATGTGCAAGGAAAAGGGGGGGGGGGGGGTGTCAGCACAAGTCTAATCATTGAGGGAGAGCAGACTGAGTTCCCAGCACAGCCAGAAAACTGACCACTCTATGCTCCTATGCCTAGTGTATTCAGTTTTTAATAGGAAAGCAGAGGAACACCAGGTATTTCACATAAAGGAAGCAACAAAAAGAGAACAGGATACTTTTACATACAAAAACATGGTACAGCTGGCACATATCAGGAATATGAAAAGTTTAGATAACGTTCTTTAAGTATGCAGACCTTAATTTTCAATTAAATGCAAGAAAATAATTTTCATTGGGTCTTGGTTAGCTGGTGGGGCCAATGTTGGGGAAATTTGTATTGCGCAAGCCTTTGTAAGTGTATGACTGGGAACAGTTTCTCTCCCAACAACCACTTAGTGTCCCCCTTCCCTGTAGCGTGTGCCTTATACATCCAAGCAAGACTTGGATTGGTTGCTAGAAGGCAAAGACATGCAGGCTAGTGGGAAAAAAACTCTACCTACAAGGACATTTGTGTTAGGCTTTAGTAAAGGAACTAATGAGTGAATACCTGAGCTGACACTCCACGCTGAACCCTCCAATGCAGCTCTTCTCTCAGATGCAGTTTTGAGATTGATCATCTCTACATATTCTTCCTCATATGATTCTGTGATCATATCCTCATCCTCCATGGGCTCACTCATATCTTCATCTTCATCCTCATGCGATGATCTATCCCAATGGTTGGAAACTTTGACCTTTGACTCCTGCTTTATCCTCCACTGCAGGCTCTCTACTGTGTATATAGGTTGGTTGCTGTAGTCTACAGAGACATCTGTGTCTTCGTTCTGGGTGTATATGGAGCAGAGGCACAGAAGCTTCTCTTGGGTGGTTGCAGGCAAGCGAGGCTTCATATACAAAAAGATTCTGGTAGAGAGGGATAAAAAAAAAAAAAAACACATGTAAAATTCTAAACATACATGTTTTCCTCTTTTTTGCGTAGAACATGTCTCCACTGCTAGAATTTTTACCTAACTCTCATCTTTTGAAGTGCCCCTTCATCTGCTCAATGCAGCCAAAGATATAGGGCTTTTGCCATCACCTGCATCAAAGGAACCAATTTGAGCAACACAGCAATCAGGCTGGTAAACAAAACTGCCTTTTCTTAGAAAGGCATTGCTGCTGTAAATTCCGTGTTAGCTAAACAGGAAGGATCCTGGTTCAGGGAGGCTGCTTTATATTAGGTCTCACAGCAAGCAATCCAAATACATTTAATTCTACTGTGCATATTGGAGGTTTCAGAAGGGGAAAAAAAACAAACAAGAAGTGGATTGATATGAAGTAATAGACTGTACTAGTTTCACATTTCACTAAACATAAGCTCTACTACTGTACATAACCAGCTCACTTACAGCCTCAGCAGCTGTGGTGTTGTCTGGCATGGAAACTCCAGGCACTTCTGCATCAGCTGTTTCCACTGTAAATACACTCTGTGATTAAAGAGCTTCCATTTGCTTTTCACAGTTGCTTGGGTGCGGGAAGGGACTGTGGTTTTTCCGTCTAAAAAAAAAAAAAAGGGGGGGGGGGGGGGGAAGTTATTTGTAGGAATTTCATGTTCACAAATTTTTCCAAATATCAAAAACAAATGCTTAGGTTTTTATACATTACATGGAAAGGGGTGTGTGAAAGTTTTACTAAATTATTTTGAAATGTGCAGCTAAGCATTTTTAAATTAAAAATAAAGTTTGGAAAAGAGAATTTTTGACTTGCCGGTAAATTCCATATCTTAGAGTACAGAACACAGTATTCAGGACAGGGCAGGCATAGTATCCACACACCTCGTTATAGGCCCATACCTTCAGGCGATCGGACACTGGCAAAGATCTTGAGGACATGGACATGCCCCTCCAAGAGCTGCCTCCCCTGTAACGGTGCTTCAAACCTTGAGTCTTCGTTTTTTTTTGCTAGTGTCCACAGGTAATGGACCTTTTCACCCTTGCGGAGAATTTACTTCTAGCTTTATGACTATTTGATCTTCAGAATTTAAGAAGATCATGAATTCTCAAAATATGGAGTCTACAGGTAAGTCACAATTCCTCTTAATCACACAGTACAGGAAACAAGTATAGTATTGATAGACCCCGACACCTCACCAAATCTTCGCTACTCATGGACTTCTCAATGCCTTCTGAGTTATGTGATCCTATTGTGACACTCAGAGATGTTTTTTCTGCAGTGGGCTGGGCAGGTTCAGTGGGTAAGAGAAGATGTATTCCTGCTCCACCATGATTTACAGAATGTGCTGGAGAGCACATACAACCTGAAGGCTAAATGTCTGACCTGGAGAACACAATTATTCCTCTAACTACAGATATAAAAAGGTTGCCATTCATAAGGATGACGCCAACATTTTTAAAGCAGAGGATCTTGAGAACAGACTGCACAGCAACAATATTAGGATAGTAGGCCTCCCTGAATAGTTGAGGGTGTTAATCCTTCGGATTTTGCTGAACACTGGGCATTTGTCAAAGAACACTTCTCCCCTCTATTTGCAGTTGAATGTGCACACAGGGTAGCTGCCAGTCCACTCCAGGCAACCCTCCAAGGCCCTTCCTTGTTCGCCTTTTTAAATTACAGGTGATAGGGAGAACATCTTACGCAGAGAACTAAAGAAGCTAATCTTTAGATGGGTCTAAGGTCATGTGCTTCCCTGATTTTTCACATGAAGTCCAAAAATAAAATTTCAAGTGTAAAAAACACACCGATTTGGGTTATTTTTTTTACCAAAGACATGTAGAAGACTACATTTTAGCCTACATTTATGAAAAAAAATTGCTTCCAAAATTTTATAACAGGAACTAAGAAAAAAAAATTTTTTTTTTTGATTATATAGAAAAAATTAAAAAAAAAAAAAATTGATGATTAAACACCACAAAAAAGCTCCATTTGTGGTAAAAAATTATATAAATTGAATTTGCATACAGTGTTGCATGACCGTGCAATTACCAGTTCGAGTAGCAAAAAATGCCCTGGTCATTTTAAAGTTTGTAGACTTTTTTCTTACACATTAGCTGCATGTGGAAAACAGTGCCAAACACCTTTATAAAATCCAAGTAATACTATATCCATAGCCACTCCTTTGTCTAAGTTTCTGCTTACCTCCTCATAACAAGAAAGAAAATTAGTTTGACAACTTCTGTCTTTCATCAAATCAAGCTGTCTATTTTTTTTTGTGTGTTCTTTTTACCAAACTCCCCCAGTATTTTCCCAACTGAAGAAGTTAAACTAACAGGTCTGTACTTACTTGGTAAAGACTTTGATACCTTTTTTTAATATAGACACCACATTGGCTTTAGGCCAGTCCAGTGGTACTATGCCAGTCATTAAAGAGTCCCTGAAAATTTGTTATTTTGTTATTGGGATGAGGATGGGTCAGTTGTTTAAATTGATCTCATGGAATGTGAGGGGAATGAATGATCGTTTAAGGTTACTTTCAGACTGATAAGGTGCAGATTGACTGCACTACAGGTGCAGCGCAGCTTACCTGCGTGTTTGTTACGCTTTCCCATAGTTATATTGTGTCCTGTGGTTATGGGAAAGTGCAGCTAACCTGCTCCAAACATGCTGGTAAGCTGTGCTGCATCCTCGTTGGGGTGAAACTGCACCACATCAGTCTCAAACACACTAAAGAGACAATGGGGGTTATTTACTAAATAAAAATCCACTTTGCACTAGAAGTGCACTCGCTGTAGATCTGAAGGGGACATGCAAGGAAAATAAAAAACAGCATTTTAGCTTGAACACGATTGGATGATAAAATCAGCAGAGCTTCCCCTCATTTCAAGTCTTCCCCTCAGATCTACAGCGACTGCACTTCCAAGTGCACTTGCAGTGCAAAGTGGATTTGCCTTTAGTAAATCAACCCCACTATGTGTTTAATTATGCATCCAATTTTTCACCCTTCTTGATCTGCTGGCAAGAAACGCTTGCAACCGTGGATACCTCCCACTTCCTTGAAAGGAGGTTTATTCAAACCGCTTACTTCGGTTTGGCTAACATTTTTTTCTCTTCTTTACAGATCTGCTCCCTATTCATATTTTGGTTGTGGGTGACTTTAATAATATCCTCGATTATGCAGAAGATAGATTATCTTCTCTACAATTTTTCCCTTGTGGACTCATTGGCTCCACTTGGTAAGCTTTGTCGAAAACTGTCTCTAGGGATATTTGGAGATTATTACACAATGACTCTCAATATACTGGTTATTCTAAAACACATCATTCTTTGTCTCTAATAGACATGGCGTTGGGTACCTCTGAGCCCCTCCCTTAGGTCAATGTCCTTATGATTGTACCCAGGACGAATTTGGATGAATTTCCCTTGGTTCATACTATGGATCACGGGTGCGGTGGTCCCCGCATCTCATGGCGTTTAAATCCATTCTAGTTATCACTTTTTCAATCACCAAAAACTGGGGGATTCTCTGGACTCCTTTTTGTTTCAATGCAGAGTCCGCTACACAGTGTGTAATTTGGGATACTCTCAAAACCCATCTCTGAGGTATCCTCATTAAACAAATTAGCTCTAATAAAAGCTCTACAAGAAAGGAGATGGGAGGAGATGACTATAGCTGTTACAGAGGCTGAAGCCAGGTATGTTCATGACCCTACTCCACATAAAACAGATCTGATGGTTAGAGCTGCAATCTCACTTACATCGTCTTCTTGATAATAAGACTAGACACAATGTTTTCCAAAAAGGTCTTATGTGGGCTGAGTGTAAGAAGGCAAGTAAGCTTTTGGCAAAGACTGCCAGTTCCCAAACAGTTGTATGTCAGTGCTCTTAGGGACAGCAATAGGCTCTTATACATGCAAACTGTTGACATTCTTAATCTATTCAAGGACTGTTATCACAATTTGTACTCTGTTAATGTTTATTACACCAATAATGAATTAGTTACCTCTTAAGAAGATATCACTTCCTGCACATTCATCTGCTGATCTTACCTTCCTAAAGTCTCCAATCAAACTGCAGGAACTGGAAGTGGTGATGTGCAGCTTCCCCAGTTGCATGCATTTATAGCATGTCTTTTACAAAACATTTTGTTAAATAACGTAAAAATAAAAAACTGAAATAATGTGGCTGCATAAGTGTGCACACCCTCTTCTAACTGGGGATGTAGCTGTGTTCAGAATTAAGCAATCACATTCAAACTCATGGTAAATAGGAGTCAGTACACACCTACCATCATTTAAAGTCCCTCTGAATAAACCAAAATAAAGTTCAGCTGTTCTAGTAGGTCTTTCCTGACAATTTCCTAGTCGCATCCTACAGCAAAAGCGATGGTCGGCAGAGAGCTTCCAAAGCATCAGAGGGATCTCATTGTTAAAAAGGTATCAGTCAGGAGAAGGGTACAAAAGATTTTCAAGGCATTAGATATACTATGGAACACAGTGAAGACCGTCATCAAATGGAGAAAATATGGCACAACAGTGACATTGCCAAAAACTGGACGTCCCTCCAATTGATGAAAAGACGAGAAGAAAACTGGTCAGGGAGACTGCCAAGAGGTCTACAGCAACATTAAAAGGAGCTGCAGGAATATTGGTCAAGTACTGGCTGTGTGGTACATGTGACAACAATCTCCCGTATTCTTCATATGTCTGGGCTATGGGGTAGAGTGGCAAGACTGAAGCCTTTTCTTAAGAAAAACATCCAAGCCTGGCTAAATATTGTGCAAAAACACATCTGAAGTCTCCCAAAAGCATGTGTGAAAAATGTGTTATTGTCTAATGAAACCAAGGTTGACCCTCTTGGCAATAATTCCAAAAGATGTTTGGTGCAAAAACAACACTGCACATCACCAAAAGAACACCATACCCACTGTGAAGCATGGTGGTGGCAGCATCATACTTTGGGGCTGTTTTTCTTCAGCTAGAACAGGGGCCTTAGTCAAGGTAGAGGGAATTTTGAACAGTTCCAAATACCAGTCAATATTGGCACAAAACCTTCAGGCTTCTGCTAGAAAGCTGACCATAAAGAGGAACTTCATCTGACAATGACCCAAAGCATACAGTATCTCACAAAAGTGAGTACACCCCTCACATTTTTGTAAATATTTTATTATATCTTTTCATGTGACAACATTGAAGAAATTACATTACATTGAAAGTAGTGAGTATACAGCTTGTATAACAGTGTAAATTTGCAGTCCCCTCAAAATGAAGACAATACACAGCCATTAATGTCTAAACCGCTGGCAACAAAAGTGAGTACACCCCTAGGTGAAAATGTCCAAATTGGGCCCAAAGTGTCAATATTTTGTGTGGCCACCATAATTTTCCAGCACTGCTTTAACCCCCTTGGGCATGGAGTTCACAGCTGGCCACTGGAGTCCTCTTCCACTCCTCCATGATGACATCACAGAGCTGGTGGATGTTAGAGACCTTGCTCTCCTCCACCTTCCATTTCCGGATGCCCCACAGATGCTCAATAGGGTTTAAATCTGGAGACATGCTTGGCCAGTCCATCACTTTTACCCTCAGCTTCTTTAGCAAGGCAGTGGTCATCATGAAGGTGTGTCTGGGGTCGTTACGTTGGAATACTGCCCTGCGGCACAGGCTTCGCAGGGAGGGGAGGATCATGCTCTGCTTCAGTATGTCACAGTACATGTTGGTATTCATGGTTCTCTCAATGAACTCTAGCTCCCCAGTGCCGACAGCACTCAAGCAGCCCCAGACCATGACACACCCACCACCATGCTTGACTATAGGCAAGACACACTTGTCTTTGTACTCACCTGGTTGTTGCCCCACATGCTTGACACCATCTGAACCAAGTTTAGTCTTCAGACCACAGGACATGGTTCCAGTAATTCATGTCCTTAGTCTGCTTGTCTTCTGCAAACGCTTGTCTTCTGCAAACGCTTGTCTTCTGCAAACGCTTGTCTTCTGCAAACGTTTTGCGGGCTTTCTTGTGCATCATCTTTAGAAGAGGCTTCCTTCCGGGATGACAGCCATGCAGACCAATTTGTTGCAGTGTGTGGCGTATGGTCTGAGCACTGACAGGCTGACCCCCCCACCCCTTCAAACCTTGCAGCAATGCTGTAGGCACTCGTATGTATATTTCCCAAAGACAACCTCTGGATATGACGCTCAGCATGTGCACTCAACTTCTTTGGTCGACCATGGCAAGGCCTGTTCTGAGTGAAACCTGTCCTGTTAAACCGCTGTATGGTCTTGGCCACCGCGCTGCAGCTCAGTTTCAGGGTGTTGGCAATCTTCTTATAGCCTAGGTCATCTTTATGTAGAGCAACAATTCTTTTTTTTCAGATCCTCAGAGAGTTCTTTGATATGAGGTGCCATGTTGAACTTCTAGTGACCAGTAAGAATATGAGAGTGGTAACACCAAATTTAGCACATCCGAGACCTTGTAGCGCTAACAAGTCACATGACACCGGAGAGGGAAAATTGCTAATTGGGCCCAATTTGGACATTTTCACTTAGGGGTGTACTCACTTTTGTTGCCAGTGGTTTAGACATTAATGGCTGTGTGTTGAATAGTTTTGAGGGGGCATCAAATTTACACTGTTATACAAGCTGTACACTCACTACTTTACATTGTAGCAAACTGTACATCCAAATCAAAAAAGGAATGGCTTCACCAGAAGAGGGTTAAAGTTTTGGAATGGCCCAGCCAGAGCCCAGACCTGAAACGAATTGAAAATCTGCGTAGTGATCTGAAGAGGGCTGTGTACAGGAAATGCCCTTGCAATCTGACAGGTGTGGAGTGTTTTTGCAAAGCATAGTGGGCAAATATTGTCAAGTCAAGATGTGCCATGCCAAAATAAAATCAAAAGGTGCTTGAACAAAGTATTAGTTTAAGGGTGTGCACACTTATGCAACCACATAAAATAATTTTTTTTTTATACTTCTCTCCACCTAAAAGATTTCAGTGTGTTGTTCAACTAAGTTAAACAGTTGTTAGGTAACATTTAAGGTGGAAAAAGTTCTGAAATTATTTAGCTTTGTCTCATCTTTTTACATCACAGAAACCTGACATTTTAACAGGGGTGTGTAGACTTTTTATATCCACTGTATGTAGATATGAAAATAGGCAAAAAGGAGTGAATAGAACCCAGTCTTTGATGTAGATGTATATCAATCAACATCACCTGAAAAGCCCCAATTTCCTTTTATAGTGTTTATATTAGTTAGCAGGGATGTGGTGCAGTAAAAATCTGTCTATGGAAATACAGAAATCCAAAAAAAAAAAAAAAACACATGCACTCCTGTTCACTTACCTGCCCCTGCTCTGTGGTTGGCAGTCAGAATTTCAGAGATCCAGCAGCTAAGGTAGTGGACCTTGGCCTGTGCATTATTTTCCTTGCACCTGCTTAACTCAGAAAACATTTTTTCTAACATCACCTGAGTGAAAAGGTGGCTGTGCAAGACCTTCAGAAGTGGCTGCCAGAAACGAAGAAGTGTGCGAGGCAGGTATAGGTTGTCATCTGGGTCTGAAAGTAGAAATATATAATAAAAGTAGTGATATGTAAATACAGATAAGTCTTAAATATGTAGTACACGCAGATAATTAAAAGAAAAAATGGAACTACTGAATTTGCCTTTACGTCAGCCTCCTATCATTCTTGGCAAAGCAGCTTGCTCACATGTGCCTACAATGTTACTGCACTATTTTGCTTACAGTATCTCACAAAAGTGAGTACACCGCTCACATATGTGTAAATATTTTACTATATATCTTTTCATGTGACAACACTGAAGAAATTACACTTTGCTACAATGTAAAGTAATGAGTGTACAGCTTGTACAACAGTGTATATTTGCTGTCCCCTCAAAATAACTCAACACACAGCCATTAACCGCTGGCAACAAAAGTGAGAACACCCCTAAGTAAAAATGTCAAAATTGGACCCAAATAGCCATTTTCCCTCTCCGAAGTTCAACATGGCAACTCATGGCAAATTACTCTCTGATCTGAAAAAAAGAATTGTTGTTCTACATAAAGATGGCCTAGGCTATAAGAAGATTGTCAAGACCATGAAACTGAGCTGCAGCACGGTGACCAAGACCTTACAGCGGTTTAACAGGCCAGGTTCCACTCAGAACAGGCCTCTCCATGGTCGACCAAAGAACTTGAGTGCTCGTGCTCAGCGTCATATCCAGAAGTTGTCTTTGGAAAATAGACGTATGAGTGCTGCCAGCATTGCTGCAGAGGTTGAAGGGGTGGGGGGGTCAGCATGTCAGTGCTCAGACCATACACCGCACGCTGCATCAAATTGGTCTGCGTGGCTGTAGTGTCCCAGAAGGAAGCCTCTTCTAAAGATGATGCACAAGAAAGCCTGCAGTTTGCTGAAGACATGCAGACTAAGGACATGGATTACTGGAACCATGTCCTGTGGTCTGATGAGACCAAGATGAACTTATCTGGTTCAGATGAAGTCAAGCGTTTGTGGCAGCAACCAGGTGAGGAGTACAAAGACAAGTGTGTCTTGCCTACAGTCAAGCATGATGGTGGGAGTGTCATAGTCTGGGGCTGCATGAGTGCTGCTGGCACTGGGGAGCTACAGTTCATTGAGGGAATCATGAATGCCAATGCATACTGTGACATTCTGAAGCAGAGCATGCTCACCCTTCTCTTTGGAGACTGGGCCACAGGGCAGTATTCCAACATGATAACATCCCCAAACACACCTCCAAGACGACCACTGCCTTGCTAAAAGAGCGAAGGGTAAAGGTGATGGACAGGCCAAGCATGTCTCCAGACCCAAACCCCATTAAACATATGTGGGTCATCCTCCAACGGAAGGTGGATTAGCGCAAGGTCTCTAACATCCACCAGCTCTGTGATGTCGTCATGGAGGAGTGGAAGAGGACTCCAGTGGCAACCTGTGAAGCTCTGGGGAACTCCATGCCCAAGAGGGATATAAGGCAGTGCTGGAAAATAATGGTGGCCACACAAAATATTGACACTTTGGGCCCAATTTGGACATTTTCACTTAGGGGAGTACGCACTTTTGTTGCAGCGGTTTAAACATTAATGGCTGTGTGTTGTTATTTTGAGGGGACAGCAAACTTACACTGTTATACAAGCTGTACACTCACTACTTTACATTGTAGCAAAGTGTAATTTCTTCCATGTTGTAACATGAAAAGATATGATAAAATATTTACAAAAAATGTCAGATACGGTATGTATGTATATATACACACACACACACGCACATACATACACATATATACATGCATGTATAGTCAAAACTTTTCCTTTTAGCTTTCGTTAAGAGTAGGAAAAGGGTAAAACCAGCTTCAGGCTTTGCTGACTGTCCTGTTGGAGACATTTCCCCTCACTTCCTGTCACCAAGAGGCATCAGGAAGTGAGAACACTTCCCCTCTTAGACAACGGTCACAGAACAGGTGTCTCCATTCCATAATTCCCACCTGTTCTGATTTCAAACTGTAAAGTTTTTGGTGTAAAAATCTTCCATCAATTTCTAACTTGGTGACAATAGCCACCCGGACCAATGAAAGGTGAATCTTAAAAGAGACAAAGAAAGCAATAAAAAGGATATCTAGTCATTCCCTATTTTATCCAAAACCAATACAACAATTAAATACCAGGGGTAAGACTTTAGAAAGGTGTTGTCACTTTGTCCATGCATGGCAACAAAGCAGAGCTTTTGGAGTATGGGGTTAGCATGTGACCTTCTCCAAGTGACAGTGCTTTGGCCCAATGAGGGAGGAAAAGCAGCAGGAAAATAGGAATTTTTGGCTTACAGTAAAATCCATTTCTCTGAGTTTATTGACAGACACAGCGCTTCATTATTCAGAACCATAGGGTTATATTGCCCCCTGCAGGAGTAGGACACTAGGGAGAAAAAAGACTTGGCTACGCCTATGGGCAGTCCTAGGTGATATACACCCCCCTCTCTGCTATAGGCCTTCAGTTTAGGAACAAGCAGTGTCAGAAGCATCAAAACTCCTTATAGGGGTGGGTGCTGTGTCTGTCAATGAACTCAGAGAAATGGATTTTATGGTAAGTCAAAAAATACAAATTTTCTCTTTCGTTCATTGACAGACACAGCGCTCCATTATTCAGAACCATAGGGGCATCCCAAAGCATTGCCAAACATGAGGGGTGGGACAACAAAAAATCCCAAGGCCAACACAAGAGCCAACCAGGTAACAGGAGCTCAACACAGAAACAAACTGGAGACCAACCTGAAGAATTTCCCTTCAAGAGGGAATAGACCCTCTAAACAGCAGCCTGCAACACCTTGCGGACAAAAGAAAACATCCTCAAATGCCAGCACATCCACATTGTAGAATTTTGTGAAAGTGTACACCGACGACCAAGTGGCTGCCTTGCAAACCAGAGCAGCCATAGCCTGATGATGGAAGGCCCAAGAAGCAACAAGGAGCCAAGCAGAATGTGCCATAACGGGGAAAGAAGGAACCCAACACCTGATAGAAAAGACCAGAGTCATTGTCTGTCTGATCCATCTAAAAAGGTCGAAGAAGAAGCAGACAGCCCCTTTTTTGACCCGTCCGTGATCACAAACAGCAAGTCTGATCTCCGAAAAGGCCCTGTGACTGCTAAATACACCCGAATCTCCCAAACACATCCAGGGCATGTAAGGTAAATCCCTTAGGACATTTTAACCTGGGACACAGGGAAGGCAATACAACGTCCTTAGTCAAAAGGAAGCAGAGGAGGGAACCACAGACAAGGGCGAAGAACCACTTCATCTTTGTGGATTACCAGGTAAGAAGTATGACATGGTAACACCTACAGTTCCGACACTCTGCCAGCAGAGGTGATAGCAACCAAAAAAGCCACGTTCTGAGACAGAGCAAGCAGCGGGACCCTCGGAATATTTCCAACAGGAGGCTCCTGTAGAACTGAAGACACCATGAGTAGATCCCACAGCAGTAGAAGCGACCCCACTGGTGGAGGCAGATGTCCAACCCTTTGATTAAAGAGTATGCACCAGGGAGTGCGAGACTAGGGGATGCCGAAGAAAACCTTAATGGTACTCAAGGCTAAGTTCTGCTCAACCCCTCCCCGTGAAGGAAGGTTGAAATCTGAGCCACCAAGAAAGAATGAGGGTAAATGGCAAGCGCCTCACACCAGCATATGTATGCTATCCATGTACGGTGGTAAATCTTCCCAGAGGAAGGCTTCCTAGTCTTCAGCAGATTCGTCAACTTCCGCACCTGGCTCATAACAACGAGGCCTTCAAAACCAGCGACTGAAGGAGGATGGAAGATCAGCCCTTGGGACAGTAGAACCTCCCTGAGAGGCAGTCGCCAAGGGACATCAGCGACCACACGCACCAGGTCAGCGTACCAAGACCGACAAGACCATCCAGGCCCACTAGAATGACCGGAATCCCTTCGGCCTCGATCACACGCAAAAGCCGCGGCAGAAACTTGAGGAGAAGAGACCTAGATCCAACTATTTTGGCTCCACAGAGCCACCAGAGCGTCTGCAGTGTCCACCAGAGGAGCCTGTGACCTTGCCAGAAAACTCAGCACCGTTCCGTTAAGCCGGGACGCCAACAGGTCTACCTCGGGGGTGTCCCATCGGAGACCACTCCGTGGACCAACACTGGCCGACTTAGGGAACCGTCTGATATTTTTCCACTCCTAGAATGCATACGGTGGAGAGGGCTGGAACAAGGCGTTCTGCCCATCGGAGGATGCTGGCTACCGTCAGGGCTACCAATACTTTTCTCCGCCCTGGTGATTGACATAGACCACCGCTGTGGCATCATCTGACTGGATCAGTACCAGGGCCTCCGAAGTCGACGTCCATGATCCATACATAGTTTGATCGCTTGAATCGGCAGTCCAGATTCCTCCAGCGTCCCTGAGCAGAACCCAGTCCCAGGACACCTCCCCACCCGGACAGGCTGGCATTGGTGGTGACCATTGTCCAATACAAGGGGAGAAAGGATGTGCTCTACCGAAATCCTGGAGAGCGAAGCCACCAGACCAGGGACCCCCGGTTTTCTGGCTCAGCAGAATCTGATAGCCCAGGGACCTCGGGCACTTTACGCCAGGATCTCACTTGAAAGGAGCTTGTATGGAACTGCCTCGAAGGTAGATACCATCAGGCCCAACTCCCACATGCAGGACTGCAGGGAGGCCCACCTACGAGACAACAGTAGTTTAAACGCAGCATGCAACTTCGGGAGTTTGTCCAGAGATAGAAACAGTCTGGCCAGAGATGAAAACAAAGTCAGGCCCAGATAATCCAATTTTCTGGAAGGAGCTGGAGCAGACTTCAGGTAGTATAGAAGCCAACTGAAAACCACACAGGGGGGCACCGGCTGAAACCCCTCACAGGGGGCACCACTGGGCCCTTCACAGGGGGCGCTGGCTGAAGCCACTCACACGGGGCATCAACTGAAGCCCCTCACAGGGGGCGCCTACGGAGGGCCGACTCAAACAACCCCCCCAAAAGGGATCGCTCTCAGAGCCCCCACAGCACCATGCCCCTGGAAGAAGGCATCCAGCGTGGCCGTGTGGACTAGCAGGCCGTGGCCTATTAGGCCGCGGCATAATTTTTTGGCCGCCCGCCACGAGTTTACAGGTCCGCAGGGGAACTGGACCAGGCTAGAGCCGAGAAAGGAGGGTGGATGCCCGCAACGGAAAGTGGCGGCCTCGACTGCCCGCTCGAGGGCCGCCCCACACATCTCCTGGTCGGTAGGCCACGGCCACAAAATTTTCGTCCGCCCACCGCGAGTGCTCAGTAGGTCGCAAAGCCGCGGCCTAAATTAGTGGCCTCCGCAGGTGGGCGCTTATCTGCAGATGCTTGGTCACCCACCCAACCATTCAGCAGGTGCCAAGGTGTACCCCCCACAGTGACAACCCTGGAGGGGAGGGGGGATGGACAGAGTGTCCGAAGCACCTAAGCCAGAGGCCTGGGCCTCACCCTGGGGGGGGGGGAATGTGGAGGAGAATCCCAGAGAGACCGACCACCCCAGGGAGTACCAGCGCCCCACACCACTCCAGGTGAGAGAAGGGGGCACCTTACTTACCGCTCCAGCGAGTGTGTGGGTAACGCCCCCAGACAGATCCTCCTCGCCATCGAAGTGGGGGGCTGTCGGCCATGAGGAACGCTGTGACTCAGTACAATACCCGGTCGTATGCGACCTCGAGGGACGTTTAACTTGCAGGGCCAGCACCTGTCCAATGGGGCTATGTCACGGCCGACCTAGGGTGTTGCTGTGGTCTGCACGCGCTCGCTGGCCTGGGGAGACCACTGGATCTTAGTGTCCAGCCCACGCCCAGTCTGGCAGTTGATTGTAGATCTCACAGGAAAAAATCCAAGAGAATAAAAGTAGTTTAAAAAAGCAAAAACAAAAAATTGCCAGGACTAGAAATTCCAGACAGGGAACTAGGTCCTTACTCCTGACTAGGCAGAAAAAAAAACTGAAGGCCTATAGCAGAGAGGGGGGTGTATATGACCTAGGACTGCCCATAGGCGTAGCCAAGTCTTTTTTCTGCCTAGTGTTCTACTCCTACAGGAGGGGCTGATATAATCCTATGGTTCTGAATAATGGAGCACTGTGTCTGTCAATAAACGAAAGAGAAAACAGTCCACCCCTAGTTAAGCTCTGGCTTAAGCCACATTCACACTGGAGATGTCAGCTATGGCAGCAAATTAATCACAGGTGGTTCTGACAGCTGCAGCCATCCAGTCTGTACAATGCAATGACAGGCTAACAGGGGACGCAGCTGTCTGCCACTCTTCGTATGAATCTACAGATCCAGCAGTCTTAGACACAATCTGTCTGTATTCAGGGCCAGTCAACTAGCCTTAGCTGCAGGGAACTGCTAAATGTGCAGATATATTCGAAGATTGGCAGACCGCTGCAGCTCCTGTCAGTCTGTCATTGCTTTGCACAACCTGAGAAGCCACAGCTGTCAGGAACCACCTGCAATTTTATCAACAAGAATCTGCAGATTGCTGCTGCAGGAATCCTATGCAAGACCCAATATTACTTAAAGTCATACTTCCTTTAAGTCCCGCTACCTACCTTCTTGTTCGATCCTCAGCGTTATCAGCTGCTTTGCAGTAGGTATCATTAATCCATCATCCACAAGAATATCAACTGCTGTATGACAGCTAAAACAGATAAGAACATGTTTGAGCAGAAATAAATCACACGGTCTTTTAGAAGATTTAACCATTAGAGTTACCCTAACATTCCCTGTGCAGCAACAAAATAAAAAAAAAAATCCATCTTTACGCATATTTAGGCTTCTGTATCTGATAAAAGTCAATTGCTGACATTAGAAACATTCCATCCATATATTGTATATAGACTTATTAACCACTTCAGCCCCAAGCCTCTTTACACTTGTTGACAAGTCAAATTAATTTTTTTTTTGCTAGAAAATTATTTAGAACCCTTAACCAATATATATTTTATTTTTTTTTTCTAACACCCTAGAGAATAAAATGACAGTCGTTGCAATTCCTTGTCACACCGTATTTGCGCAGCGGTCTTACAAGCGCACTTTTTTTTGGAAAAAAATACACTTATTTGAATAAAATAAAAAAGGCGCATGTGCAGCAGCTCCTAAGATGGCCGCTGGTCACTAAAGCTCCGCTCCACCACAGCCCTGCATTCGCCACCAGAGCACACAGATCGGTCCCCCGAGCACCAAACCGGGATATACGAGCGGGGGAGAACCCCGAGAACCCGCTGAAGATAACGGCACAAGCCAGGAGGAGCCTCACGAGCCTGATGACCACGGCGCCCGGCCCGGTCAGCTACGCTAAGATGGCGGCGGCTCCACGAGGCACCTGCAGCATAGGGGATGCTGACGAATCCATTGCGGATCAGGATGCACGGTCACCACTATCACCAGCTACCGACTTCCCACCTTTGCCTCTGGGTGGATCCACTGAGTCTCTGCTGGGCAGACTGCAGAACGGCCTCCCCTCCACCCCTATGATAGACCTGCACACAGGCCTTCTGTTGTCAGTGACTGAAGCTACCACAGCCACCCCTATTCCCACAGACTTCCCTTCCATGATGGAAGCTTTTTCCAACTGCTCTCCAAGAGCTTGGCCCTGAACGCAGCCCAAATAACCTCCTCCATCCATGCTGACCTGCAGCAATTGGGGCAGCGAATACACGATTGAAAAGAGGGCTGATCAAGCTGTTGAACGCATCAACCAAAATTCAGACAGAATACAAGACATGCAAGACCAACCCGAAACAGCTTTTGCCAAAATCGACGACCTCGAAAATCGTTCGAGACAGTACAATTTTCGAATTCGTAGTCTCCCCGAAACTGAGAAAGATGTACATACTGCGGTGAAAACCCTGCTGAAGGACCTCATACCTGATATAGCTGAACATCGAACGGAGCTGGATAGAGCCCACAGAGCACTGCAACCCCCCCCCCCCCGTACTGATGGTCTTCCAAGACATCATTGTGAAGCCCCACTTTTTCTCCGTTAAGGAAGAGATGATGAGAAGAGCCAGGATCAGATAATCTAAAATTACTGGGCCACAGAATCCAAATCTTCGCAGGCTTGTCACCATACACGGTACAGAAGAGACGCTCTCTCAAACCGTTGCTCCAACTTTTGACCGAGAAAGCTATAACATACCGATGGTCATTTCCACTGAGACTGAACTTCTCCTACAGAAATAAAAGTTTCGGCTTTTCATCGTTTGCAGAAGGAGAACGCTTGCTACTTCAATTGGGTTTGATGCCACAAGAACCAGTACACTCCCAGACAGGAAGGAGCACCCCATCATCAACAAAGCGTCCACCTCCGGCGAGTCCTCTGCAACCTACCTGGCTCAAGCAGAGCTTTAAACGCTCTAAAGAAAACATCCCTCTATGAAGTCCGAGATCCCTCTAGGATCCTATCTCGGATCCGGGACTTTACACTTCCCTTTGTGCCTTTCCTCGGTCCAGACGGATCTTTCAGGTTTCACAACCTCCCACTGAGATGAAGTCACCAGGATGACACTGACACTCTTGACGCGGAGCCAACCTTTAGCAGGCTCACTGAACATTCAGAACAAGAGGCAGCCTACTATATTCCACTAAAGGGCGGGGGTGGTGGGTAGAGGGAAAGGGGGGATCTGTCCTTCTGATAGCCCGGCTCCCTTTACAACCTGAGGCAATCTTTAACGGAATGTTATTCTTGGACACACGTCTCCCCTCAACTGAACTGAAATATACGCTACGGGCGCTAGCAAGGTGCTAACAAATTTTGTCTGAAGTATTGAAATGTTCACCTTAATTAAGTAGCACAGGCATGGGGGTCGAGCATCACTGATCCTATTAGAAGGCTGATACTCCCTTTAGGCTTTCTGGGTTCGCAGCCTATACGTGGCCCTGGGCTTTGTTTACCTCCCCGTGAATAGCCCGATTTCTCCCCCCTGGGCCTCTTGGAGAGTGGGTGGGGAACCCGGGTGGAGAGGGCACAGACTGAAAAGTCCTCGGTTTGTTATCTAGGTTAATGTTGACCTCACAGTTGGAACGCTCTGTTCTCTATGTCATATTAGGAGATAGTTTATTAGATTGTCTACAGTTGCATTATATTACAGGTGGTGGGGCCGCGGTGGTCTCAATGCACCCCCAATAGGTTCCAGGAGCACCATTCATGCCCCTGGTTCCCTGGCTGGCCGCCCTTAAAGGGTTAGGTATGGCTAGTTCATCCTGCCCCGGGATATGGGGGGGGGGGTCTGGGGACCACCGAGTTTTTATTTTGACTTTGTTATAATTTGTTACAGGAATGTTTAACGATACAGGTCAATGTAACATCTATGTTCTCTCTCCTCTCTTTCACCCCTTTTATTTCCTTCTTCTACACTATGCTTCTGAGCGCTCCCAGGCTCCACATTCGCCTCCGGCCTCTCCTCCTAGGTCACACCTCCGCAATTAACACACCCTCTCTCCTACCTGGAGTGGACTCCCCTCATCAGTAAGGTAAGACGCATTTTCTAAGCTTAGCACCACTCCGACAACAACATGACTGATGAGCCCAACATGACTCCCACCCTTAATATTATCTCGCATAATACCCAGGGTTTAAACTCTCCCATCAAACGTAGAAACCTCTTCCAACTTTATAAGTCCATGCATGCTGACTTCCTCTTTCTACAAGAGACCCACTTCCCCATATCTTACCAAACCAAATTCCTGCATCATCAATTCCCTCAATTTTTTCTCTCCTCAGCTTCCAACAAAACAAAAGGCGTTGCCATTTGCTTGGCCAGACATGTTAATCTATCCCAGCCAGAGACGGTGTCTGATCCTATGGGATGTTACATTCTGGTCTCAGGGAACATTGATGGGGAATTATACACGTTCGTCTCCTATTATGCCCCCAACAAGGGTCACAAGCATTTTTTGAATCCTTGATGCACAAACTCCGCCCACACCTAAAAGGCACAATTTTCTTTGGTGGAGACACTAATACAGCATTTGATTTCTCCCTTGACTCAACTAGCTCTGGGAAGCCAAAACCCAAATGACCCTCCAGACAGAGTCCAAATAGCAAAACTACTGAATGAAGAAGGCTTAAAATCGATATTTGGAGGGAAACCAACCCTCCTAAGGACTACATGCATTACTCAGCACCCCATGACTCCTATGCCAGGATAGACCACATCTTCACTCGCCCCTATAGCATCCCTCTGATAGCGAGATCCAAGATTGTAGATTCACCCCTTTCGGACCACTCGATGGTCACTTTGATTACGAAAAAACCCTTGGGGTGTAATTACCCCCCCCCGCTGGAGACTGCAGGAAACCACTCTCAGTGACCCAATACAGTGCTCCATTTTAGAGGATTCCACTAAGGAATACTTTAACATTAACACAACCACTGATATCTCACCAGTCAGTTTGGGTTGCACACAAACCGGTAATCAGGGGGAAACTAATACAAATGGCAGCCAAACTTAAGGCGGAACGCAAAGCAGATACGCTTAACCACTTAAGGACCGCCTCACGCCGTTGTACTCCGGCAAGGTGGCACGGGCAGGCAGAATCACGTACATATACATGATCTGCCTCCCGCGGGCGGGGGGTCCGATCGGACAACCCCCCCCCCCGTGCCCGAGGCGGTCCGCTTTTGACCAGCGGCGATCAGAGGTGAGGGGGAGACCATCCGTTCGTGGCCCCCCCTCGCGATCGCTGCCGGCCAATCAAATCATTCCTCTGCTGCTGTATGCTAAACAGCAGCAAAGGAAATTATGTCATCTCTCCTCGGCTCGGTATTTTCCGTTCCGGCGCAGAGGAGAGAAGACTGCAATGTGAGTGTAAGACTACACACTCACACAGTGGAACATGCCAAGCACACAAAACACCCCCCTTTACCCCCGATCCCCCCCTAATCCCCACCCCCCCCGTCACACTGACACCAAGCAGTTTTTTATTTTTCTGATTACTGCATGGTGTCAGTTTGGGGCAGTTAGGGTTAGCCCCCTTTAGGTTTAGGGTACCCCCTAATCCCCCCTAATAAAGTTTTAACCCCTTGATCACCCCCCGTCGCCAGTGTCGCTAAGCGATAATTTTTCTGATCGCTGTATTAGTGTCACTGGTGACGATAGTTAGGGAAGTAAATATTTAGGTTCGCCGTCAGTGTTTTATAGCAACAGGGACCCCCATATACTACCTAATAAATGTTTTAACCCCTTGATTGCCCCCTAGTTAACCCTTTCACCACTGATCACCGTATAACTGTTACAGGTGACGCTGGTTAGTTCGTTTATTTTTTATAGTGTCAGGGCACCCGCCGTTTATTACTGAATAAAGGTTTAGCCCCCTGATTGCCCGGCGGTGATATGCGTCGCCCCAGGCAGCGTCAGATTAGCGCCAGTACCACTAACACCCACGCACGCAGCATACGCCTCCCTTAGTGGTATAGTATCTGATCAATATCTGATCCGATCAGATCTATACTAGCGTCCCCAGCAGTTTAGGGTTCCCAAAAACGCAGTGTTAGCGGGATCAGCCCAGATAGCCGCTAGCACCTGTGTTTGGCCCCTCCGCCCGGCCCAGCCCAGCCCACCCAAGTGCAGTATCGATCGATCACTGTCACTTACAAAACACTAAACGCATAACTGCAGCGTTCGCAGGCCTGATCCCTGCAATCGCTAACAGTTTTTTTGGTAGCGTTTTGGTGAACTGGCAAGCACCAGCGGCCTAGTACACCCCGGTCGTAGTCAAACCAGCACTGCAGTAACACTTGGTGACGTGGCGAGTCCCATAAGTGCAGTTCAAGCTGGTGAGGTGGCAAGCACAAGTAGTGTCCCGCTGCCACCAAGAAGAAGACAAACACAGCCCCGTCGTGCCCTTTCTGCTGCATTCGCCAATCCTAATTGGGAACCCACCACTTCTGCAGCGCCCGTACTTCCCCCATTCACATCCCCAACCAAATGCAGTCGGCTGCATGAGAGGCATTTTTATGTCCTCCCGAGTACCCCTACCCAGCGAACCCCCCCAAAAAAAGATGTTGTGCCATTCACTAGTTGAATATTAGCGTAGGGTACAGCATTGCACAGACTAGGCACACTTTTACAGGGTCTCCCAAGATGCCATCGCATTTTGAGAGACCCGAACCTTGAACCGGTTACAGTTATAAAAGTTAGTTACCAAAAAAAGTGTAAAAAATATATATATATATATATATATATATATATATATATATATATATATATATATATATATATATATATAAATATAAAATAGTTCTTGTTTTATTGTTCTCGCTCTCTCTATTGTTCTGCTCTTTTTTACTGTATTCTATTCTGCAATGTTTTATTGTTATTATGTTTTATCATGTTTGCTTTTCAGGTATGCAATTTTTTATACTTTACCGTTTACTGTGTTTTAATGTTAACCATTTTATTTTTCTTCAGGTACGCCATTCACGACTTTGAGTGGTTATACCAGAATGATGCCTGCAGGTTTAGGTATCATCTTGGTATCATTCTTTTCAGCCAGCGGTCGGCTTTCATGCAAAAGCAATCCTAGCAGCTAATTAGCCTCTAGACTACTTTTACAAGCAGTGGGAGGGAATGCCCCCCCACCGTCTTCCGTGTTTTTCTCTGGCTCTCCTGTCTCAACAGGGAACCTGAGAATGCAGCCGGTGATTCAGCCAGCTGACCATAGAGCTGATCAGAGACCAGAGTGGCTACAAACATCTCTATGGCCTAAGAAACCGGAAGCTACGAGCATTTCATGACTTAGATTTCGCCGGATGTAAACAGCGCCATTCGGAAATTGGGAAAGCATTTTATCACACCGATCTTTGAGTGGTCAGATGCTTTGAGGGCAGAGGAGAGATCTAGGGTCTAATAGACCCCAATTTTTTCAAAAAAGAGTACCTGTCACTACCTATTGCTATCATAGGGATATTTACATTAGCTGAGATAACAATAAAAATGATTTTAAAAAAATGAAAGGAACAGTTTAAAAAGATAAAAAAAGCAAAAAAATAAAGAAAAAAAAGCACCCGTCCCCCCCTCTTCTTACGCAAAGGCGAACGCAAGCGTCGGTCTGGCGTCAAATGTAAACAGCAATTGCACCATGCATGTGAGGTGTCACCGCGAATGTCAGATCGAGGGCAGTAATTTTAGCAGTAGACCTCCTCTGTAAATCTAAAGTGGTAACCTGTAAAGGCTTTTAAAGGCTTTTAAAAATGTATTTAGTTTGTCGCCACTAATGCACGTTTGTGCGCAATTTTAAAGCATGTCATGTTTGGTATCCATGTACTCGGCCTAAGATCATCTTTTTTATTTTATCAAACATTTGGGCAATATAGTGTGTTTTAGTGCATTAAAATTTAAAAAAGTGTGTTTTTTCCCCAAAAAATGCGTTTGAAAAAACGCTGCGCAAATACTGTGTGAAAAAAAAAAAAAAAAATGAAACACCCACCATTTTAATCTGTAGGGCATTTGCTTTAAAAAAATATATAATGTTTGGGGGTTCAAAGTAATTTTCTTGCAAAAAAAAAATATTTTTTTCAAGTAAACAAAAAAAGTGTCAGAAAGGGCTTTGTCTTCAAGTGGTTAGAAGAGTGGGTGATGTGGGACATAAGCTTCTAAATGTTGTGCATAAAATGCCAGGACAAGTCAAAACCCCCCCAAATGACCCCATTTTGGAAAGTAGACACCCCAAGCTATTTGCTGAGAGTAATGTTGAGTCTATGGAATATTTTATAGTGACACAAGTTGCGGGAAAGAGACAAATGTATTTATTTATTTTTTGCACAAAGTTGTCACTAAATGACATATTGCTCAAACATGCCATGGGGATATGTGAAATTACACCCCAAAATACATTCTGTTGCTTCTCCTGAGTACGGGGATACCACATGTGTGAGACTTTTTGGGAGCCTAGCCGCGTACGGGACCCCGAAAACCAAGCACCGCCTTCAGGCTTTCTAAGGCCGTAAATTTTTGATTTCACTCTTCACTGCCTATCACAGTTTCGGAGGCCATGGAATGCCCAGGTGGCACAAAATCCCCCCAAATGACCCCATTTTGGAAAGTAGACACCCCAAGCTATTTGCTGAGAGGTATAGTGAGTATTTTGCAGACCTCACTTTTTGTCACAAAGTTTTGAAAATTGAAAAAAGAAAAAAAAAAATGTTTTTTCTTGTCTTTCTTCATTTTCAAAAACAAATGAGAGCTGCAAAATACTCACCATGCCTCTCAGCAAATAGCTTGGGGTGTCTACTTTCCAAAATAAGGTCATTTGGGGGGGGGGGGGTTGTGCCATCTGGGCATTTTATGGCTTTCAAAACTGTAATAGGTAGTGAGGAGTGAAATCAAAAATTTACGCCCTTAGAAATCCTGAAGGCGGTGATTGGTTTTCGGGGCCCCGTACGCGGCTAGGCTCCCAAAAAGTCTCACACATGTGGTATCCCCATACTCAGGAGAAGCAGCTGAATGTATTTTGGGGTGCAATTCCACATAGGCCCATGGCCTGTGTGAGCAATATATCATTTAGTGACAACTTTTTGTAAATATTTTTTTTTTTTGTCATTATTCAATCACTTGGGACAAAAAAAAATAAATATTCAATGGGTTCAACATGCCTCTCAGCAATTTCCTTGGGGTGTCTACTTTCCAAAATGGGGTCATTTGGGGGGGGTTTGTACTGCCCTGCCATTTTAGCACCTCAAGAAATGACATAGGCAGTCAAACTAAAAGCTGTGTAAATTCCAGAAAATGTACCCTAGTTTGTAGACGCTATAACTTTTGCGCAAACCAATAAATATACGCTCATTGACATTTTTACCAAAGACATGTGGCCGAATACATTTTGGCCTAAATGTATGACTAAAATTGAGTTTATTGGATTTTTTTTATAACAAACCGTAGAAAATATCATTTTTTTTTCAACATGTTCGGTCTTTTTCCGTTTATAGCGCAAAAAATAAAAAACGGAAGAGGTGATCAAATACCATCAAAAGAAAGCACTATTTGTGGGAAGAAAAGGACGCAAATTTTATTTGGGTACAGCATTGCATAACTGCGCAATTAGCAGTTAAAGCGACGCAGTGCCAAATTGGAAAAAGTCCTCTGGTCCTTAGGCAGCATTATTGTCCGGGGCTGAAGTGGTTACACAATCTGAGGAATTCAGAGCTCTAGCCAGGGCGCATAAACTAAAACCTACCGCGGAATCTCTAGCCAACTTAGATAGGGCCCGGGCTCTCCTCAACCTGACCTTAACGACAGCTGCTGAAAAACACCTCAGGTGGACAGGAGCGAAGTTCTACTCCCAAAAGGATAGGATTGGCTCTAGATTAGCGGTCAAGATTAGCCCCAAACATTGCCCCTTAGCATTCCCCAAAATAAAGCTGAACTCGGGGGACCTAACCCAAAATCCAAGTAAGATCATTGAAGCATGCCTTCAATTCTATGCTGATCTTTATAAACCTAAATCACCACCGGTGGGCAAATCGCGGCAGAAGTTTCTTGACTCCCTTTCGCTGCCATCTTTGGCGGACGATCATAGGGATCTACTAGAGAGCCCATTCAAACAGGCGGAGGTTCTGGATACAATCAAATCACTGAAACTCGGATCCTCCCCTGGCCAGGATGGGTTCTCGACTGGATACTACAAAGAATTCAGGACCACCCTAGCCCCACATCTAAGGAAATACTATGGGAGCAGAGGTCCCAGCAGAGAACCAGGTCACTACGCCAGACCCTAGGCAGACACAACTGGCGTGCCTATGCAGAGAAAGGGTTTATATAAGGCAGGACTGTCCATAGACTGTGCTGAGTTTATTTTATCTTCCTCCTAGTGTCCTACTCCTGTGGGTGGTGATATAACCCTATGGTCGAGATTGAAAGATGCTGTGTCAGTCAATGAACGAAAGAGAAAATGTGTCCATAAAAATCAATAGGTGGGAAATGGTATCTCTTAGAACAGGTAAATAAAAAAGATTTGGGCTCATATTAGAAAAACACAACCCTTGTTTAACAAATGCTCATTTAATACATGACAAAATATTCCCATGGCATTATTGGATTTTCCTCACAGAAAGTTCAGTACAAGTGTACACACACACAAATACACAACCATAACTGAGAAGACAAGTCTAATCTATCATGATTGAATAGGTTGTGGTTGGACAAATAATTTCAGGAGTTCCCATTTTTCATTTGTAGAACTGAAAAAAAATAAACGTACCTGTAAATTTCATACCTTGGGCGTACAGTACAGGACACTTAGTCATAGACAACAGATTATATGCTGCTATCTTTAGGTGACTGGACACAGACAAAAGCTTTTCTGAGAGGACCCTCTGCAGCCAGACTCCTACAGACCCATATCGTTGTTAAACACGGATGTCAAGATTTTGGCACGAGTACTGGCAACTAGGTTGGCTATGGTTATTTCTAGACTGGTCCACTTGGACCAGTCAAGATTTATCCTGGCGAGGTCCACGGCACTTAGTATTAAGAGGCTTTTCCTGAATCTTCAACTCCCAGTGGAAAATTAAAGAAATAGAGCGGTTCTTTCCCTCGACGCTGCCAAAGCATTTGACAGCGTTGAGTGGAACTATCTGTGGGCAGTACTGGCCAGATTCGGCCTAGGAGAAGGGCTTATAACCTGGATTAAACTCTTGTATTCAGCACCAACAGCGAGGATTACAATAAATTATATGTTATCAGAGGCCTTTCCATTGTTCCGGGGTACTAGGCAGGGGTGTCCATTGTCACCCCCTGCTTTTTGCCCTTGCGTTGGAACCTTTGGCAGCTGGGATAAGAGATTCACCGAATATTGTGGGCTTTAGACGAAACCATAGAGAAGATAAACTTTCGTTATATGCTGACAATGCCTTGCTATACTTGGGAGATACGAATGGCTCTCTAGTTTCCGCAATGCAACTCATTGAGCAGTTTGGAGGGTTTTTTGGTTTTGCCATTAACTGACAGACAGTGTGGCCCGGATAGAGGTGGTAGAGTCCTTTAAGTACTTAGGAATTATGGTGACAAAAAGACCCTATGGATTATATAGCCCTTAATCTAAAACCCCTACTACAGAAATTTAAAATTAAATGTGCTGCATGGTGTAAATTGCCGTTGTCAGTCACTGAGAGAGCTAACTTGACTAAGATGATCTGGGCCTCACAACTGCTATACATCTTGCACAATGCCCCGGTGTGGATACCGAAATACTGGTTCCGTTGTATAGACTCTCAATTTAGATCCCTGATCTGGAAAATTAAGGTTGCCAGGATAAAACTTACCACCCTACAATATTCTAAAGACCAGGGAGGTCATACATATTTTTATGCCGCGCAGATACAACACTTTACAGGATGGAATCTGCCTGGTGTTTCAGATCCATTTAAATCCTTACTCATCAGCCCTATGACGACATACTCTGCATTATCTCATATGGAAATGGGATTCCCCATGGTTCCTTCATTATGCCCTACAGTCTGTCTCCTAAAGAAATGCTGGAGTAGTATCAAGCGGAGATTGGGAATAAATGGCTTCCTACCTAGTACACCAATATGGCAGAACAGGTTTTATACAGAACTGGCTAAACTTAGTGGTTACACACAGTGGGAGGCGGCAGGGGTTAGATATTTATCCCAAATTTTTTTATGAGACTGGCCTGAAATCATACGTGAAACAGAGAGGAGTTCCCACTATTAGGCAATTTCCAAAATCAGTATATTCGGTTGAGCCATGCAATCCGATCACAGAGCAATTGCTCATCCCTGCAACTGGTAGAATCAACCATCTTGGAGTCCGTGTTTGATGAAACTGAAAAAAAGGGGTCACCTCTAAAACTTATATGCAAATGCTGGCGCATATACAGGCACCTGATATTCTACCCTGCAGAGAAAAATGGGAGAAAGATATTGGTCCCATTGACGGGGAACAATGGGAACAAATATTGAATGCTGGACCTCTAGTGTCAGTATCTGCGGCACATAGACTGTGACAGATGTTTATATTGCATAGAGTGTATAGGACCCTGGTACAGTTACACCAATGGGGAAGTAGAAACACACCCATATGCCCCAAGTGTCAGGTTCATCCAGGGGATCTCTTGCACATGTTGTGGAAGTGTCCCAAACTGAGATATTGGAACAAAGTGATTGCAATAATCAACTCTGTCTTTCAACTTCAGCTACCCGTGGATCCGCTGATGTGCTTGCTTAGGGCTCTGGATGAGGAATTGTACTTCCCTCATACATACATTGCTCTTATTAGACTACTCTATTTGGCAAGGAAGCTGGTAGCGAGATATTGGCTGTCTGCCCGGGTTCCGGCGAGCAAGCAGTGGATCCAGACGGTTAATGATACACTTATACGGGAAAAGAACACATTCACATAGGAAGTCACCACAAAAGTTCGAGAAAATATGGCAGTGTTGGCTAGGGGCCCCGGAGGTAGCTCCTCTACAACTGGTCCTTCATAGGCTGCTACAATGATGATAGCCTAATGGCAAGAAGCTTAAAAGGTCAATGCTTGCTCTGATTTACATACTCTAGAAAAAGATGTAATAAAATAGTGGTCTCAGCGATAATGAGGGTGGAATATGTATCAAGAGAAACTATAAAATGGCAATGTCAGGTTGAACTGATCTAGAACTAAGTTTTTTCTTTTTGTTGTTCCCCCCCCCCCCCCCTTTTTTTTCCCCCTTTGAAACTATTGCAAAAAAAAGGAGAGAAAAAAAAAAAAAGAGCGAGATGGAAGTTGTATTACGCATGTATGTCAGTTATGATATAGAGAAGTGTGAAAAAGTATTCCATGTATTTGTACAACTGTTCTAGCCATTTTTATGGCCTGTTTGTATACACTTCTGCTTTACATGTATCCTATTCCTTATGTACAATAAATACCTTTTGATCAAAAAAAAAAGCTTTTCTGAGAAAACCCCCAGTGCAACCTCATAACCCCACCCACTAGGAGACTCCAGTTTTGTACCAAAGCAATAAGTAAAAAAAATTGAAGGCACACCAGCACACTATAAGTATCATCCAATGAAGTACATTACCTTTCCTGGGCTTATCTCTATTATTTATATCTGTAAAATCTATTTCCAGAAGCTGATCCTTCTGGCATCAGCATCTTCAACAGTACAGTCACTGCAGCCGCTATGCCTGCCTCTCCCCTCCTGCTCAATCACAGAAGCCTAGGTATTATGACATTTCACAAAATACAAAGGCTTCTGTGAATAGGTAGCAGAGGGGAGGGGCAGGCATCACAGCTGCAGCAACTCTACTGTTAAAGATCCTGGAGTGTCTCTTATCAGAGGAATAAACCTGTCAGATGTAAATAATAGAGAGAAGAAAGATATGCATATTGTTGGACTAAACTCATATAGTGTGCCTTCACTTTTTACAAAGTGGCTAAATTCCTGTACAGTACAGACACAGCCATGGGATGTTACCAAGCAATAAACTGGTGGGCAATAACATAGCAAAACAGCAGCAAACAGGTCCATGGAAAACTAGGTTTAACAGATCCAAAGCATTCATAGGACGGCTTAATTCTGCATGTGGACAAAGCTCAGCCTAGAGATCCACCCAGTAAAAAACTTTGAGAACGTATAAATAGCGGACCATGTGGGACTTACAAATTTGCAAAACGAATGCTTAATGCTGAAAGGCCCGGGAACAAAAAACACATCTGGTGAAATGGGCCACTGTAGTGAAAGGAGGAACCTTTTACTTGAGGGCATAATCACAGGAAATTAGCTGTTTGAGCCACCAAGCTATGGCAAATAAAAAGCAAGACGTCTTTTCAGGGACCTTCAGAAAAGGACAAAGAGCTTGCTTTTCTAAAGGAAGATGTTGCAGTCAGATAGATCCCAACTGCTGTGACCACATCCAGGCAGTGCAGTGAAGTCTCCTGGGGGGGTTTTGGGCAAGACATAAGAAATGGAGTAGAATATCACTGAGGTGAAAGGAAAAGAACACCAAATTGAGGTAGAGGATCTGGTTATAGGACCACCTCTAAATAAAATAACAAAAAAAAAAAAAAAAAGGAGAAAAAAAAATAACCATAATCAACTCAGACAATGGCCACCAAATGACAATCTTATTGGTGAGGTACCCTAATGGGATATCCCAAATCGGTTCAGTTGAAGAACCAAACCTACTAGATTCAGATCCCAGGAGACATAGGAGGTCAAAGTGGGGGATTAACATGAGTAACTCCTTGTACCAAGGTCCTGGAAAAATAAATAAAGAAGAAGTTGGAATTCTAAGGTTTCTAGCACAAAATGGATCAGACAGAAATCAGCCCTTTCAATATTCCCAGAAATTGTAGACCCTATGCCAGCCAGTTAGGCTGGTGTCCATTATTATCACCTTCCAGAAAAGAGACAATTTCCCAGAATCTAGGGCAGATTTGAAAAACAATCATGCCAGAGAGATTTCAGTCTGGCTAAACAGCAGTAGTGAGGATCTGCGCGTTCCACATTGTTAGGATGTTGATCTGCAAGGGTCTCGAGTAGAATGGAGCAAAGGGGACCGCCTCATAGGAGGCTACTAGGAGGTCCAGGACCCTCATGTACAGGCAAGTTGAGGGATGCCAGGTTGTCCTGAGAGTCGAATAGCTGAACCTCAGAGAAGATCAAGATGTCCAAGATCAGCCCCAAATACACTACGCGATTGGAAGGCTGGAGGGCAGATTCCTAGAAGCCAATTTCCCATCCGAAAGTCTGAAGTACCTGGATTGTCTTTTGGATGTTGGAAAACAAGTGTGTTGCTGAAAAATTTAGTAGCAGATTGTCCAGATACCCCATGACATGGGTGCCTTGAGATCTTAGAGCGAGTACGTTGGCAAAGATGCTTGGTTCAAAGGAAAGCCTGAATGCCAGGGCAACAATTAGAAAATGTTTGTCTTCCACAGAAGAGCACACAAATGGTTGGTGTGTGGGAAAGATGGGTATGTGAAGATCTGCATCTTGGAGGTCCATTGAGACTAGAAATTACCCTGAGAGAAGTGATGACAGATATTGCAGACCCCATGCCAACTTTAAGGACACAGAGTTGTCCATTTGAGGAACTTCAAAATGGGGTGAATGCCTCTATTTGGTTTTAGAACTGTGAATAAACCGTTTAAACCTTTCCTCTGCAGGAACTGGGATAAGCATGCATTGTGCCTAAAGTTTTTTTTATCTGGATATGCATTATAGCAGAAAGTAAAAAAAAAAATATATATATATATATTTTTTTTTTTCAAAATTGGTCTTTTTTTTTTTCAAACCACAGGGGTGATTAAATACCACCAAAAAGAAGGTCTGTGTGTGTGTGTGTGTGTGTGTGTGTGTGTGTGTGTGTGTGTGTGTGTGTGTGTGTGTGCATCAATTTTATTTGGGTACAAAGTCGCATGCCCATGCAATTGTCAGTTAAAGTAATGCAGTGCCGTGTCGCAAAAAAATGGCCTGGTCATTAAAGTGACACTAAAGGCAATTTTTTTTTTTTTTTTTTTTAAATAACAAACATTTCATACTTGCCTCTCCACTGTGCAGCTCGTTTTGCACACAGTGGCCCCGATCCTGGTCTTCTGAGGTTCATCGGTGGCTGTCTCGGCTCCTCCCCGCATCAGATAACACCCTGGGAGAGGCGCTCTCCCGGAGGGGTTATCTTGCAGGCACGGTCCAGAGTCCAGCATTAAGTGCCCATCGACGCCAAATGCAGGACTCGGCCCCGCCCCCGACGACCGCATCATTGGATTTGATTGACAGCAGCAGGAGCCAATGGCTGCGCTGCTACCAATCTATCCAATCAACAGCCGAGAACCTAGCAGAGAGAAGGATCGTCCCCGTGGGACAAGTTCAAGGGTTCAGGTAAGTAAAACGGGTGGGGTAGGGGGGGGGAGAGTTAAACTGGGGGCCGGTCACTGCCAAGTGTTTTTTCACCCTAATGCATAGGATGCATTAAGGTGAAAAAACACTTACCTTTACAACTCCTTTAAGGGGGTAAAATCCTTACGGGCTGAAGTGGAGGAGCCATCCTCAGCAAAAACAGTAGGGTGTGTGTGTGTGTGTGTGTGTGTGTGTGTGTGTGTGTGTGTGTGTGTGTGTGTGTGTGTGTGTGTGTGTGTGTGTGTGTGTGTGTGTGTGTATGTTAGGGGTGCAACAGATCGTTGCCGATCCGTGATCCGTTCGGATCACCCTCCGCGGATCGGCACACCCGCGATCCGCGGAGCACTTTTCGGGCCTCAGCCATAGGAAAGGCCCCGGCTTCAGCCTAGCTCCGGAGCGGCGGCCATCTTGGTACACCCGGAAGTGGCCGCTGTCTCGACAGGAAGTGACATTTCGTCGCCGCCATCTTGCTACACCCCACACTCCTGCACAGTACAATAATGATAGAGTGAGAAGGGGGCAAGCGGACATCTTGTTACACCCACCGGAGTTTTAAATTTAAAAGCCATTTTCAACACAAAACTGAGCTTATATGCACGAATACTGTATTTATGCATATAAGCTCGGTTTTGTGTTGAAAATGGCTTTTAAATCTAAAACTCCGGTGGGTGTAACAAGATTTGTGTGTTTTTTTTTTTTGTTTTTTTTTTATGCTGATCCGAGGATCGATCCGATCCGTGACTCTGATCCGAGGATCGATCCGATCCGTGAGATTTTTGATCCGTTACACCCCTAGTGTATGTGTATGCAAGTCAAAAGTTTTCTAGACTTCGCCAGCTATTTTATGCTCATAGGAGCTTGTCTGGGCTGAGGAAATCCCAGTGCTGCTAGGCAAAGGCTAGTATGCACCACATAAGTGAATACACATTAGAAAAGTATTAAAGGAAAAAAAAAAAAAAGGATCGGTGTAGAAACTTCTCTAGGAGAAGAAGACGTCCGTCACCTAAGGACACTAGCAAAAAGCTGGAGTGCAACCGAATGGATGGGGTTTTATGAGGATATTGGCATATAAATCATGGCCTAGGACTAGAAGTCTTGTACTGCAAATTTAGGATTTTCTTTTTTCTTTTTAACAAAAACTATTAAGTTTCACTGGAGGATGATGCTTTCCCAAATAACTGTACACAGCATTTTGCATATTATTTAAATGTATTTAAATTAGCTATATATTGGTTTATAAAGTGTAGAGAACTTAAAGTGGGGTTCCCATTTAAAAAAAAAAAGAAAAAAAATTAAAAGTCAGCAGCTACAAATACTGCAGCTGCCGACTTTTAAAAATCGGACACTTACCTGTCCCAGGGTCCAGCGATGCGGGTGATCGAAGCCCCGCCCCCCCCTCCGCTCGGTGGCGCCGGCATTTTTAACTGTGGGCGCCCGGCTATGGCTTCACAGCCGGGCACCCATTGCGCATGCGCGAGCCATCACTGGCCCCGTAATCATCTGGGACTGGTCACGTGTCCCAGATGATTGACAAGAGGGAGGGTGGAGAGGCGATCTCCCTTCCTGCGCCGAGGGAAGTGATGTCACCAGCCCAGGCACCAAAGGAGGCAGACTACGAGGGACCCCCTAGCAACAGCCATTTAGAGATGAGTAAAAAAAAAAAAAAATTACTCCATTTTTTTTTTTTTTTTTAAAGCACATTACTATCTTTTTTCTTTTTTGGGGTGGAACTCCACTTTAAACTAAATCAGTTTTCTTAGTTAAACAACCAGTTTGTGTGTGTACGTCAGAGAATAGCTTAGAAATTTGATAACATTTCAACTCTGCACAAAGAAAGCTACAAGGATACTTGATTTCTATTATGATAAACAGACTTGTACTTGCAGAAAATAGAATTAGCCTGAAAAGAAAACAAAACAAATGCAGCAGTCACATCTAAGGACTGGTAAACTGCAATATATTACATTTTTGCTCCTGGGCTTTAACAAATGTGTTTTTTCGTGTGGCCATTGTATGAATTTCATGTTGTGTAACTCTTTACAGCTTCACTTGTTTAATAACAAATATACTGTATATAAAAATGTGGTAAGACACTGTTGTCTTACCACATGGTAGAAGCTGAAATTCTCCTTTATAAATCATAAAGCAGAGCAATAGTATGTCAGTGCAATTCGGGTATAAACATAACTGCATGATTTCTCCAACCACCATATGAAAGGGCTAAACCTAAGGAATGTACCTGTTTTGTTGGACAAACTCTTTAATTTGTGCTATGATCCACTCCAAGTTAGAAGTTGCGTGCCAAGACTTCTTTGATTTATGATCATTTTGGAGTTCTTGAAAAATCTAATGAAGAAACAAAGAAACAAAGATGTAAATTCACTAAGCAGAAACAAATTTTATGTAAATATGGCTACTGACATCACAAATATGTCACATCTGAACACTCCAGATATGGCACTACACACATTGGGGTTGATTTACTAAAACTGGAGAGTGCAAAATCTGGTGCAGATGTGCATAGTAGCCAATCAACTTCTAACTTCAACTTGCTCAAATAAGCTTTTGCCAAAAAAAAAAAAAAAAAAAACTGAAAGCCGATGGGTTTCTATGCAGAGCTGGACCAGGATTTTGCACTGTCCAATTTTAGTAAATGAACCCCATTGCCTCACCCAATTTTGACAGGTACCGGTCGGACCGCCTAGGTGATAGAAGTGGAAGTTCGCCTCCCTCCCCTCCTACAGTCTTCTGGGACATGTGACAGGTCCCAGAAAACTGCGTCCACCATTCACTATGCGCACCGAGTATCCAGCTGTGAAGCTGCAAGCTGTGACAGGCAGGTGCTCAGAGAAGAGGGTGGCGCCAAGGAAAGAAGACAGCTGGTGAAACCAACTAGGGTGAGCACAACGATGGATCGTGCGATAGGCGAGTGGCTTTTTGCAACTACTTTTTTGTTTTGTAACTGCTGACTTTTTTTTTTTCACAGGAGACTGTTACTCCTCTTTAATAGTTCACTTTTACAAAGTGGCACTATTGCTGCACCCAATTCAAAAAATAAGAAGTTTTCGTCATACTTAACCTGTAAAATCCTTTTCTTTGAGTACATCATGGGACACAGAGATTCCTCCCCTCTTTTTTGAGGATTTAGTGCTTGCTACAAAACTAAAGTACTTCCTGTATGGGAGGGGTTATACAGAGGATCATTTCCTGTCTGAAGACCTTTGGTCTACCAGTGTCCATTCACCGGATGATATATTATAACCAGCAGGTAATGAATATTAGCCTGACTCTGTGTCCCATTATCAGGTGAATGGACAATGTTAGACCAAAGGTCTTCAGACAGGAAGTTATCCCCTATATAACCCCTCTCATACAGGAAGTACTTTAGTTTTGTAGCAAGCACTAAATCCTCAAAAAGGAGGGGAGGGGTCTCTGTGTCCCATGATGTACTCAAAGAAAAAGGATTTTACAGGTAAGTATGACAAAAAAAATCCTATTTTCTTTTTCATACATCATGAGTCAAGCTAATATTCATTACCTGCTAGGACTTCCCAGAGCAATAGCCTTGAGGGGAGGGAGACAGCCTGCCAAACAATAGCCATCAGAACTTATACGGCAGGCCGCAGTACACTGCGGCCGAATCCTCGGCTGCTCGAACATCCACTTGATAAGATTTTGTGAACCTATGCACTGAAGACCAGGTAGCAGCCTTACAAATCTGAGCCACAGATACCTGATGGGGTAAAGCCCAGTAGGTTCCGACAGCCCTGGTAGAAAGAGCTCTCACCCTAAAAGGCAGGAGCCTTACGTTTCAGACCGTAGGCCTGAATGATTAATTGACGGACCCAATTGGCAATGGAAGCTTTGGAAGCTGCCTGCACCTTCTTGAGTCATTTTAGGAAAAAAAAAAAAAAAAGTCTGATCCTCGGATCTTCGCAGATCCAGACAAATAAACCTTGACTGCCCAGACAACGTCCAAAGAATGCAGTCGTCTCTCTTCCGCCGAACGAGGCTGAGAGAAAAAAGAAGGCAAAATAATGTCCTGATTTAAATGAAAGGCCGACACCACTTTTGGCAAAAAGGATGGAACAGGTCATAACACGACTATCATGGTGAAGGATCAAGTACCTGCATGAAAGGGCCGCCAACTCCGACACCCTTCTAGCCGGGGTGATAGCCATCAGGAAGGCTAGCTTGTGTGACAGCAAGTCTAATGGAATTTCCTTAATAGGTTCAAATGGTTGTTTCTGTAACACAGACAGCACCAAGTTCAAGTCCCAAGGACACATAGGCGACCTAATGGGGGGATGCAAGTGAGTTGCCCCTTGCATAAAGATTCGGATCAGTGAATGGAAGGCTAAAGGACTTTGGAAGAATACTGATAGGGCAGAAACTTGACCTCTGATTGTACTCAAAGCCAATTTGATTTCCACAGCTGACTGTAGAAAAAGAATTCTCCCAATCACATATTTCCAAGGATGCCATTTTCTTGCTTCATACCAAGCAATATAAGTCTTCAAGACCTTACGATAAATCTACCTAGTGACAGCTTTTCTAGCATTCACTAGACTAGACACCACTGGTCCTGAGATGCCACGGTCCTTTAACACCCTAGATTCAATAGCCATGCCGTCAAATTTAGAAACTGTAAATTGGGGTGGAATATAGGACCCTGAGACAGTAGATCGGGGTGACGTGGAAGCGTCCATGGTCTGTCTTTTCTGTTGTCAATCTCAGGGAACCAGGGTCTTCTGGGCCAGGCTGGTGCCACCAGAATGACCTGGAACCCCCCCTCTCCGAATTGCCAGAGGATCTCTTGTTCGAGACACAAACTGCTGTAGCTTATTGTTGAACTTGAATGCCAGTAGGTCGAACTCTGGCCATCCCAAATGTCAAATTTCCTGGAACACCTCTGGGTGTAAGGACCATTCCCCCTTGCAGATCTGCTGGCGGCTGAGATAATCTGCCTTCCAGTTCTCTACTCCCAGGATAGAGACTGCTGGTATAATTGGCACATGTCCCTCTGCCCAGGCTAGTATGTAGTTCACCTACTTCATAGCTGAACGACTCCTGGTACCACCTTGGTAGTTTATATAGGCCACTGCCATGGCATTGTCGGATTGAACCCTGATGGGGCAGTCCTGAAGCTCCACCGTCCAGGACCGTAGGGCCAGATGTACTGCCCGTAATTCTAGGACGTTGATAGGCAGGGTCTGCTCTGTCCCTGACCATTTCCACTGAGCTGTGAGCCCGTCTAGGGTCACTCTACAGCCTGAGAGAGACTGGCATTTGTAGTTAGTACTCTCCAAGTTACCAGGAGAAAGGATTTTTCCTTTCTCAGGTTCTGATCCTGCAACCACCAGTTTAGGCTTAAGCATGCCTGAGGAGTTAGGCACATTGGATAATCCAGGGCTTTTCTTCCTCTGATCCAAGCCAACAAGATGTCTCGTTTTAAGGGCCTGGAATGGAACTGGGCATAGGGCACTGCCTCGAAGGAGGATACCATCCTCCCTAGAAGACTCATACAGAGCCAAATGGAGGGTTGTGTGGTGCCCCTTACCTGACGCACCTGATCCTTCAGGGCACAGATCCTTACGGGTGGCAAGAATACTCTTGCTTGGACCGTGTTTAGGATCAGAGCTAAATAATTTAGACTTTGAGCTGGTCTCAAGGCTGACTTTTCCGTTAATATGATCCAGCCTAAGCTTTTCAAATACCGCACTGTGTATATTATGCTCTGTTCTAGAGCCTGTACTGAGTGATCTCTGAGCAGGACGTCCAGATACCCGAGCACCAGAATCCCTTGGGCCCTTAAAAGACCCAGTACTGGTGCTAGGACCATTGTGAACACCCAGGGAGCTGTAGCAAGCCCAAAGGGTAGAGCCATACCCGAGCACCAGAATCCCTTGGGCCCTTAAAAGACCCAGTACTGGTGCTAGGACCATTGTGAACACCCAGGGAGCTGTAGCAAGCCCAAAGGGTAGAGCCACAAACTGAAAATGACGTTCCTCTACTGCAAACGTAGGAACCTCCGATAAGGCTGAAAGATAGGTACGTGGAAATACGCGTCTTATATCGATGGAGGCTAGAAAGTCTCCCCTCTGGAGTGAGGTTACTACTGAGCGGACAGACTCCATCCGAAAGGACTGCATCAATAGATACCAGTTCAGGGACCATAGGTCCAAAATGGGCCTTGTGTTCCTGTTTGGTTTCTGAACCGTAAACAGGTTTGAGTAAAACCCTGTGCCCCTTTTGAATACAGGAACCTCTACAATCACTCCTTCATGCAGTAGATAAAGTGCCTGAAGCAATACTTTTTTTTTGGAGGATCCGAGGGAACGCTGGATCTTAGAGACCTCTGAGGGGGAACCCCCTCGCAACTCCAGCTTGTAACCGCGAAATATAACTGAGGTGACCCACTCATCCTGAATTGTTGTTTTCCAAATGTCCGCAAAGTGCAGCAGCTTTCCCCCCTCCCGATGGAGTGGGGGCGTCCCCTCAAAAGGAGGGCTTGGTGCTGGGTTTAAAAGAAATTTGGACCCAGGGCATTTTCTGGCCCTGGCCTTGCGGCTTGCCCCTGGCCCTAGCGCCTTGTTGGCGGCGGAACCGCACTGATGCTGAGTCATTTGAGGAAGCAGTCCCTGCGTTTTTAAACGAGGGACGTCTGGTGCTTTTCTTCACAGAAAGTAAAGGACTCTTCCCTCCGGAAATCTTTTGGATATATTTGTCCAAGGGATCACTGAATAAACGTTGCCCATGAAATGGGAAACCTGTTAATAACTTTTTACAAGGAAGCTCGGCTGACCAGTTCTTAAGCCATAAAAGTCTGCGCATATGTACAGACAAGAGCCAGACGAGAAACCTGCTGTATTGAATCCTTTAAAGCATCAACAGCAAAACACAGCGCTCTAGGCCTATCAGGCCGTTTGACCTGATCCTTTAAGGACTGGCAAATACCAATTGCTGCAACAGCTGGCTGAATAGCTGAACTGGCCAAAGAAAAGGAAGCCTATAATAATAACTCCAATTTCTTTTCAACAGGGTCTTTCAAGCCAGACAAGTACCAGACAAGTTAAGTTCTTGTTTAAAGTAAGAGACTGCTGTATCTACGGCTGGCATGCTCCATTTTTTAACAAACATTTCATCCATGGGAGATAAAAAGGGAAAATCTCTTAAGAGGAACAAAAGTCCTGTCAGGATCTTCCCAATCAGCATACACCGCCTGTTTCAAGAGGGGGTGTAGAGGGAAAGTCTGTGCGAACTGAAGAGGCCTCAGAGATCCCAAAGAGGACCAGGGGGGCTCAGTCACCTCTGCAAGAGGCAACTTGAAGAAAGAACGAACCATTTCGGTCAGAGTCAGGATCAAAAGCCTCTGCGACTGAGAGGCAGACATCGACTGGATGTCTTTTTGTCCAGATTGCTCGGAAGCAGACTCATCTGCCGGGCACTCCACCGAATCCTGAGCTTTAAGCTTCTCTCCATCCTCAACCCATTCCTGCTCCAGACTAGGAGACTCCTGGGATTGGGAACTGTCACGCAATTCTGTGCTCTAACCCGGCAAGGGCTGAGGACAGTTCATCCTTAGTGATAAAGGGTGAAGCAGCGTTGACTGTAGGCACAATACCAGATAGGCGCAGCGGCTCGGATTGCCCGGAAGCCTCTGGTCCTTCAGGGGATACAACAATAGGGACACGACTAGGTTCATCAGAAACTACTGACGACATAGGTGTGCCCTTCTATGTGGTGCTGGTCCAACTCCTCTTCTTGGAAGACATTTAATACCTCAAAGAGTACTTGGGCGTACACCTCAGAAGGGAGACCCTTTAATAGGGCTCATCAAGCCCCTATGCAACAATCCTGCTAAGCACCTTTAGCCAAGTAACACCTGGTGACTCACATGACCCGAAAAGGAAAAATGAACCACTGCAAGTGTCTGTTCAGAGCCTGCTCTGTGTCTCACAGCTGCTGGAAGCACCACATGCTTGGCCTACAGCGCTTAAAATAAGCTGGGTGTGCGCCAGAGCGTTCCGTGCGCACGCATGTGTGAGGTCCCGGCGAACGGGCGTGATTGCATTCGCGTACAGCGCAAATCTTCGTATGCCCAGATAAAGACTATGGCGCATGTGCGGCGAAGCCACGTGCACCATGGCCGCCAAAGTGCTGAGCCCAGCGGCGCTCTTGCGAACGCATGCGCGCCATAGCGAACTAAGGCAAAATGGCGCACCGTCCTGCGCCATCATACAGGTAAAAAACAGCCAGACGCAAGCAAAAAAAAAAAAACACTTTGCAAACACCCACAGCTAGCCCAAAACTCCCCTGTATGGTCACTGCACACAGGTGTCCAGCTTTTAGCTAGCTTGACTGATTGTTACAATCACTGGGACACCCCACAATAGTAAAATAAAAGGGGTTTCACTTACCCGTCCAGGCGCAGGGCCACATCTTCACCCTTCACGGCGGGTTCCTGTCACTTGGACCTTCAAGGACTGGGTACCCTTTTCATGTTTGGGGTCCACTCCCTTGGACCTGTACAGCACCCTGCAGGAAATGCCTTAGCGCTGTAGTGTCCAGGATTTCCACTCCGCAGGGTCCAGGACCGGAGGCCACATTACAGGCAAAACCTCGCAGGATCTCAAGTCTTCTTTGCGAGGCTCGGGTACCATTTATCTAAGCATAAAAGCCTGTGTCAAATAGATCTGATCGGTCAATCCCTTGATTAATTTTGGAACCCTTTATGGGACTAGAGACCTGGAGCTCAAACAAACTGTGCCATCCACCTTTTAGACACTGGTAAAAAAACTAAAGTAAAGTACTTCCTGTATGGGAGGGGTTATATAGGGGATCACTTCCTGTCTGAAGACCTTTGGTCTACCAGTGTCCATTCACCTGATGATGTATAACCAGCAGGTAATGAATATTAGCCTGACTCTGTGTCCCATGATGTATGAAAAATAAATTATTATCTCCAGTTGGTAGAGAATGAAACTGGAGGTAAAAAAGATTAACTCTAAGTTGGTGTACAGAGATTTCCATCCCACCTGCCACTGGTTGTTAGGGATGCAGGCTTTTAGCATCCAGTGATGCTGACAGTGGGTGGAGCTATGACACTAGTTCTCCATCAGGTCTGCCCACTCCTTGTGACAGACAGCAGGCAGCGGGTGGATTCTATAGCAAATGGCAAGCTTTCATGCTAGCTATGGATCTGCCCACTGCGTTCTGTCTATCTCAAGTGAAGAAGGGAAATTTGTGTCTCAATCCACATCAGGCCCTGCCCATCCTGCAGTTTATGTTTTTTGTTTATTTTCACATATCTGTGTTGGTTCTACCTCTATCTTCCCCACCTACTTGTATACATGTAGCTCTCTCTCCCTCTTCCCTCCACTTCCTTTTTGTCTTCTGCTCCTTCCCACTTTCTTCGTGGGCATGGTCACAATCTGCTCTATCAATCCAATACTTGATATATTTAAAGGATAAGTTTACCATTGGGAAACAAACAGCCACATGTTCCATCCATTTTTGGTTTTTAAAAGTGGAACATGTAACATGTTCCCAGTGCTGCAGCCCACTGCCCCTTCCTCCTTGTAGCAGCAGTACAGGGAGACGTTTCCCGTACCAGCTGCCACAGTTTGAAAAACAGGGCGGCCGTGTGGAGCTCCGCCCACACAGGCATGTCATTCGGACACACAGCTTGTAGTTCTCAATGAACTACCACAGCGCTGTGGAGGGCCATAGTAGTTCATTGAGTGTTCCTGTCATTGAGTATCGGCTTACCCGTATGAGATGTACGGGTAAGCCCATACATTGACAGTGTGCAGAACACCTGCATGGTATCAGCGATCTACTGATCGCCGATGCAATGCTCTTCAGGCCCCTGCAACAGAAAAAAATAATAAAATGCACATTTTATACCTGAAAAAAAAAATGTACATTTATTATTTTTTTTTTAAAAAGTGAACTTATTCTTTAACTACACCAACGGTGCAAAATCATTTTACTCCTTGGTAGAAAGTCTGAGACCCTCAGGTAGGGCTCCCTCACCAATCTGACAGCCAAAGCCTTTTGTTCTCCTTCACCCAATGGAAAATTTACATGGACGCTCTGCACCAAGGGCAAATATAAAGCTCTTTAGACAAGATAACTGGGGGTGACTGACCTCCATTATATGTACTTCTCTCCCCGGAAATCACAGGAGCTCCCCAAGTTGGGAGAAAGTACAGGATCTACCCATTATATGTTAATTTCTTTGTGAGGATTCTTCCTCGGTAGATGAGGTCTTAAAAATCTGTGAGCCACTACCTCTCTATTCTATGAACCACCAAATGACAATATTATGTTGTTGAGACTACATATTAAAATTAGATACAGATCACTCACTTTTTTTTTTTATTGTGATAACTCAATAGTGTTATAGATCTTAAACCAGGCTTTGGCTCTTAGTGTGTCACAGAGGACCTCCCGAGCTTGGAGTGTGCCTCAATAGGAATAGATCTTGGCTGTCCAGTGGACGCGAGGCCAAGCTCCCATATGATTGTGGATCTTACCCACCCCACTGTACATGTGGAGGTTAATGGGATCTTGTGCTCTAGATTCTATTCTTAATTTGTGTTCTTTCAATCCTCTTCTTAGGGTACTTGCACATGGTACTGATGTTTCAACATCAGTATTCCTGGCCAAATTTCAGTTTATTTTCTACGTATTTGTGTGTTCATGCATACAGGAGTGAAATGATTTCCTCTTCCAAATTAAAATTTTAAGCACACATGCAAGTACACCTTAACTACTGATCAGCAACTCAGATTTCTAATTATTTTTTTTTTACTCATCTATATGCAGCGCATCTTTACTAAATGTGCACATCATCACTGGTCTCACGATTCGATTATCTTGTCAACGATTCGATAATGCATCACAATTACTGCCCGTGGTTTTTAAAAAAAATTTTTTAGAGCAGATATAATTTAGAAAAAAATGGAAGACACTCCCTGCATGTAGCAAAGTCTGAACACAGCAGACATCAACAGTATTTATTTAGAACAGTAAATACTAAATGGCACAGCCCCCCTGCACATTACACAGCCCCCCAGCACTCAGTTAATTGATATTAGGCGAGTCCTGCATCCATTTTATTCTACTGTCAATGAATCCTATTGTCATATTGACTATTTTCTGACTTGACTTCCTATCATCTATTAGTCTAGGTTCACAGCTATGCGGGCTGTGCTTGATGTGTTTTCAGGCACATTTTGCATTTTAAAACCCTTATTATTGATGCGTTTTTACATGCAGTTTTCACACATTTTGCGTTTTTTTCCCCCACTTTAACCAGTTGCCGAATGACAGCTACATCGCAGTCGGATAACTCTGGGAGGCCGTCATATGACGGCCTCCCAGAATCGCGCTCCCACACACACCCGGGAATGTCCGTGACTATCGGGTCTTTAAGACCCAGCGCATCACGGATCGGGCTGAAGGGCCAATGACAGTGGCCCTTTACCATGTGATCACACCGTCCAATGACAACGTGATCACTTGTAAACAAATCGGAGCATGTCCGGTTCGGTTCAGTGCTCATTTGTGCCATATCAGTGCTCATCGTGCCACATCAATCAGACTTTGGTTGCCTCCGTTGTGTCGGCTCCGCTGTCTGCCATTTCTTATATAGCCAAAGGGCATGGCTATCCAGTGACGTCACCTGGAGAACCTGCCCCTTGTGATGACACGTGACCACCACCCTCCCCCCCCTTCCATGTTAAGGGCACGCGGCCTGGTATGGTTAGGAGGGGAGGGCCGCTTACTCGTCCCCTCCCATTCCGGACCTGCATGCTCAGATAAGGGTCTGGACTGGAACGCTGCTGACAGCTGATGACTCAGTTAAGGATGCACTGGCTGGCTTCCTGGCCCACTCCTTAGCACCCAGCTATATATAGCGTTTTTAAAGGAAAAAAAACAAAATGCATCACAAACGCAACACTTGAGTTTCTGGTGTGACTCCATTCAAGTCTATTACACGCAAAACGCAAAGGAGAAGGAAAATAAATGAATAAAAAGTCTCTGACCCTTACCAAAAACGCACTGGTTGCAAAACGCATAGAACGTGTACCATAGGAAACCATGTTGAATAGACTGTAGTGCATTTCTGCAAACCACACAAAACAAACAAACTCGTAGGTGTAAACGTAGGGTTAAATTGTAAACCTTCCTTGCCCACAGATCTGGTCAGATCACCTCCCCCTTTTTCTCACTCTGATGATCTCAAACCCTTCTCCATTTGGAAATTTTCTTGTTTACTGACGTAGCAGTACGTGCAGAAATTACAACCATATTCAATTTTTTGACAGACCATGGTTACCCCTCAGAGCCTCTTCAAATTAATAACCAGACATGCCAAGGGTGTCCCCTTTCTTCTCGTATATGTTTTAGCCATGCAACACCTGGCACAGACAATCCAAGCTAATCCCAACACTCAGGTAATAAAGATTAGAGATCCCCCCCATAAAATGGAACTATATGCAAAACATCTGCCACTTCATATACAGTATCTCACAAAAGTGAGTACACCCCTCACATTTTTGTAAATATTTTATTATATCTTTTCATATGACAACAATGAAGAAATGACACTTGTAACACAATGTAAAGTAGTGAGTGTGGAGCTTGTATAACGGTGTAAATTTGCTGCCCCCCTCAAAATAACTCAACACAGCCATTAATGTCTAAACCGCTGGCAACAAAGGCAAGTACACCCATAAGTGAAAATGTCCAAATTGGGCCCAATTAGCCATTTTCCCTCCCCGGTATTATGCGACTCAATAGTGTTACAAGGTCTCAGGTGTGAATGGGGAGCAAGTGTGTTAAATTTGGTGTTATCGCTCTCACTCTCTCATACTGATCACTGGAAGTTCAACATGGCGCCTCATGGCAAAGAACTCCGAGGATCTTAAGAAAAAAAAAAAAAAAAATGTGTTGCTCTACAGAACGATGGCCTAGACTATAAGAAGATTGCCAAGACCCTGCAAGACCCTGAAACTGAACAGCAGCATGGTGGCCAAGACCAGCAGCGCGGTTAAACAGGACAGGTTCCACTCAGAACAGGCCTCGCCATGGTCGACCAAAGAAGTTGAGTGCACATGCTCACCATCATATTCAGAGGTTGTCTTTGAGGACTAGACATATGAATGCTGCCAGCATTGCTGCAGAGGTTGAAGGGGTGGGGGGTCAGCCCGTCAGTTCTCAGGCCATACGCCGCACACTGCATCAAATTGGTCTGCATGGCTGTCGTCCCAGAAGGAAGCCTCTTCTAAAAGATGATGCACAAGAAAGCCCGCAAACAGTTTGCTGAAGACAAGCAGACTAAGGACATGGATTACTGGAACCGTGTCCTGTGGTCTGATGAGACCAAGATAAAACATATTTGGTTCAGATGGTGTCGACTGTGTGTGGTGGCAACCAGGTGAGGAGTACAAAGACAAGTGTGTCTACACTGCCTACAGTCAAGCATGGTGGTGGGGGTGTCATGGTCTGGGGTTGCACGAGTGCTACCGGCACTGGGGAGTTACAGTTCATTGAGGGAACCATGAATGCCAAAATGTACTGTGACATACTGAAGCAAAGCATATTTCCCTCTCTTCATAAACTGGGCCACAGGGCAGTATTCCAACATAACCCCAAACACACCTCCAAGGGGGGGGGGTCACCAACTGGCAGCGGCACAAGCCAAAACTCAGGCGGGGTCTGCATCAGATAGAAGGAGCCAAGGGCATGGCCAGACATCCTCAAACCCTACCACCCCATCCAGCAACAAAACGGAGTACTAAAAAAGGGACAGGGGGAGGAAAATCAGGAACTGTAAACAGCAAAGTCCACAGGAGTTGGGGCGGCCTCTGCGGTCGGTCCTATTTTGGAGGACGAGAAGCCTACATTGAGGGATGTACTCTATGCCGTTAATGCTTGTAAAGACTTAAATTACCAGTCTTGATAGCCAGCTAAAAAGTATTGAGGAGGAACTACTCTCAATGAGTCGGGTATTGTGTAAGGCCGTGGAAAAAACTACTGCCTTAGAAGAGAGACTAAGCAGTCGAGGATAATTTATATCCATTAAAGCGAGAAATCAAGGGGTTACAGGAACAAATGGCCACACAAGCAGCTAAACTCAATGAAATGGAGAATAGAAGCCGTAGAAACAACAGGCCTACCGGAGAGTGAGGGTCCCAATCCCATAGCTTTCCTTGAGGGGTGGTTTAGGGAAATATTTGGGGCCTCCACTTTTACATCACTATTTGCTATCGAAAGAGCCCACCGAGTCCCTTTTAGGGCACGACAGAGGGGCGAGTATACTAGGCCACTACTCTTGAAAAACTTGTTAACTATAATGACAAGGTTATCCTATTACAGAAGGCTAGAGAAATGGGGGACATTATGTATAACGGGGTTAGAATCACATTGTATCCGGACTTTTCGCCAGATCTCCAGAAGCGTAGAGCTGAATTTATACCAATTAAGCAAACTCTGCAGAAGCACAAGATTGTGTATGCTTTGCTGTACCCAGCCCCCTTGCGGGTGACAGCATTGGGCGGAACTTTATTTTTTAGCTCACTGCCTGAAGTGGAGAAATGGCTGGAGAAAAACAAGAAGGATCTGTAGAAGATCTTGAGCATGGACTATTTTGATTATATGGGGGAGGGTGGTTTGGTTGAGGTTTATTGTACCTTTTTGGGCTTAGTGGCCCTTTTTTTCCCTCCCTCCTAAGAATGGCAAGCTTTGGCTTTGTTAATAGCTGATCCTAGAACTCACATAGTGATCAGCTGTATTTATGCCCCTGATGGTACATTACTGACCTTTAGAGAGGAGATGCTCTATACATTTGTTTCGTTTTACAGTAAATTATACTCTCCTATAGCCCAACTTGCTGAGAGCCACCTTCACCTTTTAGACAGCCTTCCTAAAACGCACTTTGCCTGATGGCGCTAGGAGTCTTTTGCATGCCCGTTTACGGATTTCAGTTGCAAAAGTCCCTTTTCAAATTTGAAAAACACCTGGTCCCGATGGGCTGTCTGCCGATTGGTATTGGCATTAAGCTAAAGAATTATCCCACATTTGCTGCATCTCTTTTCTAAGTGTTTAAAACACCAGAAATTGCCCACATCTTTTTATAGGCCCATGTGGCATTGCTAGCCAAACCTGTTAAGGACCCCTTATTCTGTCTCTCTTACAGGCCAATTGCTCTCCTTACCATGGATCCTAAGATCCTTACAAAAATGTTGGTTACCACACTTACCACTGTTCTCAATTTATTATATCCTCCGATCAAACAGGGTTCATGCCCAAAAAAACTACAGGCATTATTAGGAGAGTTTTTAAGCACACAGAGCTGGAAACTACTGTACCTAACAAGGGGTTATTCGTCTTTTTGGACCTTGAAAAAGCCTTCGACTCAGTAGACTTGACTTCTCTGCAGATGTTCCAGAGGCGAATGGGGTTTGGGATGGAGTTATTACAATGGATTAATCTCCAATATGACCACCCGATGACAGTTATCAGAACAGATCTCTCCACGGGTACCAGACAGGGCTATTTAATGTCCAGGGTTATTCACCCTTCTGATGGAACCCATTGCCTTGGTGTTGACGTTTCTCGATTGGCTCAGGGCATCCGGGTAGGCAGTCTTGAAGAAAAAAAAAAAAGAAAAACACACACACCACCCTTGATGCCAATGAGCTGGTGTTTCTTGATGATTCTGAGTCTTCCCCATCAGCTGCCCCGTCTATCCATTTGTGTGTTAATTTGAACAAATCAAATATTCTACCACATGGGGATACTGGCCCCCAGAAAGACCCCTTCCAATGCCATCTCCAGTGGGTGACACAAATAAAGTATCTTGGCATCACCATTACAAACTCAGTCTCTGACTTTATCCCTTTGAATTATTCCCCCTTAATCTCCCTACTTTAACATAAATTAAAAGTCTGGAGAAACCTTCCATTCTCCCTTATTTGGAACATTAATTTAATCAAGATTAAAATCCTCTCTTTATGTTCTCCATAATTCTCTGCTGTGTCTTCCTAAATTGGTTTTCAAAGCTTTAAATGGGCTGATACACGTAGGGCGGAGCAGGACGACGCGCTGACGTCACCTCCAGACCGTGTGTTCTCTTCCAGAAGAACGGGTTTGTCTGTGTGTGTTCGGCCGACACACCGGACTTTAGGCTTGTTTTTTGGACGTTCTATGCAAGTGTGTTTTTGATTTTCTCATACAATAAAGTAAAAAGGTTTTACACGATTGGAGTTTCCGGTTTTGTGTTACATGCCTATATCACCACGGCCCCGGTCGGGTCTCCCTGATGTCCTGAGGCACCGCTGCAGCAGTCCAGCCCGGGAGTTTTTCAGCCGACAGGCTCGTTAGGATCCTCTGTAATGGGGGATCACTGACGTCTGGTAATGAGTAACCCCTTCTGTACTGATGGTGGTGCACAATTTTTGCTGCATTGAAGTTAAAGAGCCCT